>QNTS01001833.1:100569-191611 GCA_003317085.1 Hucho hucho
GCAGAGCATGATCCCCTCCCTTCGGAGACTGGGCTGCAGGGCAGTATTCCAACATAACGACCCCAAACACACCTCCAAGACGACCACTGCCTTGCTAAAGAAGCTGAGGGTAAAGGTGATGGACTGACCAAGCATGTCTCCAGACCTAAACCCTATTGAGCATCTGTGGGGCATTGTCAAACGGAAGCTAGAGGAGTGCAAGGTCTCTAACATCCACCAGCTCCGTGATGTTGTCATGGAGGAGTGGAAGAGGACTCCAGTGGCAACCTATGAAGCTCTGGTGAACTCCATGCCCAAGAGGGTTAAGGCAGTCCTGGAAAATGATGGTGGCCACACAAAATATTGACACTTTGGGCCCAATTTGGACATTTTCACTTAGGGGTGTACTCACTTTTGTTGCCAGCGGTTTAGACATTAATGTCTGTGTGTTGAGTTATTTTGAGGGGACAGCAAATTTACACTGTTATACAAGCTGTACAGTCACTACTTTACATTGTAGCAAAGTGTCATTTCTTTAGTGTTGTGACATGAAAAGATATACTCAAATATTTACAAAAATGTGAGGGGTGTACTCACTTTTGTGATATACTGTATATTTGTAAACAACAGCTGGTGCACGATATCTAAGGAAGTCTCAAGGTTTTGCTCGCCTGAGGTAGAGTATCTCATGATAAGCAGTAGACCGCACCATATACCTAGAGAGTTTCATCTGTATTTTCCGTAGCTGTCTACATACCACCACAGACCGATGCTGGCACTAAGACCGCACTCAATGAGCTGTATAAGGCCATAAGCAAACAGGAAAACGCTCATCCAGAGGCGCCGCTCCTAGTGGCCGGGGACTTTAATGCAGGGAAACTTAAATCCGTTTTACCTAATTTCTACCAGGAACCAGAAGGAAATAAACTCTAGACCACCTTTACTCCACACACAGAGACACGTACAAAGCTCTCCCTCGCCCTCCATTTGGCAAATCTGACCATAATTCTATCCTCCTGATTTCTGCTTACAAGAAAAATTAAAGCAGGAAGCACCAGTGACTCGGTCGATAAAAACGTGTTCAAATGAAGCAGTTATTAAGCTACAGGACTGTTTTGCTATCACAGACTGGAATATGTTCCGGGATTCTTCCGATGACATTGAGGAGGACACCACAGTTTCTGGCTTCATCAATAAGTGCATCGAGGATGTCGTCCCCACAGTGACTGTGCGTACATACCCCAACCAGAAACCATAGAATACAGGCAACATCCACACTGAGCTAGGGTACAGCTGCCGCTTTCAAGGAGCGGGAGAAATCCCGCTATTCCCTCTGGCGAACCATCAAACAGGCAAAGCGTCAATACAGGACTAAGATCGAATCGTACTGTACCGGCTCTGAAGCTCGTCGGATGTGGCAGGGCTTGCAAACTATTGCAGACTACAAAGGGAAGCACAGCCGAGAGCTGCCCAGTGACACGAGCCTACATGACGAGCTAAATTACTTCTATGTTTGCTTCGAGGCAAGTATCACTGAAACATGCATGAGAACATCCGCTGTTCCAGATGACTGTGTGAACACGCTCTCCGCAGCCGATGTGAGTAAGACCTTTAAACAGGTCAACATCACAAGGCCGCAGAGCCAGACGGATTACCAGGATGTGTACTCCGAGCATGCGCTGACCAACTGGCAAATGTCTCCACTGACATTTTCAACCTCTCCTTGTCTGAGTCTGTAATACAAACATGTTCCAAGCAGACCACCATTGTCCCTGTGCCCAAAACCACTAAGGTAACCTGCCTAAATGACTACCGACCCGTAGCACTCA
Organism: Hucho hucho; assembly: GCA_003317085.1. Classification (NCBI taxonomy): domain Eukaryota; kingdom Metazoa; phylum Chordata; class Actinopteri; order Salmoniformes; family Salmonidae; genus Hucho; species Hucho hucho. The sequence continues at coordinate 102,378 of QNTS01001833.1, forward strand.
TGTCTGTAGCCATGACGTGCTTTGAAAGGCTGGTCATGGCTTACATCAACAACATTATCCCAGAAACCCTAGACCAACTCCAATTTGCATACCGCCCTAACAGATCCACAGATGATGCAATCTCTATTCCACTCCACAGTGCCCTTTCCCACCTGGACAATAGGAACACCTATGTGAGATGCTATTCATTGACTACAGCTCAGCGTTCAACACCATAGTGCCCTCAAAGCTCATCACTAAGCTAAGGACCCTGGACTTCCTGACTGGCTGCCACCAGGTGGTAAGGGTAGGTAACAACACATCCGGCACGCTGATCCTCAACACGGGGGCCCCTCAGGGGTGCGTGCTCAGGCCCCTCCTGTATTCCCTGTTCACTCATGATTGCATGGCCAGGCACGACTCCAACACCATCATTAAGTTTGCAGATGACACAACAGTGGTAGGCCTGATCACCGACAATGACGAGACAGCTTATAGGGAGGTGGTCAGAGACCTGGCGGTGTGGTGCCAGGACAACAACCTCTCCCTCAATGTGATCAAGACAAAGGAGAGGATTGTGGACTACAGGTAAAGGAGGACCGAGCACGCCCCCATTCTCATCGACGGGGCTGCAGTGGAGCAGGTTGAGAACTTCAAGCTCCTCGGTGTCCACATCACCATCAAACTAACATGGTCCAAGCACACCAAGACAGTCGTGAAGCAGGCACGACAAAACCGATTCCTCCTCAGGAGACTGAAAAGATTTGGCATGGGTCCTCAGATCCTCAAGTTTCTACAGCTGCACCATCGAGAGCATCCTGACTGGTTGCATCACTGCCTGGTACGGCAACTGCTCGGCCTCCAACCACAAGACACTACAGGGGGTAGTGCGTATGGCCAAGTACATCACTGGGGCCAAGCTTCCTGCCATCCAGGACCTCTATACCAGGCGGTGTCAAAGGAATTCTCAAAGACTCCAGCCACCGTAGTCATAGACTGTTCTCTCTGCTACCGCACGGCAAGCGGTACGGCATGCGCCAAGACTAGGTCCAGGAGGCTTCTAAACAGCTTCTACCCCCCAAGCCATAAGACTCCTTAACATCTATTCAAATCGCTACCCAGACTATTTGCATTGCCCCCTCCCCACCTTTTACGCTGCTTCTACTCTCTGTTATTATCTATGCATAGTCACTTTAATAACTCTACCTACATGTACATATTACCTCAACTAACCAGTGCATCCGCACATTGACTCGGTACCGGTACCCCCTGTATATAGCCTCGCTATTGTTATTTTACTGCTGCTCTTTAATTATTTGTTACTTTTATTTCTTATTCATATTTTTCTTAGTTAAGGGCTTGTAAGTCAACATTTCACTGTAAGGTCTACATCTGCTGTATTCGGCGCATGTGACAAACAAAAATTGATTTGATTTGATATATGCACCTGCTAACTTCGCTAGGCTAGCATGGAAGGGAGGATGCATGGTTAAATGCCCTCTTAATCAGAGACAGGCTGGGCAGCATGATGCTAATTGGACAAAGGCCGCGGAAGTGGGCATCGCTGCCAATAACACACTGTCCCCGGAAGGGACTGGAAACGAGCTCTGAAATCTGGCAAGCCCCTTTGTCTAACTCAGTCGAATGAATGAACAAGCGAGCGAATGAACAAACACATGAGCCCTGTTCCGAAAATGCCGATCTTCAATTCACTCTCCATCACAATATACTCTTGGCCAACTTTAGCTCCCTCTTCCTCTCTCTCTTTCGCTGTCTATCAAAATTGATTACTTTATTTTCTTCCTTGTGTACTCGTCCTCTCTTTCTTCCAGGTAACAGATTGTTTTTTTTCCCTGGGTTGATCAATGAAGGTGCTGCGTATCCTTGATTCCCTATGCATCATATCATAAAGCAAAAGGGAAGAACTCATTTCAGGTGGCAAAAGCAAAGAACTCATTTTAGTAAGCAAAAGCGATGGGCTGCTCTGTTGTTACGGCATGTGGAAATACAATGTGAAGCGATTATGCAACAGAAAAGGAGATGGCATAGCCTTCTCATCCCCACGCTTTCACATTCAGCCTTGAGCTCAGTTAAAAAGAGAGAGAGGATGGGGGGAGAGAGAGAGGGAGAGTGGGGAGGAAGGGAGATAGAGACTGCGTAGAGAAAGATAGGGAGAGAAGAAGAGAGAGAGAGCAAGAGAGATCGAGACAGGTTAGTGAGAGAATGAAAGAGAATGAGGCAAAAGAGAGAAAGGGAGAGAAGAGATAAAGGGAGATTGTTGCCCCCCCAAAAAAAATACTTCCTGTCACTCCGGGGCTGTTTCCTGCCAAAACAATCTACCAGAGCCAATGGAGAGAGAGCTCTCGTCTTCTCTCTTATCTGCTAACAGCCCTGAAACAGCTCTGACATTCTCCAGAAATCATATTCATCATAAGATTTACGTCACATCAATGGTCTTTTGATGGTCAGAAAAACAGCATGCGCTCTTCCTCTCTTTGGTCCACAACCCAAAAGGACATCCAGCCAACTTGACACAACGGTGGGAAGCATTGGAGTCAACATCGGCCAGCATCGACCAGCATCCCTGTGGAATGCTATTGACACCTTGTAGAGTCCATGCCCAGATAAATTGTTTACCAAACACCTTCCAATAATATTAATCCCCTTATTATTATAACAAGCCACTTTCCCCCCTTCCTGCCTCTTCCATGCCCTGCCCTGTTTACGTTTCCCCTGTACAAAGTAATATATGGTGTTGAGTGTACACTCACTTCCCTCCGAGGCAGTAGCTAGCTTGTGAGTCAGGGTGAATAGCAGGTCAGCAATGATCTCATTTGTGTTAAAGGGATATTTTGGGATTTTGGCAGTGAATCCCTTTATCTACTTCCCCAGAGTCAAATGAACTAGTGGATACCAATTTATGTCTCTGCATTGAGTTTGAAGGAAGTTTCTAACTAGCATTGTAGCAATTGCTAGCATGCTAGTTGTTCCTTTAGACTTCCAGTCATTGTGCAGCAGCATCTAATGTGCTAGTGATGGCTGTTTAACAGTCTGATGGCCTTGAGATAGAAGCTGTTTTTCAGTCTCTCGGTCCCAGCTTTGATGCACCTGTACTGACCTCGCCTTCTGGATGATAGCGTGGTGAACAGGCAGTGGCTCGGGTGGTTGATGTCCTTGATGATCTGTAGGTGTCCTGGATGGCAGGTAGTTTGCCCCCGGTGATGCGCTGGGCCGACTGCACCACCCTCCGGAGAGCCTTGCAGTTGCGGGCGGTGCAGTTGCCGTACCAGGCTGCTTTCAATTGTGCATCTGTAAAAATGTCTGAGGATTTTAGGTGACAAGCCACATTTCTTTAGCCTCCTGAGGTTGAAGAGGCTCTGTTGCGCCTTCTTCACCACACTGTCTGTTTGGGTGGTCCATTTCAGTTTTCAGGGATGTGTACACCAACAAACTTGAAGCTTTACACCTTCTCCACTGCGGTCCCGTCGATGTAGATGGGGGGGTGAACCCTCTGCTGTTTCCTAAAGTCCACGATCATCTTCTTTGTTCTGTTGATGTTGAGTGAGGGGTTGTTTTCCAGGCACCACACTCCCAGAGCCCTTACCTTCTCCCTGTAGGCTGTCTCGTCATCGTTGGTAATCAAGCCTACTACTGTTGTGTCGTCTGAAAACTTGATGATTGAGTTGGAGGCGTGCTTGGCCATGCAGTCATTGCTGAACAGGGAGTACAGGAGGGGTAAGGCCGCGAAATAAGGTGTGTTATATGTGCTCTTTGCAGAAGGGTATTCCTCAAGCTCTGTCATTCAGATACACAAGAAAACATAGAAGGTTCAAAGTAGCACTTAATAGCTGTGTTTTGATGTATGGGTTGTCACTTGTCAGGGACTGGTCCACAATTTTGCTACCCCCATCTAGGTAGCTAACTATCTGTGTGAGGGTGTTTTCACATAGTCCTCTTTAAAATAATCATTCTCAGTCCTATTTAAGGTGATTTCTGGAGTAAGAAAAAGCAAAATAACTCAGTTCTCTTTGTATTCACACTGCCTGTAACTTTGAATGAGTTTTGAACTTTTGCCAGTTCACTTTACCTATTTTGTGGTCTGAGTCCTCTTTGTGTTCACATTGCACTCAATGCACTCTCGGTTTTAACAAAGTGCAGGATAAGCCATTCCATCAGAACCTGTTATCGGACAGCTAGATATACTGTGCCTACTTACATTTTGGAAGCTAATAGATTGCATTTAGTTAAACGTTAATGCATAATAACTAATCAGATGATAATATTAAAATGTAAATATTATTGGTAACATATCAATTCAAAGTTTATTTGTCACGTGCGCCGAATACAACAGGTGTAGACCTTACAGTGAAATTACTTACAGGCTCTAACCAACAGTGCAAAAAAAATAAAAAGGTATTAGTTGAACAATAGGTAAGTGAAGAAATAAAAACAACAGTATATACAGTAGCGAGGCTGTAAAAGTAGCGAGGCTATAAAAGTAGCGAGGCTACATACAGACACCGGTTAGTCAGGCTGATTGAGGTAGTATATGTACATGTAGTTATGGTTAAAGTGACTATGCCTATATGATGGGGGGGGGGGGGGGGNGCCATTTGATTACCTGCATCTGTGTTTCGCCTTGTGCCCTGATAGGGGGCTCTTTTGAGGGGGTCTCAGTTCCTTTGGAGTGTTCACACTGCACAAAAAATTACGTGAAAACACCCTGAGAGTACTTCACGCCATTCACTGACGGTTAGTGTTATCCGGGCTCCCTGGGACGTCCCTACGCTAAACCCTAACCTTAATCCGTACCCTATCCATAACCCTTACCTTAACCGAAACTTTAGCCTTAACATAACCTTTTTACATTTCAAATTCAATGGAGTAGCGACGTCCCAAGGATCCCGAGATAGCAAGGACCGTTCACTGAGGCAATGCTTGGAGCAAGAGGCAACACTGTGCCAGGGGCACATTTTGTGATTTATGTTTTTCCTTTCAACTACCAGAATTCCGTAGCTACAGCAATACAATTGATAAAAACATAGCTAAATACCAATACATTTAAAATGTGTCCTATGTCGTTGTTTTGCTGGAATCAGTGCAGTTTATCCTTTCCCTAGAGCAACACAGTTTTTCTGTAACAATATATTGTTTTCTGGTGCTCCTAAATTTTATGTGGTGCTTACATTAATGTTCTTTCCTCAAAATTAAGAACTCAACTTTGAGTGTCTTCGTGCGGCTATTTTAAGCACAATCCATAAAAAAAAGTCATTTTCTTCATTCTAGCTATAATGACAGAAATATCGGCAGATATATCGGTTATTGGTGAGTATTTCAACTATAAAAGTGGAAAGCGGTATTGAATCCAAAAATCCCATATCGGTCAGGCTCTACTGTATATTCCCAGTATGTGATATGTATAAACAGTGGTCTAACATAGAGGAGGATGATGCACACACACACGGAAGCACACACACAGAAGCACACACACACAAAGTGACCGTACGTATATACTCCAACCAGAAGCCATGGATTACAGGCAACATCCGCACTGAGCAAAAGGCAAGAGCTGCGGCATTCAAGGAGCGGGACACTAACAATGATGCTTAAAAGAAATCCAGAAACGACCTCCGACGAGCCTTCAAACAGTCAAAACACTAATACAGAACTAAGATCGAATCCTACTGACGCTCGACGGATGTGACAGGGCTCGCAAACTATCACGGATTATAAAGGGAAATCCAGCCGTGGGCTGCCCAGTGACGCAAGCTTCCAGACAAACTAAATTCCTCTATGCTCGTTTCGAGCCAAGCAACACTGAACCATGCAAGAGAGCACCAATTGTTGCGGATGAATATGTGATCTCTATAAGGGCACAGGGCGAGACCCAGATGCAGACACGGGAGGCAGATGGTTTGAGTCTCTGATATTTCTTAGTATCCATGGGGCAGGCAAGAGAATGGTTGTGGACAGGCAAAAGATCATAACAAGGTCAGAGTCCAGGAGGTACAGAGTGGCAGGCAGGCTTGAGGTCAGGGCAGCCAGTATGGTCAGGCAGGCGGATTCAGAGTCAAGGCAGGCAAGGGGCAAAACCGGGAGGACTAGCAAAAAACTGAGAAAAGGAAAAAGCAGGAGCACGGAGTAACACGCTGTTTGACTTGACAAAACAAGACGAACTGGCACAGACAGACAGAAAAAACAGATATAAATACCCAGGGGATAATGGGGAAGATGGGTGACCCCTGGAGGGGGTGGAGACAAGCACAAGGACAGGTGAAACAGATCAGGGTGTGACAATCTCGCTCTCCGCAGCCAATGTGAGTAATACCTTTAGACAGGTCAACATTCACAAGGCTGCAGAGCCAGACGGATAACCAGGACATGTACTCAGAGCATGCACTGACCAGCTGGCTAGTGTCTTCACTGACATTTTCAATCTGTCCCTGCCCCAGTCTGTAATACCTACATGTTTAAAGCAGACCTCCATAGTCCCTGTGACCAAGAACGCTAAGGTAAACTGTCTAAATGACAATCGCCCCGTAGCACTCAAGGTCTGTAGCCATGAAGTGTTTTGAAAGGCTGGTCATGGCTCACATCAACACCATTATCCCTGACAGCCTGGACCCACTCCAATTCACATTCCACCCCAACAGACCCACAGATGATGCATTCTCTTTTGCACTCCACACTGCCCTCTCCCACCTGGACAAAGGGAACAACTACATGATAATGCTATTCATTGTCTACAGTTTAGCGTTAAACCCCATAGTGCCCTCCAAACTCATCACTAAGCTCAGGACCCTGGGCTGCAACTGGATCCTGGACTACTTGACCAGCAGGCAGCAACACATCCACCACGCTGACCCTCAACATGGGGGTCCCTCAGGGGTGTGTGCTTAGTCCCCTCCTGTACTCCCTGTTTACTCACGACTGCGTGGCCGCGCACGGCTCCAACACCATTATTAAGTTTCCTGACGACACAACGGTGGTTGGCCTGATCACTGACGACAATCAGACAGCCTGTAGGAAGAGGTCAGTGACCTGGCAGTGTGGTACCAGGACATCAACCTCTCTCTCAACGTGATCAAGACAAAGGAGCTGATTGTGGTCAACAGGAAATGGAGGGCAGAGCACGCCCACATCCACATCAACAGGGCTGTAGTGGAGCGGGTCGAGACCTTAAAGTTCCTCGGTGTCCCCCTCACTAAGGAATTATCATAACCCACACAAACACAGTAGTGAAGAATGCTACACCTCTTCCCCCTCAGGATGATTTTATGAAAAATTGACAGCCATCCAAGTTATAGTCTCTTCTCTCTGCTACCGCATGGAAGGCGGTACCGATGCACCAAGTCTGGAACCAATAGGACCCTGAACAGCTTCTACACCAAAGCTTTAAGACTGCTAAGTGTTTAGTTAAATAGTTGTACTGTATACACACAAACACCCACACACAAACACATTACCAACAGTCACACACACGCACACACACACAGGACTCCGTAAGCTGTGGGAGGGGTGTTTTAGTGTGAGGGGGGAGGGAACCGGTAAGGAGGGAGGGGGGGCATGTCATTATTCACAGAGTTGCGTTATCATGCAGGAATTATGAAATGATGCAAGTGTGGACCGGGTGAGAGTATTAATGTGATGGTGGACGCTGACACACAAACATACGGTATACGCACATGCATAATCGTGCACATACAGTACCAGTCAAAAGTTTGGCCTCACCTATTCATTCCAGGGTTTTTTTTATTTTACTGTTTTCTACATTGTTGAATAACATGAAGACAACAAAACTATGAAATAACACATATGGAATCATGTAGTAACCAAAAAAGTGTTGAACAAAACAAAAAATATTTTATAGTTAAGATTCTGCAAAGTAGCCACCCTTTGCATTGATGACAGCTTTGCACACTCTTGGCATTCTGAAGAACTTGTTGGCTGCTTTTCCTTCACTCTTCGGTCCGACTCGTCCCAAACCATCTCAATTGGGTTGAGGTCAGGTGATTGTGGAGGCCAGATCATCTGATGCAGCACTCCATCACTCTCCTTCTTGGTCAAATAGCCCTTACACAGCCTGGAGGTGTGTTGGGTCATTGTCCTGTTGAAAAACAAATGATAGTCTCACTAAGCGCAAACCAGATGGGATGGCGTATCGCTGCAGAATGCTGTGGTAGCCATGCTGGTTAACTTCTTAGGGAGCGGCTCCCGAGGTGACGGTTTTGGAGAGTCTGGCGTGCCCAAAGTAAAATGCCTCCCACTCAGGCCCAGAAAATAGGATATGCACATAATTAGTACTATTGGATAGGAAACACTCTGAAGTTTCTAAGAGTGTTAAAATATTGTCTGTGAGTATAACAGAACTGATAGAACAGGCGAAAACCCGAGGAATTTCTGTCCTGGAAAAAGTGTTTTTGACACATTGCCTCATTTTGAACCCCTCCCTATTGAAAACAAACATATATAGGAGTAAGATTGCAGTACCTATTGCTTCCACTGGATGTCAACAGTCTCTAGACAGTGTTTAAATTTGTTTAGTTGCTCTGGATGGTAATAGAAAAAGAATTTCGATGTGGTCATCGGATGTAAACAGAAGAGGATGCGCATTCACGGGCTCGCCCGCGCTGTGGTTTTTTCCTTTCCTATCGTCCAGTTTATAATCTGGTTGAAATATTATAGTAAATATACATAAAAGTTTCCTAAGGATACATTATCAATGATGTTTGATTGTTCTTGGACAAGTGTATAGGTATAGGTTGAACGAGTTCTCTTCACGGTTCAATGGGCGAGTGGACGCTGTATTTTATGAACATAATGCGCCAACCAAACTGAGATTTATGGATATAATAAATGACTTTTTCTAACAAAAGAACCATTGGATGTCTTCGTTAGCACCCCACTGCTCCCTAAGTAGTTATTAAGTGTGCCTTAAATTCTAAATAAATCACAGACAGTGTCACCAGCAAAGCACCTCCACACCATCACACCTCCATGCTTCACGGTGGGAACTACACATGTGGAGATCATCCGTTCACCTACACCTGCGTCTCACAAAGACACAGTGGTTGGAACCAGAAATCTCAAATTTGGACAGATTTCCATCGATCTAATGTCCATTGCTCATATTTCTTGGCCCAATCATGTCTCTTCTTATTGCTGTCTTTTAGTAGTGGTTTCTTTGCAGCAATTCGACCACGAAGGCCTGATTCACACAGTCTCCTCTGAACAGTTGATGTTGAGATGTGTCTATTACTTTAACTCTGTGAAGCATTTATTTGGGCTGCAATTTCTGAGGCTGGTCATGAACTTATCCTTTGCAGCAGAGGTAACTCTGGTTCTTCCTTTCCTCGTGAGAGACAGTTTCATCATAGCGCTTGATGTTTTTGCGACTGCACTTCAAGAAAGGTTTAAAGTTCTTGACATTTTCCTTCATGTCTTAAAGTCATGATGGACTGTTGTTCTTCTTTCCTTATTTGAGCTATTCTTCACAATATGGACTTGGTCTTTTACCAAATCTTCTGTATAGCACCACTACCTTGTGACAACACAACTGATTGGCTCACGTTAAGAAGGAAATGTGTCACAAATTAACTTTTAACAAGGCACACCTGTTAATTGGAATGCCTTCCAGGTGACTACCTCATGAAGCTGGTTGAGAGAATGCCAAGAGTGCGCAAAGCTGTCATCAAGGCAGAGGGTGGCTACTTTGAAGAATCTCAGTTATAAAATATATTTTGATTTGTTTAACAATTTTTTTGGTTACTACATGATTTCATATGTGTTATTTCATAGTTTTGATGTCTTCACTATTATTCTACAATGCAGAAAATAGTAAAAAATAAAGAAAAACCCTTGAATGAGTAGGTATGTCCAATCTTTTGACTGGTACTGTACATATTCTCAGAGAGCACACACAAATCTACGTCCAAACACACAAAATGCAAGTCCGTCACACACACACACACTCTTGGCAGCCAGCACTGTGGGGTTTGCGGTTTAGCTAAATGAGGAAACTACATGCGACTGAGACAGATGAGGCATGTCTCTGGGCAGTAGGTTTAGCTATGGGACTTGCTCAAAAGTATTGCACTATAGAGAATACAAAGGTTTTGACAGGGACAGTGGAAGCTTGGAGAGAGAGAGAGAGACAGAGAAAAGACAGAAGAGGATCCAGAGGATTAGATGAGGATGTTCACAGTCATCCTTTTCTATTCAGATAGCTGGACATGGTGTAATGAGTTAATTGTATGAGAGAGCAAAGAGGGGAGGAGAGAAAAAGAGGGAGGAGAGGGAGCCAGAAAGAAAGAAAGAAAGAGAGAGAAAAATATATGCATTTTAGAGATACTGATCCCCACAGACACGCTAGCCTCACCCAAACACATGATGACAAACCCCAAGGATGTTCCAAAAATGACTGTCTGGTTGTTCATCCACCTTGTGAGCAGCCAAGAAACCATAGTCCGTTTGACACAGTAAACCCAAGCCAAGACTGGTTACACTGTACTGAGGGTACTCGTACTCTGTACCTGGAAATTGGCTAATCAGGTTAGAATGGATGTAATTCCCATCAGCCCCATTAGTGAGTTTTGATTATGCGGACTGGAAAATGTTCCAGGTTGCCACTGAAAATAATATTGATGTATATACTGACTCAGTGACGGAGTTCATCAGGAAGTGCATAGAGGATGTTGTTCTCACTGTGATGATTAGAACTTATCCAAACCAAAAACCGTTGAAAGATCGCAACATTTGCGCAAAACTGAAAGCACGAACCATCGCATTTAACCACAGCAATGTTCCTGAGAACATGGACGTTTACAAGCAGACCAGCTATGCTATCCGTAAGGCAATCAAAGAGGCAAAACAACAGTACAGGGACAAAGTGGAGTCTCAATTCAACGGCTCAGACACGAGACATGTGGCAGGGACTCCAGACAATAACGGATTATAAATGGAAATGACACCGACGCCTCGCTTCCAGATAAGCTGAACACCTTTGCTCGCTTTGAATAAAACACAAAGCCGCAGACGCGGGCCACCGCCACTCACGAGGACTGTGAGCTCTCGTTCTCTGTGGCAGACATGATAAAGACATTAGGTGTGTTGACCCTCGCAAGGCTGCCGGCACAGACGGCATCCCAAGCCGCGTCCTCAGAGCATGTGCAGACCAGCTGGCTGGTGTGTTTACGGACATATTCATTCACTCCCTATCCCAGTCTGTTGTCCCCACTTGCTGCAAGATGTCAACCATTGTTCCAAGAACTAAATGACTGTTGCCTTGTAGCGCTCATTTCTTTTCTGATCCTCAACATAGGGGCTCCACAAGGGTGCATGCTCAGCCCCCTCCTGTACTCCCTGTTCACCCATGACTGCGTGACCATGCACGTCTCCAACTCAATCATCAAGTTTGCAGATGACACAACAGCGGTAGGCCGGAGTGGTGCCAGGACAATAACCTCTTCCTCAATGTCAACAAAACAAAGGAGCTGATCATGGACTTAAGGAGACAGCAGAGAGAGTACATCTCCATCCACATCAACGGGGCCGCAGTGGAGAGGGTGAAAAGCTTCAAGTTCCTCGGCATGCACATCACTGACAACCTGAAATGGTCCATCCACACAGACAGTGTGGTGAAGAAGGCTTGACAGCGCCTCTTCAACCTCAGGAGGCTCGAGAAATGTGGCTTGGCCCCTAAGGCCCTCATGAACTTCTACAGATGCACCATTGAGAGCATCCTGTTGGGCTGTATCTACGCCTGTTATGGCAATTGCAACGTCCGCAACAGCAGGGCTCTCCAGAAGGTGGTGAGGTCAGCCTAACGCATCAACAGGGGTAAAATTGCTTGCCCTCCAGGACATCTACAGTACCCGGTGTCACAGGAAGGCCAAGACGATCTAGCCACGCCCTGTTCACCACGCTTCTATCTAGAAGGTGGAGACAGTACAGGTGCATCAATTCTGGGACCGAGAGACTGAAAAACAGCTTCTATCTCCAGGCAATCAGACTGTTAAATAGTCACAACTAGCGGGCCTCCGCACATTACCCTGCCCTGAACCTTAATTACTGTTCCTGGCCGGCTATAAATAGTCATTGAACACTGGTACTTTAATAATGTTTACATACTGTTTTACTCATTTCATATGCATATACTGTATTCTAGTCAAGGCACATCCTATATAACTACTGCTGTACACAACGTTTCTATTCATATACTGTCCATAATGTCTATACACACCATCGTATACATATATATTGATATTCCGGACTCAGACATTACTCGTCCTGATATTTCTTAATTTCTTAATACATTTTTGGGGGATTTGTGTGTTTTGTTTTGCATTGTTCAGTATTACTGCACTGTTGGAGCTAGACACAAGCATTCTGCTGCATCTGCAAAATATGTGTACTCAACCAATGTGTGTGTGTATCATAAAGATACAGAAGAAGAGAAAGGTGGAAAGAGAGAGTGACAGATAGGGCATACTACCAGAGAGAGAGAGAGAGCTAGGGAGTTGCAGAGGTACAAAGAGAGAGAAGGCTGAAAGGAAAGAGGGGGTGGAAGAGAAAGAGAGTGGATGAGAGAGGGAGAGAATTAAAGAAATGCAGTCACAGAGGTGCAGAGAGAGAGAGAGAGAGAGAGAGAGAGAGGGAGCTACATAGGCACATAAAAAGAGAGAAAGAAAGATAGAATAGTGAAAGAGAGTTGGCAGAACAAAGGTTGGGGTTGGGTCGTAGCTAGCTAGCATTATTCCCCCGGTACTGCTGCTCATTCCGTGCACCAGTTCCGGAGTTCTACATCACCGGCCTTCTAGGCTTCACTGAACTGTCTAATTATGCACTCCTGGTTCCCATTTCCCCTGATTAGTAATTGTATATATGTCCCCCTCTGTTCCCCATTGTCCTGGTCGGTTATTGTTACCATGTCCGTTGGTCCTGTGAGTACCTGTGTTTCGGCTTTCGTCCCGCGCATTGTTATTACGGGTCTCGTCCCGCGCATTGTTATTACGGGTCTCGTCCCGCGCATTGTTATTACGGGTCTCGTCCCGCGCATTGTTATTACGGGTCTCGTCCCGCGCATTGTTATTACGGGTCTCGTCCCGCGCATTGTTATTACGGGTCTCGTCCCGTGCATTGTTATTACGGGTCTCGTCCCGCGCATTGTTATTACGGGTCTCGTCCCGCGCATTGTTACGGGTCTCGTCCCGCGCATTGTTATTACGGGTCTCGTCCCTTGTATTTATTAGAGGTTTTACCTCACTCTTTTGTGTGTGTTTTGTATGTGTTTGTTTTGGCTTCGTCCCCGTGCCTTTTCATGGCATGTTGTAATTATGGGTGGAGAAATTTAACCCCCCTATTACATATTCCTGCGCCTGTCTACAATCATTCATACAATGATGACACTCTCCCCTCTCGGTGGGCCAAGATCACTTTCACTCAAAGCATTTAAAGGGCCTCACAGGACCCGGTAGCAGGGCTCTGTAATAAATATAAAGATTGCATTCAATTTAAAACCAATCTGCCAGAGCTGTGAGCTATCATCTCTGATTATCTCACCCTTGATCCTGGCTGCATCCCAAATGGCATCCTATTCCCTACATATGGCATTACTTTTTACCAGGGCCCATAGGTCTATGTTTGGAATAGGGTGCCATTTGGGTTGCTGCCACTGTCTTGTCTCGCTTGATGTCGGCTTCTCCTTGTTTCCACCACAGAGGAATTTCAAAAGGGTTGTATTTTTACTGCAGTTAACATGGGATCTGTGTGATGTTAAAATGTGGAGATATGCCTACATCATATGAATGGTTGTAGCCTGGTTATGCATAAATTATCACAGCAATCTGTAAAACGTAACATGTCATGGAGGACATTTTTACCATGCAGTTTACATCTACTGGTATGTGGATGTACTATAATGGCATTTCCTTCTAAAAGGACCCATGAGCACCAACGTGAAGTTCACAGGAGTATGTCAAGTTGGGTGTCAAATTAAAGCTGTCTACTTTTTTTATTTATTAAGGCATATATACATTTTGCAACCATTTTCCATCCTAAAAATTAGGAATAAGCAAAGGCTTTCATTTCTGCTCCATCAGAAGGAAAAGAGGTCTTTGACAATCTACCAGAAAAAGTCTTAGAAGGTATTACAAATACATCAGTGCCTTCAGAAAATATTCATACCCCTTGACTTATTCCACATTTTGTTGTGTTACAGCCTGAATTCAAAATGGATTAAAAAAAATCTCACCCATCTACAAACAATACCCCATAATGACAAAGTGAAGAAATGTTTGCTAATTTATTGAAAATTAATTTACATAAGTATTCACACCCCTAAGTCAATACTTTGTAGAAGCACCTTTTGACAGCGATTACAGCTGAGAGTATTTCTGGGTAAATTTCCATGAGTTTTCCACACATTTGCCCAGTATTATTTTCAAAATTCTTCAAGCTCTGTCAAATGGGTTGATCATTGCTAGACAACCATTTTCATGTCTTACCATAGATTTTCAAGTAGATTTAAGTCAAACCTGTAAATCGGCCACTCAGGAACATTCAATGTCTTCCTGGTAAGCAACTCCAGTGTAGATTTGGCCTTGTGTCTTAGGTTATTTTCCTGCTGAAAGGTGAATTCATCGCCCAGTGTCTGGTAAAAAGCAGACTGAACCAGGTTTTCCTCTAGGATTTTGACTGTGCTTAGCTCCATTCCGTTTCTTTCTTATACTGAAAAACTCCCCAGTCCTTAATGATTACACACATAACATGATGCAGCCACCACTATGCTTGAAAATCTTTTCACTCTGTCAATTAGGTTAGGATAATGGAGAAACTACAATGATCCATCCTAAGTTTACTCCTATCACAGCCATTAAACTCTGTAACTGTGTTAAAGTCACCATTGGCCTCATTACAACATTTTTGAGCGGTTTTGTTCCTCTCTGGCAACTGTGTTAGGATGTAGTGACTAAGTGTATTGATAAACCATCCAAAGTGTAATTAATAACTTCACCATGCTCAAAGGGATATTCAATATCTGCTACCAATAGGTGCCCTTCTTTGCGAGGCATTGGAAAACCTCTCTGGTCTTTGTGGTTGAATCTGTGTTTGAAATTCACTGATCGACTGAGGGAACTTACAGATAATTGTATGTGTGGGGTACAGAGATAAGGTAGTCATTCAAAAATCATGTTAAACACTAGTATTGCACACAGAGTGAGTCCATGCAACTTATTATGTGACTTAAGTATTTTTTCCCTTTTTTCGGAACTTATTTAGGCCTGCCATAACAAAGGGGTTGAATTCTTACTGACTCAAGACCTTTCAGCTTTTCCTATTTTATTCATTTGTAAACATTTCAAAAAACATAATTCGACTTTGACATTGGGTAGTATGTGTAGGCCAGTGACAGAAAAAAACAGCATTTTATCAATTTTCAACTCAGGCTGTAAAACAACAAAATGTGGAAAAAGTCAAGGGGTGTGAATACTTTCTGAAGGCACTGTATTTAGTTTTGGAGAAATGATTTGCCTTCTGTAACATTGACCTGCGCATTGTAATTCCATTACCAAAATCCCACATATCTTTAAGATATTTTCTAATTGCTCTCTCTCATGAGGAGGGAGAATAAAGATAGTTCACAGACTTAACACGTAAAGGTAGATCTACTAATTACTTGTAGTGTTTTTTAGTTTTTTCTCCCAATTTCAATTACGAACTTGTCTCATCGCTGCAACTCATCGCTGCAACTCCCCTACCCTCGTTCCATTTACTGTAACAAGCATCCACACCCACTGAGCACCGACCGACACTGGACGTCAATGGATGATGAAAAGTAGTTTATTTGGTCAGTCCGTCCTGGCCGAACCAAATCTGAACCAATCATAGAAGTCTATGTTTCACAAGTTAGGACAGCACAGTACACTACACTACGGTACATTAAAGAACAATAAAGTAAATAAAAGTACAGTAGAGTAGAGTTCTGTACAGTACAGTAGAGTAGAGCACACAAAGGTAGAGTATAATGTATTGTACTGTACTGTACTGGACATATCTACTTTACTCTACTGTACTGAACACTGTGCTGTGCTGTACACTGAACTTGTGAAACATAGACATCTGATTGTTTCAGATTTGTTCTGGTCCGGATCAATCAAATGTGGTCTTGTTTGGGGGCAGAACTCATTACAATAATTGCCAGTGTATAGAATAATACCCAAATATGCAAAAGAAGGATACTGCGTATTTTAACTTTGTGTACCTATTCAGGATACATTACCATGAAAATTATGATATTCATATCCATAATTATGCATTTCGGTATTGTACAGATCAGGGACACATGATGTAATTCTGTTACCGGATGTAAATCTATTTCACCTACTGTAGTTCAATAAACAAAATATAAGTCAAGGTGTCATAGCTGACAACACATTCTTTGTGCAGACATCTTTGAATCTTAATTCGGAGCAGATATTTATCAGAGGTTTTGGAAAACATGGTTGCACAAAAAACTGAGGGAGATTTTACGGTAATTCTGTTACCAAACTTTGCATGTGCACAGTTCTTCCAGTAAATGTGTTTTTGTGAAATGTTCTGTGTAAATTGTTCAAAGTAAGCCTTAGAGTTTGGTTTTGGAATGGTTTGTTTAACTAAATTAAATGTTTTTTGTTTTTGGCATACATTTAAAAGTGAAAAAATCTAAGTCAAAGTGTAATTCCGTTATTGTGTAATTGCCCATAACCACATATCTAAAGATTATATGGTGGTTCTGATGATAGGGAACAAGACTGTAACAAAGGGAATGATGGGAGCTTGAAGCCAGCTATGTGACTGTGACCCCCCCCCACCCCTCCCACACACACACACACACACAAACACACAGGGGCAACAAAGGGACACAGAAATATTCACAGGCTGTGGAGATAACACTGGCCCCTTCTCATTGCAAGCTCTGGGGATATAAAATAATCAGCAGGGATGGGGATGGAGGAGTGATGGAGAGATGGATATCAGATCGTCTGATCTGGTCTCTGACACGAGAGGGCTCAAACTCCAAAGCAAAGCCGACAGTGGAAGACTGGCAAGGGGATGAATGCTGATTCTCCTCTCCGGTCTCTCTCTTTCTCTCCCTCTCTCCCTCCCTCTATCTCTGCCCTTCTGTCTTTCTGTCTCACCCTCCTTCCTTCTCCCTTTTCTGTCCCCCCTCTCTTTCACCTTCCTTCCCTCTCTCTCTCCTTCCCTCCTCCTCGCTCTCCCTCCCTCCCTTCTATCCCTCCTCTCCTCTCTCCTCAAGCTGTCAGATAACATGAGGGCTTCTTTGTGCCTATAGAGATAAACTAGAAAGTGGAGTAGCAGAGTTGTGCCGAGGCTGAGTCGACTCCCTGTTGTACACCTCGACCTTCTGCCTGACCCTCCTCTGATGGATCCATTTACAATGACAGCTCCAAGGAGCTCTGCCTTCAATAGATTCAGTTCAATTGGAGTTTGGAAGTGGATGATTTCACTAGAGTTCATGTGAGATGGCAGAGGCAGGAGGCACTACTCATTTTTGAAGGAGCAGCTTCTAGAGTCCAAAACTAAAAAATTCTAAGGCACTTGTCAACATGGAATTTGAATTTTTTGGAGTTGATATGATTTGGATTTAAAGATTAAATCAGGCAATATAACGGTCAGTTAGCACTAAACCCAACACAAACTAGGAAGGGGATGAGTATGTAAAGAATGACGTGTATTCATAAATTAATCAGCTGGCATACAGAATCAAAGCTAAATTCCCCCAAATCCATATATAGGCTGAATCACAAATGAAAAAGCAAAATCATATCTATCTCAATTCAGTTCAGTCCCAAAGTCCAGCAGAAGAAAATCACAAGTAAGCAAAAATATAAATAATCAGATGTTGCGCACCTGTCCGCAATTGTTAATAACCCATCCGCAATCACCTGACTATGTGATGAAGTGAAAGTCTGAGGCCCACACCCTACCCTAATTGGCTGTAGGCCTACGGTCTGGGTCCATGTATCATCGATTCATTAGTTATTTGATTCAAAAGACGATGTGGAAAAACTGAAAACTGCAACAGCAAAAAATCTACATTTGAAAAACTTAAATCAGATATCGACTCGTTTTGTCATTTATTGTGTCAAAATTTAAGATGGAATAAAAGAAAGCCCGGAAGTACATGCCCCCTCATACAATTTTCATATGGCTTAGGGGGTGTGTTTACAGCGTAGGTTGGCAGCACAAAGAATGGATTAGAATGTGTGAGTGTGGCAGGAAGATAAAAACACTAATGTTAGCTAAGATATCAAACGTATCATGAAGTTACCATGCCAATAGAAAAACTCAACAACTGAACAAAGTTGGCTTGCACTAGCTGGCTAGCTAGCACTGGCTGGCTATACTACTGGCTAGCTAGCAGGCTGGCTACTGACTAGCTAGCAGGATGGCTAGCTAGGCCTACCTGGCCACTGGCTGTAGTCATAATAGCTAGTAGTAGCTAGTGTAAGTAAGTTAGTCCCTCAACATGCTAGAAGATGAAGCTGCCAGGCCAGATCTACCTGCTGAAGAAAGGTGAGATGTCTTCATTACTGTGCTTATTGACTGAGTAATAATGCACTGCAGTTCCAATTAAGCTATAGTCAGTGTGTGTGTGTGTGTGTGTGTGTGTGTGTGTGTGTGTGTGTGTGTGTGTGTGTGTGTGTGTGTGTGTGTGTGTGTGTGTGTGTGTGTGTGTGTGTGTGTTCCAACAGGAGAAGGGGCACAGTATGGCATCTGAGCAGATCATCATAAAACTTCATTTAGCCAATACAGTAAGTTAAAATGTGCCTTTTTATTGGTACGGGTATACTTCACAAACATCCTTTCCTGCTCACTGAAAGGCAGATGTAGGCTACAGTTGTGAACATGACTATTGCTACGTCAATTGGCCTACTCTGAATGTATACATACCCCCTATCTGGGGGGAGGGGGAGGCTGATGATCAATGATACGGAGCCAGTCTGATATTACTTGATTACTGATCTACCTCCCACCTATCTCACTCACAGAACATCAAAATGCTTGGACCTCAGCTGAGATCCTCTCCTTCCCCGTCCTTCAAGGAAAACCCCTTCTTTACACTTCCTGTTAGGCATGATGTGTTCAAGGTGTATCTCTCCATCTCTCTCATGTCGTGTGGCATTACCTATAGATGACTACTAGACACTTTCAAATTGTTTGCTGGTGAATGGTTGTCCACATCAGGCTATTTAATTGTTACTTGTGTGTTTAAATAGTGTGTCCCTCTCACAGAATTTGAATGATCCCTCAAATGCCGCACGTTCTCTCTCTCTCTTTCTCTCCAGGATACATTAAGGGAAGTTTCTTTGCTGTTGGCACCTCCTCATCCTACATGTTGCGTACTCTTATTCAACTGCTCTTTGATTAAAGCAGTTTAATTCAATGTAAAAATGTTCTTCAAGTGTGTTTTTTATTGAAGGTTGACAGATGGCACTTGTTTGGAGGGATGTGGGGGAGGGGGTGAATAAATAGGTGTAGATGTGTTTGGTTAAAGAAACCCTCTCCCACTACCTCCCCTCCTTCTCTTGATGACTAATACACCTGAATGGAATTGCTGCATTTTACCTGTGATCCAAAATCAAATACAATTGAATATTTGATAAGTTAAAAGCTAAGACAAAATTTGATTTCATCTCATTTACTTTTTTTACACATCTATTCACTACTGGCCAAATGCATTCACCATCCACTTCAGCTAGCATAGCAAAGCACTTTGTAAGACGTGGTAAAATATGATACAGGCTGTATTATTATGCTTATGTACAAGTAACTGCCAAAATAGGAAAAAACAACATTAAGTATCTTAATAGGGCGTTGGGCCACCACGAGCCGGCAGAAAAGCTTCAATACACATTGGCATAGATTCTACATGTTTCTGGAACACTATTGGAGGGATATGATACCATTCTTCCATGATAAATTCCACAATTTGATGTTTTGTTGATGATGGTGGAAAATGCTTTCTCAGGTGTCGCTCCAGAATCTCCCGTAAGTTTTCAATTGGGTTGAGATCTGGGGATTGAGACGGCCATGGCATAAGGTTTACATCGTTTTCATGCTCATCGAGCCATTCAGTGGCCACTAATGCCCTGTGGATGGGGGCATTGTCATCCTATGGGGACATAGCCATGGTATCTATAATAATGGCCTGCCCAGCATTTTTATACTGTGCCTTCAGAAAGATTCCTCACCCCTTGACTTTGTCCACATTTTGTCCACATTACAGCCTGAATAAAAAAAATATTAAATTGTATTACTTTGTCACTGGCTTACACACAATACCCCATATTGTTAAAGTGGAATTATGTTTTTTGAAATGTTTACAGATTAATTAAAAATGAAAAGCTGACATGGTTTGAGTCTATAAGTATTCAAACCCTTTGTTAAGGCAAGCCTAAATAAATTTGCTTAACAAGTCACATAATAAGTTGCATGCACTCACTCTGTGTGCAATAATATTGTTTAACATAATTTTTTTATGAGTACCTCATTATGTACCCTACACAATTATCTTGTCCCTCGGTCTAGCAGTGAATTTAAAACACAGATTCAACCACAAATACCAGGGAGGTTTTCCAATGCCTCGCAAAGAAGGGTACACATTGGTAGATGGGTAAAAATAAAAAAGCAGACTTTAAATATCCCTTTGAGCATGGTGAATGTATTAATACACCCAGTTACTACAAAGATACAGTTGTCCTTCCTAATTCAGTTGCCGGAGAGGAAGGACACCTCAGGGATTTCACCTTGAGGCCAATGGTGACTTTAAAACAGTTACAGAGTTTAATGTCTGTGATAGGAGAAAACTGAGGATGGATCAACAACATTGTCGTTACTCCACAATATTAACCTAGTTGACAGAGTGAAAAGAAGGAAGTGTGTAGAGATAAAAAAAAAATATTACAAAACATGCAACCTGTTTGCAACAAGGCATTAATGAGAGACTGCAAAAATTGTGGCAAAGCACATAGCTTTTTGTCATATTATAGATGTATCTACTAGAAAACCTGTGTCACCCTTTAGAACCTAAAGCGGCCTTCTTTAAATTACTATAGTGGTCGCGTTCGGCCTTGTTTTTCTAACAATCATATCTGTATCAATATCGCTAAATTTGCTAACAACCTGTTGCCGTATTCGCGTGGCTGTTGTCATCAACCACAAACCGTAAACAGGGCATGTTGTCATTTGAATTTTCAATTATTTTTTTCCTTCATTACTCAAAATGACAGCGCCGAAGCAAACATGGCTTTTCACTGTGAAAGAGGCTTTATCTATGTTGGTTGGTGATACAGATTTGCACATGTCCTTGCACTTTGAAAAGCGATGAAGTCAAGCTGAATGAAGTAAGTAAACAGCAGATATATGTTTGGTGTTGTCGATGTTTGATGCTGTAAAACTTGGGGGATAGTCCTGTCATGATAACTTGGTTGGTACAGGTGAGGACATCAGCAGTGGAACTCTAATGATCGCTCTCTGTCTCATGGAAATAGTTGTAGTGTTTAGCTGTATATAGTCAGCTAACTAGTTGGTTTTGTCTTGTTTCTACCAATGTAATTCATATAGAAATGGCCCAAGCTGCGTGCTATAGCTAGATAGCTAACGAGTTAGTCTGTTAGGCTACAAAAGTTGTGTGTAGCGGTAAATTTGGGCTGCGTTCATGAAGTGTTATCCTCAGCTGTCACTTTCACTAGCTAGCCATGCAGACAACCAGCTAACTAGCCACCGAAATGAAGGCTGGAGTAATTTGTGTTTATCTGTGAAACTCGGCTGTGGTTTGTCATGTTTGCTAGGTATACATAGGCTATACATTGCCTCATTTTCCTATTATTTGACAGCTTAGATGTCGTGTTCGGGTAGTAGATGCCCACGCAGTGGAGCTCATATGATGAGTTGGATATTTGTTTACATAGACGAGTAACAAGTTGCTAGTTTTGTCCTGTTTCTACCAATGCAATTCATTTGGAAACTGTCCCAGCTTCGTAACTAATCAGCCAACATTGACGAACTCTGCAGTTAGTCTGTCAGGCTAGAACACAAGAGGTGATTGGAGGAGAGAAATTGTGTGTGTCTGTGGAATGTGAGGCGTGTAACTGTATCACACAATTTATTATGGAAACCCCTTATTAGGAAGAGTATGGTTGAGAAAAAGAAAGAGTAAGGAAGAGCGAATCAGATTACACAGACCCTCAAAGAATTCAAAAACGAATCCAATTTTTATAAACTCCCACATCTATTGGGTGAAGTATGCAATCACAGCAGTAATATTTGTGACCTTTTGCCACAAGAAAAGGGCAAAGGGCACTGTATATAGACATAATATGACATTTGAAATGTCTTTATTCTTTTGGAACTTTTGTGAGTGTAATGTTTACTGTTAATTTGTAATTGTCTATTTCACTTTTGTTTATTATCTATTTCACTTGCTTTGGCAATGTAAACATTTGTTTCCCATGCCAATAAAGCCCTTCAATTGAATTGAAATGTAATTGACAGTGTGAGAGGGAGAGAGAGAGGTTATGTTCCTGACTTGAGCCGTTAAAGTGGTAGGAACTTATATCTGTTCCAGAGCTTGTAATGGATTACAGCAAGAAATGGACGGGTTTGACCATATTGACAAACTGAGAAGCTATTAAAATTATGGAAGTATGTGTTTTGGGGGATGCTCAACATTGCTATCATAAATGCATACTTTGTGTGGTGGACCCTGCAAAGGCCCCTTCCCAGAAACTGCAGGCACTGGTCCCTGAAGGCATTCAAAATGCAGCTTGTGTGTTCACTTTGTGATATGGCTACAGTGGCAGGTAGAGGGGAGCCAAGAGTGTGGCACCAGGGTGTGTGGACTGAGTTGTAACTCATTTGAAAGCAGGTGAAGTTTGATAGTTTGAAGGGCACAAGAGTGTGGTGTGCATCCGGAGTGGACACAGGGCAAAGAGTGTAGAAACCTCCTTTGGGTGCTCTAGGTGTTCTGTGACACTTTGCAGGATGGGACCGTGCTTCCAGAAGTTCCATGACATGTTGTAGGCTAAATGCAAACACTAAAGTGACAGTGTGACATATGAATTTGTCCAAGAAATCTGTTATTGTCACTGAACAGTTGTTGTGTTTTCTGTTCTTTCTTTATCTGTCTCTATCTAATACTTGTTGCATTCACTGAATTGTTGTCAAAGTAGGCTACTATTTCTACATTTTGTGTCAGGCCTGGTCAGTAATGAATCTTATTTAGATAGGTTACCTACATTTTGAAATAGTCTCTGAATGATCATGTTTCAGGTGTGACCCAGATGCAGACAGTATCGAACAAACAAATGTTTATTGCTAATACAGGAGCAGGCAAACGACAGGTCAAAGACAGGCAGGGGTCAATAATCCAGAGAGGGTGCAAAGGGTCCAGAAAGGCAGGCAGGGTCAGGACAGGCAAGGATAAATAATCCAGTTAGGTGGGGCAAGGTACAGAATGGCAGGCAGGGTCAGGGCAGGCAGAACGGTCGACACCAGGAAGGACTAGAATACAGGAACAAGAAACATGCAGGAGCAGGGGAACAAATGCTGGTAGGTTTCACGGACAAAACAAACTGGCAACAGACAAACAGAGAACACAGTTATAAATACACAGGGGATAATGGGGAAGATGTGCGACACCTGGAGGGGGGTGGAGACAAGCACAAAGACAGGTGAAACAGATCAGGGTGAGACACTGAATAGTTGTTTGCATTTTTACATTGTTACAGAAGTAACAATCGTAGTCAATCAAATAGTCTACTTTGTGTGGGTTTTGTCCTCTTGTCACATTTTGGATAATTGTTTTATTTATATGTAAATATAATTTATAAGTACAGTGCATTCGGAAAGTATTCAGACCCCTTCACTTTAACACATTTTGTTATATTACAGCCTCATTCTAAAAGGGATACAATCATTTTCTTTCCTCATCAATCTACGCACAATACCCCATAATGACAAAGCGAAAACAGGTTTTTATGAATTTTTGTTTATGAAAATGAAAAACAGAAATACCTTATCTACATACGTATTCAGACCCTTTGCTATTAGCCTAGAAATTGAGCTCAGGTGCATCCTGTTTCCATTGATCATTCTTGAGATGTTTCTAGAACTTGATTGGAGGCCACCTATGGTAAATTAAATTGATTGGATATGATTTGGAAAGGCACACGCCTGTGTATATAATAAGGTCCCGGAGTTGACAGTGCATGTCAGATCAAAAACCAAGCCATGAGATCGAAGGAATTGTCCGTAGAGCTCCGAGACAGAATTGTGTCGAGGCACAGATTTGGGGAAGGGTACCAAAACATTTCTGCAGCAATCAAGGTCCCCAAGAACACATTGACCTCCATCAGTCTTAAATGGAAGAATTGTCCGTAAAGCTCAGAGACAGGATTGTGTCGAGGCACAGATCTGGGGAAAGGTACCGAAACATTTCTGCAGCTTTCAAGGTCCTGAAGAACACAGTGGAAGAAGTTTGGAACCACCAAGACTCTTCCTAGAGCTGGCCTCCCGGCCAAACTGAGCAATCGGGGGAGAAGGGCCTTGGTCACTCTGACAGAGCTCCAGAGTTCCTCTGTGGAGATGGGAAAAACTTCCAGAAGGACAACCATCTCTGCAGCTCTCCATCAATCAGGCCTTTATGGTAGAGTGGCCAGACAGAAGCCACTCCTCAGTAAAAGGCACATGACAGCCCGCTTGCAATTTGCCAAAAGGCACCTAAAGGACTCAGACCAAGAGGAACACGATTCTCTGGTCTGATGAAACCAAATTGAAACCGGTGAAGCATGGTGGTGGCGGCAGCATCATGCTGTAGGTGTCACGTGTGCTTCCTCTCCTGCCTCTAGGTCACCAGGCTGCTCGTTAGGGCAAACACCTGTCACCATTTTTACGCACACCTGCGCGTCATAAGACTCACCTGGACTCCATCACCTCCCTGATTACCTTCCCTATATATGTCACTCCCTTTGGTTCCTTCCCCAGGCGTTATTGTTTCTGTTCCAGTGTCATGTCTGTGCGTTGTTCGCGTTTCTTATTTTGTATTATGTTGTGTTTATTTATTAAAACACTCACTCCCTGAACTTGCTTCCCTACTCTCAGCGCACATCGTTACAATGGGGATGTTTTTCAGCAGCAGGGACTGGGAGACTAGTCAGGATCAAGGGAAAGATGAACTGAGCAAAGTACAGAGAGATCCTTGATGCAAACCTGCTCCAGAAAGCTCAGGACCTAAGACTTGGGCGAAGGTTCACCATCCAAGAGGACAACGACCTTAAGCACACAGCCAAGACAATGCTGGAGTGGCTTCGGGTCAAGTCTCTGAATGTCCTTGAGTGGCCCTGCCAGAGCCCAGACTTGAACCCGATCTAACATCTCTGGAGAGATGTGAAAATAGCTGCGCAGCGATGCCCCCCATCCAACATGACAGAGCTTGGGAGGATCTGCAGAGAAAAATGGGAGAAACTCCACAAATACAGGTGTACCAAGCTTACAGCGTCATACCCAAGAAGACTCAAGGCTGTAATCGCTGCCAAAGGTGCTTCAACAAAGTACTGAGTAAAGGGTCTGAATACTTATGTAAACATGTTTTTGGTTCGTCATTATGGAGTATTGTGTGCAGATTGATGAGAGAAAAAAACTATTTAATAAATGTTAGTATAAGGCTGTAACGTAACAAAATGTGGAGAAAGTCAAGGGGTCTGAATAATTTCTGAATGGACCGTGTAATATATTATACTTGGTACATTTTAAGTGAGAAATTTAGTCAAATTTACAACAATTTAAATAGTCTAGTGTTTTTTGTTGTGTTGAGTGTTAATCGTTTTTTGATAGTGAGTATCTTTACACAATGGACGACAAAATTAGTGTTATTCCTATTGACATGAATGTGGTGTCATATTAAGGAAGAGGTTGTGCTTTTTAAACTAAGTTAACTTGTAAATGTCATTTGTTGTGTGTTTGAGCTATGTCTGTTTGAAATGTGTGATAAAATTGCTTTATCTTGAAAATTCTAAGTAATTTACAGCAGCATTCTAGAATTATATTGGGGTCTAAAGGGTTAAATGTAGTGTTAGTTCAAGGAACCCATGCTCTCAAGAAGCAAGCAATTCAACCGTAAAAGGGCAAAATACAGATACAACATAGGGCTTTATGATTCTTTTTTTTATTTTACATTTATTTTACTAGGCAAGTCAGTTAAGAACAAATTCTTATTTTCAATGATGGCCTAGGAACAGTGGGTTACCTGCCTGTTCAGGGGCAGAACGACAGATGTGTACCTTGTCAGCTCGGGAACCTTTCGGTTACTAGTCCAACGCTCTAACCACTAGGCTACCATGCCGCCCCAGGGTATGTTGCCCTTTGAAACCGCTAACTCCATACAAGTGACATCTGTCAACTTTTAGTAGAGGTGGTAGCACATTACTGCCATATAGTTGATTAAGAAGTGTACAACATAGGAGTATTCTGTAAATACACTACAATTCAGCCATATTTGAGATTTGTAGAAAGTGTATAGGTATAATTTGAACGTGTTCTCTTCACGGTTCAATGGGCGACTCAACGGTGGATTTTATGATCATAACGCACCAAACAAACAGAGATTTATGGATATAATAAATGACTTTTTCTAACCAAAGAAGCATGGATTGTCTTCGTTGGACACTTGGGAAGCCCTCAGCAGAAGTTCATCAAAGGTAAGCGATTTTATAATTGCGTAAAATACGCAAAACACTCTGGGCACAACCCAATACCTAAATACGATTACGTATTTATAATCTCCACGATGGGAGTTTGTTAGAAATGTTGTGCTTTCGCCGTAAAGCCTTTTTGAAATCTGACAACGCTGTGATATTGCCAAGAATCAGAGCTTTTGATGACTATGCAACAATTGTATATTTATGAATGTTTAATAATTCAACTTGTGCGCAACTTTGAATTTGGCGCCTCACATTTCACCGGGTAGTGTCGGGAGTGGGGCTACTTAGGGAGTAGCGGCGCGCTAGCGGGCTCCCGACACTACCCGGTGAAATGTAAGGCGCCAAATTCAAAATCCAAAAGTTGAATTATTAAACATTCATCAATCTACAAGTGTTGCATAGTCATCAAAAGCTCTGCTTCTTGGCAATATCACAGCGTTGTCAGATTTCAAAAAGGCTTTACGGCGAAAGCAGAACATTTGATTGTTTGAGGATAGCACCTCTCCTATTTTCCACATTAGCATAAATTCATATCCAGCGCGGGTCACAAATCCCATATAAGAGCTAAAAAATATCACTTACCTTTCGAAGAACTTCTGCTGAGGGCTTCCCAAGTGTCCACCAAAGACATCTAATGGTTCTTTTGTTAGAAAAAGTCATTTATTATATCCATAAATCTCCGTTTGGTTGGCGCGTTATGATCATAAAATCCACCGTTGAGTCGCCCATTGAACCGTGAAGAGAACACGTTCAAATTATACCTACAAACTTTCTACAAACAAATCAAACATTTTTTATGTATTCTTTTATGTATATTTACTGTAATATTTCAACCGGACAATAACGTGAACAATAGGAAAGGAAAATAATATGGGGCGCACTCACAATCTCGCGCCCATCAAACGTTGTTGACAAAAGTGGTCCCCTAACTACTTCCTCTTCCTATCTGTTCTGCTTAGTGCTATAGCTTCCAGACTCTGTATAAAGACTGTTGACATCTAGTGGAAGCCATAGGTACTGCAGTCTCAGTCCTAGTTAAAATACAAATGAATAGGCAGCCTGGAGAAGAAGCTAATTTACAAAAAAAACTGCAAATCCGGATGGATTTTCCTTTGGTTTTTGCCTGCTATATCAGTTCTGTTATACTCACATACATTATTTTAACACTTCTAGAAACTGAGTGTTTCCTATCCAATAGTACTAATTATGTGCATATCCTATTTTCTGGGCCTTAGTGACAGGCATTTTACTTTGGGCATGCCAGACTCTCCAAAACCTTCACCTCTGCTGCCGCTCCCTAAGAAGTTAAAAAAAGTCATAAATGATAGAATGAATGGTATCTAGTTAACATCGGTAGACCTGAAGTCTTTCCTCTTTCATCTCTTATCTCTTCTCCCCTGCAGCAAAAATGTTAAGGGAGTGGGGAGAAAATGCAGTTAAAAGAACATATGGAAAAATGTCCTGTTCAGAATTTCAAAATGACATTAGTTTGACTGGTTTTAAGCAAATGAAAAGCTGTTACAATGACCCAACATGTTTTTGCTAAGATTTCAGGTCGGCTTGGAAACATATTTTATGTGGTTGAATTATGCCGCTGATAAAGATAGCATCTTTTACCAATGGTCCCTAACTGCGCATTCATTCTCTCAAGATGCTGAAATAAATAATATTTATCCACTTCTGTTCCAGAGTAAAACTATACATTTGGTGTAGGCCTATCATTTTACTGCAAGAAATGCTTAATGTGAGAGCTTATAGACCTAGAGACGTGCCATTTTTAAGTCCCCGTCTTGTGACTGTCAAATTGGTATAGCACCTCACAATCATCACACATAACACTGTTATTGCCTCGCCTGGTTCACCAACTACTTCTCCGATAAGAGTTCAGTGTGTCAAATCGGAGGGCATGCCTGTCCGGGCCTCTCGCAGTTTCTATGGGGGTGCCACAGGGTTCAAATCTTGGGCCGACTCTCTTCTCTGTATACATCAATGACGTTGCTCTTGCTTCTGGTGAGATCCATCTCTACGCAGACGACACCATTCTGTATTCTTCTGGCCCTTCTTTGGCCACTGTGTTAACTACCCTTTAGACGTGCTTCAATGCCATACAACTCTCCTTCCGTGGCCTCCAACTGCTCTTAAATGCATGTAAAACTAAATGCATGCTCTTCAACCGATCGCTGCCCGCACCTGCCCGCGTGTCCAGCATCACTACTCTGGACGGTTCTGACTTAGAATATGTGGACAACTACAAATACCTAGGTGTCTGGTTAGACTGTAAACTCTCCTTCCAGACTCACATCAAACATCTCCAATACAAAATTAAATCTAGAATTGGCTTCCTATTTCGCAAACAAAGCATCCTTCACTCATGCTGCCAAACATACCCTCGTAAAACTGACAATCCTAACGATGCTCGACTTCGCCGATGTCATTTACAAAATAGCCTCCGACACTCTACTCAACAAAATGGATCCAGTCTATCACAGTGCCATCCGTTTTGTCACCAAAGCCCCATATACTACCCACCACTGCGACCTGTACGCTCTCGTTGGCTGGCCCTCGCTTCATATTCGTCACCAAACCCACTGGCTCCAGGTCATCTACAAGTCCCTGCTAGGTAAAGCCCCGCCTTATCTCAGCTCGCTGGTCACCATAGCAGCACCTACCTGTAACACGCGCTTCAGCAGGTATATCTCACTGGTCACCCCCATTTCTCTGCTGCCAATGACTGGAACGAACTACAAATATCACTGAAACTGGAGACACTTATCTCCCTCACTAGCTTTAAGCACCAGCTGTCAGAGCAGCTCACAGATCACTGCACCTGTACATAGCCCATCTGTAAATAGCCCAACCAACTACCTCATCCCCTACTGTATTTATTTATCTTGCTCCTTTGGCACCCCAGTATTTCTACTTTGCACATTCATCTACTGCACATCTACCATTCCAGTGTTTAATTACTATATTGTAATTACTTCGCCACCATGGCCTATTTATTGCCTTTATCTTCCTTATCTTACCTCATTTGCACACATTGTATATAGACTTGTTTTTCTACTGTATTATTGACTGTGTTTGTTTACTCCATGTGTAACTCTGTGTTTGTCACGATCGCTGACAGAAGTGGACCAAGGCGCAGCATGCATGGTTGAGTTAATCATATTTTAATAATATAACTCACCAAAACAAAAGAAAGTATAACGACCGTAACACAACGTGTAGCGCAACACAGCAACTAACACAATGAACATCAATATCCCACAACACAGGTGGGGGACTGAACAACCTAAATAGGATTCCCAATTAGAGACAACGACTAACAGCTGCCTCTAATTGGGAACCCAAACCAACCAACATAGAAAATACAACATAGAAGAAAAACACACCCCTGATCACATCCTTACCAAAACCACCATAGAGCAGTCAAAAGGGCTATCTATGGCCAGGACGTGACAGTTACCCCCCCCCCCAAAAGCACGGACTCCGACCGCGACCAAAAGTCACTGAGGGGGTCTCTCGGGTGGGCCCTCGCCTTTGGCCCGAGAAGACGCACTGGAGGCCCGGTACGTGGAGCAGGAACAGTACATGCCAGGCTGGGACGACACCCTAGAGGCCTGGTGCGTGAAGCAGGAACAGTACGTACCAGGCTGGGACGACATCCTAGAGGCCTGGTGCGTGAAGCAAGAACTATGTACCAGGCTGGGACGACATCCTAGAGGCCTGGTGCGTGGAACAGGAACAGTCCGTGCCAGGCTGGGACGACACCCTAGAGGCCTGGTGCGTGAAGCAGGAACATTACGTGCCAGGCTGGGACGACACCCTAGAGCTCTGGTGCGTGGAACAGGAACAGTCCGTGCCGGTCTCTCGATGCGCACAGGGGGCCTGGTGCGCTGAGCAGGGACAGGACGTGCCGGGCTCTCGATGCGCACAGGGGACCTGATGCGTGGAGCAGGGACAGGACGTGCCGGGCTCTCGATGCGCACATGGGACCTGATGCGTGGAGCAGGGACAGGACGTGCCGGACTCTCGATGCGCACAGGGGGCCTGGTGCGCGGAGCAGGAACAGGATGTGCTGGGCTTGCGATGCGCACAAGGGGCCTGGTGCGTGGAGCAGGAACAGTCCGTACCGGTCTCTGAACGAGCACTGGAGACACCGTGCGTTTCACTACATGACCCGGTGCCTGACCAGTTCCACGCTCACTCCGGTAAGCACGGGGAGTTGGCTCAGGTCTCCAACCTGACTCAGCCAACCTCCCCGTGTGCCCCCCAAAAAACTTTTTTTGGGGCTGCCTCTCGGGCCTTCTCGCCAGCCGTGTTCCCTCGTACTTCTTCCGCTCAACCATCGCTAACACCACACCTTCCCTGGGACGGCGATACTCCTCAACCTTCCTCCAGGGTCCCTTTCCAGCCAGGATCTCCTCCCAGGTCCAGAACGTTTTGTCCTGCACGGTTGCACGCTGCTTGGTCCTGGTGTGGTGGGATATTCTGTCATGATCGCTGACAGAAGTGGACCAAGGTGCAGCATGCATGGTTGAGTTAATCATATTTTAATAATATAACTCACCAAAACAAAAGAAAGTACAACGACCGTAACACAACGTGTAGCGCTTGTGTCGTTGATTGTGTTACTTGTATTTATAGGGTGTTGTGTCCACCCCCTGACTTGTTGGATTTATCCTAAGGGTTAATCTCTGTTGCTGATTGTCGACGGAGATTAACCCTTGGGTTTGGTTGGTTGTATCTTTTATGTTGTATCTTGTTTTTCACACCCCTGATCACGTCCTGACCAAAACCACCATAGAGCAGCCAAAAGGGCTATCTATGGCCAGGACGTGACAGTGTTGTTGTATGTGTCGAACAGCTGTGCTTTATCTTGGCCAGGTCGCAGTTGTAAATTGAGAACTTGTTCTCAACTAGCCTACCTGGTTAAATAAAGGTTAATAAATAATATCATCCTATTTCACCACTTAACCAAATCCTTTCCAAACTACTCTTCTGGTCCTCCTTTCTATTTATTTTCATCTATCAATTTCGCAGAATTTCTCCTGTTGAATTAAACTCTGACATTGTCCTTTTTGCATCAGTGGATCGAAGTTAACTTTTTCTGCCAAAGTGTTTTCTCTTTATTGAACCCACAGCACACAAGATAGTCTTGAGTGACCACTCTAGCAATGGAAATGCATGTCCTCAAAGATGGAAGGCAGGTGGGAGGAGGCGAGATCAGGTGGGACCATTTTAGCCAATGAGAGGGCAGATATGCATGTGAACAACATGCACAACTCCGATATTAAGTATATTTTTTTCAAAGTTGCTGAAATGCCACATGCGTCCACTTATATCACTGCATTCGTAACAACTTAACCATTGGTCTCCCGAGTGGTGCAGTGGTCTAAGGCACTGCATCGCAGTGCTAGCTGTGTCACTAGAGATTCTGGGTTCGAGTCTAGGCTCTGTCGCAGCCGGCGATGACCGGGAGACCCACACTGGGCGCACAATTGGCCCAGTGTCATCCGGGTTAGGGGAGGGTTTGGCTGGCAGGGATGTCCTTGTCCAGGTGTAGGGTGTTTCCTCTGACACATTGGTGCGGCTGGCTTCTGGATTAAGTTGGCATTGTGTCAAAAGCAGTTTGGCTTGGTTGTGTTGTGTTTCTGAGGATGCATGGCTCTCGACCTTCGCCTCTCCCGAGTGTGTACTGGAGTTGCAGTGATGAGATAAGACTGTAACTACCAATTGGATACCATGAAATTGGGGAGAAAAAGGGTTAAAAAATAAACAACCTAACCATTGTGAAACTTCTATTTGATTAAATCATATTGCCTGTCTGTTTCTAGGATCATATACTCATGGTATCATGGTACATGGTATCATTTAGAATGCACATGATATGGCATGTAGAGTGTGTTGTTTTGGAGTGGAGCTGACTGACACTGTTGCCCATTGTGCCATCTGCAGCAGCGCCTGCTCTGCCCACGCTCTCCAGGGAGTGGGCATGGCTATCAGGAGCCATTAGTCTCCACGGTGACAAGCTGGCCGGCCAAAGAGGGCCTGATATTCCTCCAAAGGATATGGAGAGGGAAGTTGATGATGCAGCATATGAGATTTCAGTGTGCTGTAGACTACTAGATATATCCTAGATAAATAAACTTAGCAAACTCTGAACCAAAACACATTTTAACCTCTCAGGGATAGGCGTACCGCTAGCGGAGGATGTGCAATTCAAATAAATGATCATAAAAATTATGGATATTAAACATTTAGGTACATATAACTGTCTTATATCGGAAGAAAGCTTAAATTCTTGTGAAAAGCACTCTCTGATTTACAGTAGCTATTACATAGAAATCATGCCATGCGATTGTTTGAGGACGGCACTCCACCAGCACAGGTTTCATACATTCACAAATAACGATTAAATATTCACTTACTTTTTGAAAACCTTCCTCTGATTTGTCACTCGTTCAACATGCAGAGAAAGGAATCCTAAAATCTACCCCTAAACTTTCTTTCAACAAGTCAAAATAAGTTTCAATTTACTCCTCAGATACCCTAAAATGTAATCAAACTATAATATTTCTTACGGAAATAAGTATGTTCAATAGGATACCGATTTTAGCAGGTGCGTCCTGTCTTCATGGCGCGCGCAAACACGAATTTCCAAGACTGTGTCCCTGTACTAAAACTGATATTTCTTATTCATTTTTGAAGTTACAAGCCTGAAACCTTGAACATAGACTGCTGACACCCATAGGAATTGCATCCAGGGAGCTTATTTTCAATATGACCTTTTACATGCCTTTCTAAGAGGATGGTCTCTCAACAAAAATAAATTCAGGTTGGTTTTTCTTTGAATTTTCTCCTACCATATCTGTTGTGTTATATTCTCCTACATTATTTTAACATTTCTACAAACTGCAAAGTGTTTTCTTTACAATGGTACCAATTATATGCATATCCTGGCTTCAGGGCTTGAGCAACAGGCAGTTAAGAGATTTCAGTGTGCTGTAGACTACTAGATATATCCTAGATAAATAGACTTAGCAAAGTCTGAAACAAAAACACATTTTAAAAGTTCCAGTTTTCCCATGTAGACTATGGTGCAGTGTATTGGATGATGTTATATGGTCATATCCCTCTTTTACGTATATAGAATAATGATGCAGTGAATGTGATGTAATTATTTGCTAATGATTTATGGAATAAGGAAGTCATTGTTTTTCTTGATGAATGTTTGATGATGTCATTATGTTCCAGCAACATCATAGAGTGCAAGGGTTGCCAGAGAACCCATCAACTTTTGGTCTTTATTAAAGCTGCAATATGTAACTTTTTGTATTTTCTTATGTTCAAAAGATCCAATAAGTAAATAGTGGTCATCCAATGGGATGCAACAGTAACAATGAACCGCTGTATTCACTGGTATTCATTTTCCCAGTCGGGTCGGATTTAACCGCCAGATTTTGTAGGGTGTACAATAAGTGACTTGTTTTCCGTCAGGAAGGAGGCAGTGTGATAGCTAGATAGCTGAGCCCAAGGCCAACACTTGGCTAATGGCTAGCGGGGATAGCTGGCTTACAGCAGGACAGTTGCAAAGGGCAAACGACCTGACACAGCAACAACTACTTCTCCATCTAAGCCAAAGAAACAAAGACATTTGGAGAGCAGACAGGCAAAAAGGGAAAGTGATAGAGCCCTGGCCAAGAGTACATCTTGGATTTGCATTCTCACAGTGGAGAGAACTAAGGGAGTTGAAGGGATACACAACTGACCCAGAATTAGCATTTATTCTGCTGAAAATATAAGACATAGCTAGCCAGATAATATATCTTTCTAGATATAAAGTCTAATGTTGCTATTTAGTTTAAATATGTATGCAATTAATATTTAGAATTGCTTGTTTTGATTGTTGTCAAGCCACGTGTCAAATAGTTCGTATTAGCTAGCTAGCTAATGTTAGATAGTAGCTTGGTAGCAGACTGCGATGTTGGTTTGTTTCATTTGAATATAAAATGTTGCTTCACTAGTTAGTTGTAACTAGTTACCTTGTGAATAACATTACTTGACCTTGTGTTACATTTCTGATGTTTGTGGTCTGTAAACCACACGGATATTGGCTAGCTAGTTACTTCAGGTCACACAAAGCATAGTGGCACGGAATAGCCACAAAGCCCAGTTCAGATACATAGGATGAGACAACTTTTTTATTTGATTTATTTCCACTTTATTTAACCAGGTAGGCCAGTTGTGAACAAGTTCTCATTTACAACTGCCACCTGGCCAAGATAAAGCACAGCAGTTCGACACATACAACAACACAGAGTTACACATGGAATAAACAAACATACAGTAGAAAAAATAAAAGTCAATATACAGTGAGTGCAAATGAGGTAAGATAAGGGAGGTATGGCAATAAATAGGCCATGGTGGCGAAATAATTACAATATAGCAATTAAACACTGGAATGGTAGATGTGCAGAAGATGAATGTGCAAGTAGAGATACTGGGGTGCAAAGGAGCAAGATAAATAAATAAATACAGAATGGGGATGAGGTAGTAGGATGGGCTGTTTACAGATGGGCTGTGTACAGTCGTGGCCGAAAGTTTTGAGAATTACACAAATATTAATTTCCACAAAGTTTGCTGCTTCAGTGTCTTTAGATATTTTTGTCAGATGTTACTATGGAATACTGAAGTATAATTACAAGCATTTCATAAGTGTCAAAGGCTTTTATTGACAATTACATGAAGATGCAAAGAGTCAATATTTGCAGTGTTGACCCTTATATTTCAAGACCTCTGCAATCCGCCCTGGCATGCTGTCAATTAACTTCTGGGCCACATCCTGACTGATGGCAGCCCATTCTTGCATAATCTATGCTTGGAGTTTGTCAGAATTTGTGGGGTTTTGTTTGTCCGCCTGCCTCTTGAGGATTCTGGTGTTCAAGAGTTACCCTAATTCCAGACCCCTCAAAGGACCGGTACCTGGGTTTTATAGCTACAAAACAAGGGGCTCGGTGAATCAATAGTGAAAACGGAATACCGTTCCACGAGGTAGTACGACCTTTTCCGTAACAAGCAGTGGTTTGACAAGGACCTACCAACCCTCTTCAACGAGAGCCTCCTTGTGTTGGTACCATTCTGTATTCATGGCTGTGTTCTTAGGCACAATTGTGAGTGAGCCCACTCCCTTGGCTGAGAAGCAACCCCACACATGAATGGTCTCAGGATGCTTTACTGTTGAGATGACACAGGACTGATGGTATCGCTCACCTTGTCTTCTCCGGACAAGCTTTTTTCCGGATGCCCCAAACAATCGGAAAGGGGATTCATCTGAGAAAATGACTTTACCCCAGTCCTCAACAGTCCCAATTCCTGTACCTTTTGCAGAATATCAGTCTGTTACTGATGTTTTTCCTAGAGAGAAGTGGCTTCTTTGCTACCCTTCTTGACACCAGGCCATCCTCCAAAAGTCTTCGCCTGTGAGTGCGGATGCACTCACACCTGCCTGCTGCCATTCCTGAGCAAGCTCTGTACTGGTGGTGCCCCGATCCCGCAGCTGAATCAACTTTAGGAGACGGTCCTGGCGCTTGCTGGACTTTCTTGGGCGCCCTGAAGCCTTCTTCACAACAATTGAACAGCTCTCCTTGAAATTCTTGATGATCCGATAAATGGTTGATTTAGGTGCAATCTTACTGACCCACAGGCTCCAGGTCATCTATAAGTCTATGCTAGGTAAAGCTCCGCCTTATCTCAACTCACTGGTCACGATAACAACACCCACCCGTAGCACGCGCTCCAGCAGGTATATCTCACTGGCCATCCCCAAAGCCAACACCTCCTTTGGCCGCCTTTCCTTCCAGTTCTCTGCTGCCAGTGACTGGAACGAATTGCAAAAATCGCTGAAGCTGGAGACTTTAAATCTCCCTCACTAACTTTAAACATCAGTTATCTGAGCAGCTAACCGATCGCTGCAGAGTTACCTCTGCTGTCCTTTGGTCTGATGAGTCCAAATTTCATATTTTTGGTTCCAACCGCCGTGTCTTTGTGAGACCCAGGGTAGGTGAACGATTGATCTCCGCATGTGTGGTTCCCACTGTGAAGCATGTAGGAGGACGTGTGATAGTGTGGGGGTGATTTGCTGGTGACACTGTCTGATTTATTTAGAATTCAAGGCACACTTAACCAGCATGGGTACCACAGCATTCTGCAGCGATACGCCATCCCATCTGGTTTGCGCTTAGTGCGACTATCATTTGTTTTTCGACAGGACAATGACCCAACACACCTCCAGGCTGTGTAAGGGCTATTTGACCATGAAGGAGAGTGATGGATTGCTGCATCAGAGGACCTTGCCTCCACAATCACACTATCTTAACCCAATTGAGATGGTTTTGGATGAGTTGGACCGCAGAGTGAAGGAAAAGCAACCAACAAGGGCTCAGCATATGTGGGAAGTTTTCAAGATTGTTGGAAAAGCATTCCAGGTGAAGCTGGTTGAGAAAATGCCAAGAGTGTGCAAAGCTGTCATTAAGGCAAAGTGTGCCTACTTTGAAGAATCTCAGATTTGTTTAACGCTTTCTTTGGTTACTACATTATTCCATATGTGTTATTTCATAGTTTTTATGTCTTCACTATGATTCTACAATGTAGAAAATATTCAAAATAAAGAAAAACCCTTGAATGAGTAGGTGTGTCCTACCTTTTGACTGGTACTGTAGTTAGCGTGGCTTGCTGACATTTCTGACAAGTACAAAACTGTACCCTGTTTCTGGTGCATGTATTTTATGACACCCATTTTCTACAATAAGTGTCGACTTTGTTTCAAAGTTTCATCACAAAATTGTAAAGCGGCACCGTTACAACAGAAACCTTCTCAACTACACATCTCGTGTTCTTGATCTGAATGCTCTGTCTTTATACATTTGTTGTACATCCCTCCTGGGTGAGGATCAAAGAGAGCCCCCCCACCTTTCTTCCACCAGCAAGGAAGGGGGGGATTTGGGCCAGTTTATGGCTTAACGACCGGTCGTAATCTTTGTCTCTCTTGCCTTTGCAGTATTGAGACTGGAATGTCTGAGTGTTACAACAGAGAGAGACTTTGCACACTTTAACATCAAAAGATTGGGCATTGAAACAATATTTCTAACATAAATAATGTGGGAAATGGTTGGTGGGGCTCCAAACAATAGTCATGTCAAATCAGTTGTTGTTTTGTGATATCATTAAGGATGGTATAACTAAATAACTGTATCTTTGAAAGTGTATGCATTCAAGAGTTTACATCTAAATGTTGTAAAACGTATATGATTAAATATGAAACTATTTGTGAAAAGATCATTTTTGCATTCTAAATAAGATAATGTTTGTCATAGAAAGTTTTACCCAGTCAGTAACCACGCCCATGTGAGCACAGACATTATGCCAACAGGATTGAACGCCCCTTTTTTCCAGAGTGCATAAAAGGGTTGTTAACGAAATGTACATTAGACCAGTACATTGCCAGGTTGCTACTGGCGTGTAAAATGGTTTAAAACTACTAGACCAATATACATGCAGCGTGAGCTGAATGTTACGAATTGGTAAGGCCCTCTGAAACTCAACAGAGAAGAAGAAGATTAGGCTAAGATATGCACCGCCTGCAGCTCTGCATGTAACGTAATCTAGGAAACTCTACCGAAGACGAGTAACGAAGAACATTTCCCTATCAAACGACCATTCAAACGTCTAATGTATCCAGTCTAACACTTCCAGAACAAAGAAAAGCCTACTACTACAACTACTAAGGACATTGTGACCTCTGGTGGAAAACCAGAGACTTTCTGTCGAACTATTCGTCACAGACGGATCAACAGAGAGACGACAGACAAAGACATCTAAGCGTAAATATATGTTGCATTTCTAAATTAGAATGAGCGGTTGTTAGGGTGCTAAATATCCACATTTGCGGTGAACGTATTATTCAAGTGTTTGTACGATAGTTGAATTCCTTTGTCTCTCCTCCTGCTCTTTCTTTCCCCACCCCTTTCATTGGGTCATCGGGTTAGTCCACTAGGGACTTTTCATTGCATTATGTTAGTAATCAATTCAACCTACATTGTGTGTGTTTATGTATTTCTGTGGGATTATTTAGTTAGTTAGTAAATAAATAATTAAGCCAATTTGTGTATCGCTGTATCATCATTTAGACTAGGGTTCGTGCAGATTTGAAGTCAACGACGTTCAGAATGAGACTGAGATGAGGTGATAATAATTAATGGATGACTAATATGATATATTCTGATATATTCTTGAGTTAATTCGGGGAAACGGTAACTCATTGAACCAACTTTTCCCATGGTGCCCCAAGATTGCTAATGAGTTAACTTCTCAGGGAGCAGCTCCCGAAGTGACGGTTTTGGAGAGCCTGGCGTGCCCAAAGTAAAATGCCTCCCATTCAGGCCCAGAAAATAGGTATACGTATATAAATCATGGTAACCTATCCTTTGTGAGACTTAAAAGGTTTTGACAATTGGTAAACAGACACTCACTTTGTCTTGCCTATACCGTCCGTTTTGGGTCTCCTTAGTCTGTCCTGGAAAAAGTGATTTTGACACATTGCTCATTTGGGAACCCCTCCCTCATGAAAATGACCATATAAGGGCATATGAATGCAGTACACATCGCTTCCTTATGATGTCAGCAGCCTCGAGATGGTGTTTCCCTCCATTTTGGATGAATTAGACCAGAGAATAAGAGCAAACAAGTGGGTCCCCTCTTCATGACAACAGTACCCAGGGCGCGCGCCCGAGAAGTCGCGCAGTGTCTTATTTACCGTCTTTAGAGCTCAGTTTATATTCCGGTTGATTTATAATAGTAAATATACGTAAAAGTGTTCCTAAGGATACATTTAAAACTATGTTTGAATGTTCTTGGACAAGTTTATAGGTATAAGATGACCCACCGCTCCCTGTCTAGTTAATTATTACATGATTTAATTTAATCATTTTAATAATTAAACATAGTTAATTGATTTGATAAAATAACCATCATTAATGATAGTCACGACACTGCATTCTAAAAATATATATTTTTATCTCTGATCTAGGTCAGGGATGGTCAACTCCAGTCCTCTGGGGCTTGATTGTTGTCACTCCAATAATCAACTAATCATGGTCTTCAGTTTAACGTCATTAGTTTAATCAGGTGTGATAGTTAATTATCACCAAATATTATTCGATCTTTCAGCTAGACAATAACAAGTCTGAAGTGTCTACTCATTGAAAACTGCAAAGGACTACACTGATATCCCAGAACTTCAGAGAGCAGTGTTGAGAAGACTGGGCTCTCAAGCAGAATGATCCTCAGATCAGATGACCCAAGACTCCCTGAAATGCCACCACCAACAACGGCTGAGCTGCTACAACTTCGAGGAGACGCTTGCCACACAACACAGGATGCAGTAAGCACACCTTTGAGCTGGGAAGGACCGGAGCTTTGCCTGTTGTCAGACTTGGTGGTTCCCGGGAAGTTTGAAAACCTTCAGAAAACTCAGAATTGTTGTTGAAAGAGGTGGGCCTGCAACAAAACATATCAATCATATATATAAGGGAAGTTTGTGTGGGCAACAATAAACTTGTGAGAAACATTACTTGTGCATTTTCTGTCTAGCATATAGTCATCATTATTGTACTTTTGGAATGGTTTTAAAATTATTTACTAAACTGTTCTCTTTTCCTGGATATCTATGCTCTTGACAGTTTACACTTTAAATTAGCAAACCTACAGGTGATCTCCATAACCTTCCTCAAAATAACAAAAGCACAGTGTAAGGGAAACATTCCGATAAAGTACTGAACTGATATCACCCAGACTAAGGACAAATTCACTTAAAGATATCACCAAATCAAGTATTTTTCCTAATTGGGATCCAAATGAGTACAGTACAGTATAGTTGTGGAAAGTGTTAACCTGTTATGTAAACATACAGTACTTGGTTATCAATACATTTTATATTGCAGTGGTGAAATGTGCAGGAGTCTCCCTGCAATTCATGCAGGTGCACCAGCGAGGTTGTCCGGAGACCCTAGGCTAGCTCTCCGGTACTCTATGATGTCAAACATCACTCCAGGTAGATGGGAAGCAGCCAGCTCCAGCACCTCTCCCCTTTCTTTAAAGGACAGTTCTTGCCATATAAGCTGTAATGATACGAAAAAAGTGACATGAAATTACAGAATGCAGCCAAATGTTGTGTGATATGATTATAATGTTGTGAAATGGGTAAATAGTACCACAGGTGAAAGATTTTTTACTAAGCATCATCTCAGCCAGCCTCTCTTCTTGCAGTCAGGCAGCCCTTTCAAGGTCTTCCTGTCCAATTCTTTCTTTCTGCAGCTCTGCCTGTGCCCCTGGATGGTCTACGGCTCTTCAAAACTGGAATGCTACATAAAAAACTTGTACACAACACTTATTAGGATTGTGTTGTAATGTTCAATACATTGTCTTTCATGTATAATCAATAGGGATTTTCATGTAGAAGAGTATAACACATCTACAATCCATACACAACATCTTCATAGCCATGGCTCTCGAGAATCAAGGGGCCATCGCAGTAATGTTATTAGCTAGCTAGTATAGCTAGGAGTCAGAAGGGCAAGGACTGAATGCATGCCAAAGTCAAGGTTATTTTCCATGAATGCAGAGCTACTGTATGATAGTCAAAATTACAATTCTACAATCAATACACATCTTCATTGCCATAGCTCACTAGAATCAAAGGGTCATCCCAGTAATGTTATTAGCTAGCTAGTATAAATCAAATAAAATTAAATGTTCTTAATCACATACACATGGTTAGCAGATGTTATTGCAAGTGTAGCGAAATGCTTGTGCTTCTAGTTCCGATAATGCAGCAATATCTAACATGTAATCTAACAATTCCACAACAACTACCTAATACACACAAATCTAAGTAAATGCATATAAATACAGTTGAAGTCGGAAGTTTACATACACCTTAACTCTGTTTTTCACAATTCCTGACATTTAACTCTAGTAAAAATGTCCTGTCTTAGGTCAGTTAGGATCACCACTTTATTTTAAGAATGTGAAATGTCAAAATAATAGTAGAGAGAATGATTTATTTCAGCTTTTATTTCTTATATCACATTCCCAGTGGTTCAGAAGTTTACATACACTCAATTAGTATTTGGCAGCATTGCCTATAAATTGTTTAACTTGGGTCAAACGTGTCAGGTAGCCTTCCACAAGCTTCCCACAATAAGTTGGGTGAATTTTGTCCCACTCCTGTTGACAGAGCTGGTGCAACTGAGTCAGGTTTGTAGGCCTCCTTGCTCGCACACGCTTTTTCAGTACTGCCCACAGGATGTACTTCAGTACTTTCTATAGGATGTAGGTTAGGGCTTTGTGATGGCCACTCTGATATATCTTGACTTTGTTGTCCTTAAGCCATTTTGCCACAACTTTGGAAGTATGCTTGGGGTCATTGTCCATTTGGAAGATCCATTTGCGACCAAGCTTTAACTTCCTGACTGATGTCTTGAGATGTTGCTTCAATATATCCACATAATTTTCCATCCTCATGATGCCATCTATTTTGTGAAGTGCAACAGTCCCTCCTGCAGCAAATCACCCCCACAACATGATGCTGCCACCCCTGTGCTTCACAGTTGGGATGGTGTTCTTCGGCTTGCAAGCCTCCCCCTTTTTTCTCCAAACATAATGATGCTCATTATGGCCAAACAGTTATTTTTGTTTCATCAGACCAGAGGACATTTCTCCAAAAAGT
Organism: Hucho hucho; assembly: GCA_003317085.1. Classification (NCBI taxonomy): domain Eukaryota; kingdom Metazoa; phylum Chordata; class Actinopteri; order Salmoniformes; family Salmonidae; genus Hucho; species Hucho hucho. Next base: position 144,906 of record QNTS01001833.1, read on the forward strand.
ACGATCTTTGTCCCCATGTGCAGTTGCAAACCGTAGTCTGCCTTTTTTATGGCGGTTTTGGAGCATTGGCTTCTTCCTTGCTGAGCGGCCTTTCATGTCTTTTACTGTGGATATAGATACTTTTGTACCTGTTTCCTCCAGCATCTTCACAAGGTCCTTTGCTGTTGTTCTGGGATTGATTTGCACTTTTCGCACCAAAGTACGTTCATCTCTAGCAGACAGAATGTGTGTCCTTCCTGAGCGGTAAGACGGCTGCATGGTCCCATGGTGTTTATACTTGCGTACTATTGATTGTACAGATGAACGTGGTACCTTCAGGTGTTTGGAAATTGCTCCCAAGGATGAACCAAACTTGTGGAGGTCTACAATTTTTTTCTGAGGTCTTGGCTGATTTCTTTTGATTTTCCCATGATGTCAAGCAAAGAGGCACTGTGTTTGAAGGTAGGCCTTGAAATACATCCACAGGTACACCTCAAATTGACTCAAAATATGTAAATTAGCCTATCAGAAGCTTGACATCATTTTCTGGAATTTTCCATGCTGTTTAAAGGCACAGTCATCTTAGTGTATGTAAACTTCTGATCCACTGGAATTGTGATAGATTATAATTATAACTTATAATTCACTGTGTCTGTAAACAATTGTTGGAAAAATTACTTGTGTCATGCCTAAAGTAGATGTCCTAACCGACTTGCCAAAACTATAGTTTGTTAACAAGAAATGTGTAGAGTAGTTGAAAAACGAGTTTTAATGACTCCAACCTAAGTGTATGCAAACTTCCGACTTAAACTGTATATGAATGAACAATGACTGAGCGGCATAGGCAAGATGCAATAGATGATATAAAATACAGTATAAACAATTGAGATGAGTAATGCAAGATATGTAAACATTATTAAAGTGGCATTATTAAAGTGACTAGTGATCCATTTATTAAAGTTGCCAATGATTTCAAGTCTGTATGTAGGCAGCAGCCTCTGTGTTAGTTATGGCTGTTTAACAGTCTGGTGGCCTTGAGATAGATATTTTTCTGCCTCTCGGTCCCAGCTTCGATGCACCTGCACTGACCTCAACTTCTGGATGGTAGCGGGGTGAACAGGCAGTGGCTCAGGTGGTTGTTGTCCTTGATGATCTTTTTGGCCTTCCTGTGACATCGGGTGTTGTAGGTGTCCTGGAGGGCAGGTAGTTTTTCCCCGGGGAGGGTTTGTGCAGACCACACCACCCTCTGGAGAGCCTTGCTGTTATGGGCGGTGCAGTTGCCGTACCAGGCGGTAATGCAGCCGGACAGGATGCTCTCAATTGTGCATCTGTAAAAGTTTGTGAGGGTTTTAGGTGACACGCTCAATTTCTTCAGCCTCTTGAGGTTGAAGAGGCACTGTTGCACCTTCTTCACCACACTGTCTGTGTGGGTGGACCATTCTGTTTGTCCGTGATGTGTACGCACAAGAAATTAAAACCTTCTACCTTCTCCACTGCTGTCCCGTCGATGTGTATTGGGGGGTGCTCCCTCTGCTGTTTTCTGAAGTCCACGATCATCTCCTTTGTTTTGTTGACGTTGAGTGAGAGGTTGTTTTGCTGACACCTCCCTCCGAGTGCCCTCACCTCCTCCTTGTAGGCTGTCTCGTCATTGTTGGTAATCAAGCCTATTACTGTTGTGTTGTCTGCAAACTTGATGATTGAGTTGGAGGCGTGCATGAAGGGCAAAGGACTTCACAAAGCCAAGGTTATTTTCAATGAATGCAGAGCTATGATAGTCAAAATGCATTATTTTACACAGCTTTTTTTTCAAAAGTCTGTTAACTTATGTACAAAAGCTATTGTCATATTGCTTTCTTGTACCAGGCAGGGAAATTCACTGTAGCTATTGACAACCTTTTAGCTAGCTAGCTACCTTTACACTGCGGTGGCAGTGCAGCAGTCACAGCAGATCACTGCAGTGCAACCGCCACAAACCCTGGCGCTTTGGACGCGCTTTATCAGCCTCATCAAAGAGGTACCATAATACTTAAAATGTTAGCGTTTCATTGACATACAGTATAGGATGAATGGAGTAAGTATGGCTTACCTTTTTGGCTGACAACGTGAATATTATAACATGTAAATAGAATCAAGTTATCTTCAATGTTGTCCATAACAGTTATCGCATCGCATGCATTCACAGTCTCAAATTTCCTGAAAATGTCAAAATTGGCAACACTGGGTTTCCACTAGATAAAACAGCCACAAAGTCTCAGAGCGGATGTTGATGTTACATCATCCCAGCGGCGACGAGCAATGAGAGCTGGGCTTGGTGGGATATCGTGTTCAAATCTCAAAGAAATACTACATTCTTGCCAGAAGGGTCCAAAAACACCTGTACACACATAGTTACGCAGTGCAGGTTTAATAAAAAATGCTGATAGTGCCCTTTATGATATAATAATGCTCTGACATAATGCCCATGATGAAGGCCTAATATTGATCTGACATCATAATGCACTTTATGATGTAATCATGCTCTGACATAACAATGCACTTTATTGTATTTATTTGTATTTAACCTTATACAGGTTGTCTAATGGAAATCTAATCAAGTCTATTTAGTAAGAGATACCTTTTGTCTCATGATGTAATAATGCTCTGACATGTCTCTCTCTCTGTGCAGACGGACGCAGCGCTGATGTACGACGCGGTGCATGTGGTAGCGGTGGCAGTGCAGCAGTCGCAGCAGATCACTGTCAGCTCGCTGCAGTGCAACCGCCACAAACCCTGGCGCTTCGGAGCGCGCTTTATCAGCCTCATCAAAGAGGTACCGTAATACTTTAGATGTTAGTGTTTCATTGACATGCAGTATAGGATGAATTGAGTAAGTATGACTTAATGTAATTAAGTTAGTATGTCTATGGCTTGTGTTTAAGTTACCACTACTCAGTTTATTTAGTGACTCACACTTATGTTTTACAGTGCATAGCCTATCCTGATCACATAATGGTGTGCTGTAGTAGCATACAAAAGACAAGGTATCTGTCGTTCATGCCTCCTACCCACTGGGCACAGACATCCATTCAACGTCTATTCCATGTTGGTTCAACGTAATTTCATTGAGATGACGTGGAAACAAAGTTGATTCAACCAGTGTGTGCCCAGTGGTTAGTGAATCTTTTCATTTGAATTCATGCCCTTTGAGACAGCTTTACCTGTGAAGCGCTGTGACCACATCTGTTCATTTGTGCTGTAGCAGTATCAACACTTCTATTATTGTTATGTTTGGCATACATGTTTGGCATGACAATTAATGAGTAGAGAGAGTAGTTGGCTAAACTAAAGCACAAACAGACTGGCACGTTGTGGTAGCTAATCCAAGTTTATCAATTTAAAAGGCTAATAGATCATTAGAAAACCTTTTGCAATTATGTTAGCACAGCTGAAAAGTGTTGTCCTGATTAAAAAAGCAATAAAACTGGTCTTCTTTAGACTAGTTGAGTATCTGGAGCATCAGCATTTGTGGGTTCGATTACAGGCTCAAAATGTCCAGAAACAAATAACTTTCTTCCTAAACTCGTTCTGTTGTTCTGAGAAATGAAGGCCATTCCATGCGAGAAATTGCCAAGAAACTGAAGATCTCGTACAACACTGTGTACTACTCTCTCTCTATTTTGGTTAGAGCGCAAACTGGCTCTAACCAGAATAGAAAGAGGAGTGGGAGGCCCCGGTGCACAACTGAGCAAAAGGACAAGTACATTAGTGTCTACTTTGAGAAACAGACGCCTCACAAGTCCTCAACTGACAGCTTCATTAAATAGTACCTGCAATACACCAGTCTCAACATCAACAGTGAAGAGGCGACTCCGGGATACTGGTCTTCTAGGCAGATCTGCAAAGAAAAAGCCATATCTCAGACTGGCCAATAAAAAGAAAAGATTAAGATGGGCAAAAGAACACAGACACTGGACAGAGGAACTCGAGGAACTACCTAGGCCAGCATCCCGGAGTCGCCTCTTCACTGTTGACGTTGAGAATAGTGTTTTGTAGGTACTATTAATTGAAGCTGCCAGTTGAGGACTTACGAGGCGTCTGTTTCTCAAACTAGACACTCTAATGTACGTGTCCTCTTGCTCAGTTGTGCACCGGGCCTCCCACTCCTCTTTCTAATCCGGTTAGAGACAGTTTGCGCTGTTCTGTGAAGGGAGTAGTACACAGCGTTGTACGAGATCTTAAATTTCTTGGCAATTTCTCGCATAGAAAAGCCTTCATTTCTCAGAATAAGAATAGACTGAAGAGTTTCAGACGAAAGTTATTTATTTCTAGCCATTTTGAGCCTGTAATCGAACCCACAAATGCTGGTGCTCCAGATACTCAACTAGTCAATAGAAGGCCAGTTTTATTGCTTTTTTGTTTAGAACAACAGTTTTCAGCTGTGCTGACATAATTGCAAAAGGGTTTTCTAACGATCAATTAGCCTATTAAAATGATACACTTCGATTAGCTAACACAACGTGCCATTGGAACACAGGAGTGATGGTTGCTGATAATGGGCCTCTACACCTACGTAGATATTCCATTAAAAGTCTGTGTGTATATATATATATATAATTGTTGTTTATTGATGTCTTCATTCAGGACACATTTGCAAAAGAGACCATGGTCTCAGCATAATTCCCTGCTTAAATACAAAAATGTACTGTCTCCCCCCTTGTGCTTTCGTCTCTCATATCTCTCCCTGCGCTGTCTCTCTGATCCTCCAATCACTTTGAAGTAAAAATTCAAGCACAACCAACTTCACAGTGTAATGAACTCTAATACCAGTCAAACAAGCCTCTGTGGTGCTCGTCTCTATTGTCTCTTGTTGTATTTAAATGCAGACAGTGTGGAGAGAGCCAGGCAGAAGGTCTAGCTAATTGAAATGAAAACATTGTAGGCTTTCGGTTTGTGGATCAAAATATAATGAAAGAGCATGTGGTATTATGGGTAATTGAGGGATACAATTTGGGCACATTGGACTTTGTTTTTGAGTTGAATTAGGTGGTTGGTATGTGTGCCTGTGCTCCTCTCTATAGGCCCATTGGGATGGCTTGACTGGACACATCCTCTTCAACAAAACTAACGGATTGAGGACAGACTTCGACCTGGACGTAATCAGTCTAAAGGAGGAAGGACTGGAAAAAGTGAGTTTGTGTGTGTGTCAGTGGCGGATTAGGAGGATGATTCTTTTTTTTAGCATGGCCTTATTTCTATTACAGCATATTGGATGATTGTAATTCATGTTCCATTCACCCAGCTCAACGTAACATCGATAGGTTTAGGCTACTACATTATACTCAAATTTGCCCTATACCCTTCATGAGGTTGCTATAACCTAGCCTACAAATGAAAGTTTATAACGAAGGTGCACAGGTCGACAGCCAAATTGGAGTAATCAAGGTGACAGACAGTGACGCATTCAATACTACCTTGTACACTCTCGCATGCATCTAGCTGATCTGGGGTTTAATCATTAGCCCAACTGAAACAAGAGTTTCTATTGGACAAAGTCAGGTAGGTCCATCCCTGTTTCGTTCCATTTGCTTACATTTAAGAAAGGTTTTGCAACAGAATTGACGAAATCAATATACCCCTGATCACCCCCACACACAGTCACTTTCATAGCAGCCACGTACAGCATCATCACTTTGCTCGTTGTATAATTCCTTCTCCCATCTACGCACTGTCCTCCTTTAACTTTTCCCTTCAATTGTGGACTAAACTCTCCAAGCCAAACCTTCATACCATAACCGCTACACAGCCTACATCATTGTCACCATATTAACTAACGTCATAGCCAACATAGCTACTAAAACTAACACGTTAGTAAACCCACAATCCCATCCATGTGTACAATCACACAGTACAGTGTAAAGCAAGCAGCTTACGACAAGCAGTTAACTACTTACGGAGTGGTGGGGCTCTCCCGACACTACCCGGTGAAATGCATGGCGCCAAATTCAAAATCCAAAAGTTGAATTATTAAACATTCATCAATATACAACTGTTGCATAGTCATCAAAAGCTCTGCTTCTTGGCAATATCACAGCGTTGTCAGATTTCAAAAAGGCTTTACGGCGAAAGCACAACATTTGATTGTTTGAGGGTAGCACCTCCAATATTTTTCCATTAGCATAAATTCATAAGCCATCGCGGTTCACACAAAACACATTTCACAGCGAAAACAAATCCCTTACCTTTTGAAGAACTTCTGCTGAGGGCTTCCCAAGTGTCCAACGAAGACATCCAATCATTTATTATATCCATAAATCTCCGTTTGGTTGGCGCGTTATGATCATAAAATACAGCGTCCACTCGCCCATTGAACCGTGAAGAGAACGCGTTCAACCTATACCTATACACTTGTCCATGAACAATCAAACATCATCGATAATGTATCCTTAGGAACACTTTTATGTATATTTACTATAATATTTCAACCGGATTATGAACTGGACGATAGGAAAGTAAAAAAACACAGCGCGCGCAAGCCCGTGAACGCGCATCCTCTTCTGTTTACATCCGATGACCAGTTCGAAATTCTTCTTCTATTACTATCCAGAGCAACTATAACATCACCCAACACTGTCTAGAGACTGTTGACATACAGTGGAAGCAATAGGTACTGCAATCTTACTCCCAGAAATGGCTGTTTTCAATAGGGAGGGGTTCAAAATGAGGCAATGTGTCAAAAACACTTTTTCCAGGACAGAAATCCCTTGGGTTTTCGCCTGCTATATCCGTTCTGTTATACTCACAGACATTATGTTAACACTTTTAGAAACTTCAGAGTGTTTCCTATCCAATAGTACTAATTATGTGCATATCCTATTTTCTGGGCCTGAGTGGGAGGCATTTTACTCTCCAAAACCGTCACATCGGGAGCCGCTCCCTAAGAAGTTAAGCAGTAACACAGGTGGGCCCCGTAGGCAATACATTTATAAAACCGAAAGCTTACCTTGATTTGGTAGAGTTGCAGTGTTGGATAGCCTTGGTCTGCTAGCTAGCATTCCTCTCTGTTTGAGTCAGTTTGGCTAAAATGGCTGCATTAGCTATCTAAGTAATTGAAACGTAAACTAAGAAGAATAAAAAATACAACTAAATACCATTCTCTCTCTGCTGCTTCTCCATCATTTTTTTGAAGATATCACTTTGCTCAAAACTCTTCAACTATTGTCTTTCTCTCTCTTTGAAACAACTCTTTGAGTCAACTGTTGAAAATAATAGCGCCGGAGGAGATTGCCGGGCTCCTAACCAATTGTGGTATTGTGTGTGTTCTTTCGTGTTATTTGTAACTTATTTTGTACATAATGTGTCTGCCACTATCTCTTAAGACTGAAAATAGCTTCTGGATATCAGAACAGTGATTACTCACCTCGTATTGGATGAAGATTATTCTTCAACGAGTCGGACGCAAAGGATTTACTTCAGAAACCGGACAATGCCCAAATCCCTGTCATTCGCATGAAGAAGAGACGGATATATAGGGGTTGTAGGTCAGGGTGCCTTGTAAGAATCCGACAGCAAGTGTGTAACCCGCCTCTACCATCAGTCTTATTAGCCAACACGCAATAATTGGATAATAACCTGGATGAGCTCCGATCAAGACTATCCTACCAACAGGACATTCAAAACTGTAATATCTTGTTTCACAGAGTCGTGGCTGAACGACGACATGGATAACATAGAGCTGGCTAGGTTTTCGGTCCATCGGAAAGATAGAACAGCTGCCTCCGGAAAGACAAGGGGTGGCGGTCTATTTGTAAATAACAGTTGGTGCATGAAATCTAAGATGAATGAAGTCTCAAGTTTTTGCTCGCCTGAGGTAAAGTATCTCACGATAAGCTGTAGACCACACTATTTACCAAGAGAGTTTTCATCTGTATTTTTCGTAGCTGTCTATTTACCACCATAAACTGATGCTGGCACTAAGAACGCACTCAACGAGTTGTATAAGGCCATAAGCAAACAAGAAAATGCTCATCCAGAGGCGGCGCTCCTTGTGTCCGGGGACTTTAATTCCGGGAAACATAAATCCGTTTTACCTAATTACTACCAGCATGTTACATGTGCAACCAGAGGAAAAAAAACTCTAGACCACCTTTACTCCACACACAAAGACACATACAAAGCTCTCCCTCACCCTCCATTTGGAAAATCTGACCATAATTCTATCCTCCTGATTCTTGTTTACAAGCAAAAACTAAAGCAGGAAGTTCCAGTGACTCGCTCAATACGGAAGTGTTCAGATGACGCAGATGCTAAGCTACAGGACTGTTTTGCTAGCACAGACTGAAATATGTTCTGGGATTCTTCCAATGGCATTGAGGAGCAATAAGTGCATTGATGACGTCGTCCCCACAGTGACCGTACGTAAATACCCCAACCAGAAGCCATGGATTACAGGCAACATCCGCACTGAGCTAAAGGATAGAGCTGCCGCTTTGAAGGAGTGGGACTCTAACCTGCTCCTTCAAATCCCGCTCTGCCCTCGGACGAACCATCAAACAGGCGTCAATACAGGACGAAGATTAAATCCTACTACACCGGCTTTGACGCTCATTGGATGTGGCAGGAATTGCAAACTATTACGAACTACAAAGGGAAGCACAGCTACTACGAGTTGCCCAGTGACACAAGCCTACCAGATGAGCTAAATTCCTGACCAAGTCGGTAATACCAACATGTTTCAAGCAGACTACCATAGTCCCTGTGCCCAAGAACACCTAGGTAACCTACCTAAATGACTACTGACCTGTAGCACTCACGTCTGTAGACATGAAGTGCTTTGAAAAGCTGGTCATGGCTCACATCAACACCATTATCCCAGAAACCCTAGACCCACCTAATTTGCATACCGTCCCAACTGATGACGCAAACCAGAAACAGCAGGGGTTCAAACTTAAGAACCCAGTTCCTACATTTTAATAAAAAAATGTATTTTATTAAACAAAACTATGCAACATTTTATCTCTGGGACCCTCAGGATGACAAATCAGAGCAAGATTACTGAATGTAAGTACATTATTTACCTTCAGAGGTGAATGAATCAAACCAGTTGCCGTGATAAAAGTTTTTTCACAGTAATAGCTACTGTAATTGGACAGTGCAGTTAGAATAACAAGAATTTAAGCTTTCTGCTCAATGTCCTGGGAAATGTTCTTGTTACTTACAACGTCATGCTAATCACATTAGCAAACGTTAGCTCAACCATCCCGGTGGAGAGACTTTTTTGTTAGACTTGTTGTAGTCAAAATGACTCATTTGGGCTTGAAGGGGGGTCCCTCGAGGACAGGCTTTTCTAGTGATAAATAACTATATGTTCTCCAGACCTCTTTTACAAACAGAATGAACAGAGATCGCAGTCACAGACACACACACAGGTAAGTCGAGACAACTGATTAACTACTGTGTTCATGTCTTAACCTGTTGTCTTAATGACTCATTTATGACAATTTCCAGTGTCATTGGAAATCATCATAAATGAGTCATTAATGAAACCATTTATCAAGATTACCTTTATACTAATTATTCATTTACACTCAAAGACACTATATAAGCTCATGAATGATCAACTACATAATATCAAGAGAGGAGAGATTCAAGGAATTGCTTCATGGTTTCACATTTGGACTCATTGTCTAGATATGGCATCTTCCAGCAGTCTCCTGTCAGAAGCGCAGTTCCTGTGTTCTGTTTGGATGTGTTCATTGAGCCTGTCACCACTTCATGTGAACACAACTTCTGCATGGCCTGCATCAGAAAGTACTGGGACAGTAATGGCCTGTGCCAGTGTCCACTGTTTAAGTATAAATTCTACAGGAGACCTGAGCTTCGCATCAATACTTTCATTTCTGAGATTGCTCCTTCGTTCAGGAAGTCAGTTCAAGTAAAAGCTACAAGCAGCCCAGACCAAAGCCATGCCGGCCCTGGAGAAGTGGCCTATGATATATGTACCGGGACGAAACTCAAGGCCCGGAGTACTTGACAAGTCATGTCTGGAGTACTTGACCTCTTACTGTGAGACTCACCTGCAGCCTCATCAGATAGCCCCAGCCATGCAGACCTGAAGACCTGATCAACCCTGTGGAGAACCTGGAAACCAGGATGTGAAAGCAGCATGGCGATTTTAGCATGCAAATCTTGGTAGGGCAAAAACAAAAAAAGTGGAATGCATGCCAGAAAAGCCACTACACAACACAACACTAAACAATACATGAATTGCACTATAACGGTGACAAACGGTGCCCACAAGCCGACAAAGGGTCTACATAAAGCTGTCCCAACAGCAGTCAACACCTTACCACTGCTCCATCCTAGCTCGTTCATTGTCTTAATCGTAATTACGATTGCCTCTTATCCGCTTGTCGTCCCCTTATGCCATAGTTTGTACATCTCAATTGTCATTAGAAACCACATTTGTTTAAGCAAGTCAGCCTTATCAGCAATGTTTTTTTTTTAAGGCAGTCAATAAGGCTGAATTGACTGTTTCGCTGGCAGACAAGGCTCCGCTGATAGCCAGGTGTAATAGTGGTAAGGTGTTGGGACTGCTGTTGGGACTCTGCTGTTGGGACAGCTTTACGTAGTCCCTAACAGTTTGCGGGCACCGTTTGTCACCATTATAGTGCAATTAATGTATTGATTAGTATTGTGTTGCGTAGTGGCTTTGCTGGCATGCATCCCACAAGATTTACATGCTAATATCACCACTGTGTACATATAACGTGATTTGACCTTGAGCCTTCTTGGATGGTCACTTCTATGGCAGCAGCCGAAGGGCTAGAATTTTCAATGTCTCCTCTCACACTTGGCAGTGACTTAAAGTCCTCATGAGTGACAGAACACCAAGCCAATCATGGCGCAATGCTCCGTATTTTCTGCTGGCTTGCCCCACCAGCACAGAAGAACTGAGCTAGGCTGAAACACTTGCATTTTGGAGCTGCCTTACACAAGAAAACAAAAAAGAGACCTTGTTTGTGCGTGGCTTTATTAACTCAATGATATATATTATTTTTTACATTGTTTGCAAACTGATATGTGACACGTATTAATGCCAAAATAACATGCAAAACAGGTGTCGTAGCATGACTATCACTAAATGTGAAGACTGTTATATTTATCAAATCAAGTCTATGTGTAAGTATTCCGTGATTAAACAAATCACGTTATAGTAATTAACTACTAAGTCGGGGGCACCATGGGAAAATCTTGTTTATAGAGATGCAATTTCCCAAATATAACTCTTCAGATGTTTTATTATGTTATCGATTACAGCCTTCTATTAATACATTGTTACCTCATCAATCACCTTCCTGAATTTTGCAAAATCTTGGATATCTGCATGAACCCTAGCATCAAATCATGACTCAGCGATATACAAATTGGCTTAATTATTTATTTACTAACTAACTAATCAATCACAGAATTACATAAACACACATAGGTCATACATTGATTACTAACATGATACCAGGAAAAGTCCCTAGGTGACGAAGCCAATATGACGGCTTGGTAGACAAAGGAAAGGGGTGGGGACAGCTCAAGAGCGGGAAGCTGAGTGGACCCACTGTAATACAGTTCATAACTACACTCATGTATATGCTAATGCTTTGAACATGAACAGCTGCTCATTAGACAAGAAATAGCAATTTACAGATTTACAAGTGTATTCATTTGTTGTCCCTTCTGTGATCTCTGGTCCGTCTGCTGGATAATAGTTCATCAGAGAGTCTCTGGTTGCGTTCCCCAGATGTCCCAAGGTCTTTCGTAGTTGTAGGTTGTGTGGCAAACCACAATTTAAGTGGGAAACAGTCACCAAAATCACCCCAAATTGAGAGTTATTTAGAACAGGACAGTACCTGTTTGCTTGTTTCTCCGTTCTGGTGCACCCAGGCCGCTGGCAAGGTCAAGGATAGCAGGGTTCGGTACACAAATCAGGTTCTCGGTCGGTCCAAGTCTAAACACCAACAGGTAAGTCCAAAACAGTCCAGTTCATGCACGGTAAATCCAGCCAATATATTGTTTCTTCCTCTATGTTTCACAGATCCTTCCAGAACTCTCTCTCTCTCTTCCTGGTTTGTCTTGACCCCTTATATGTGGGTTGGCCCCACCTTCTGAGGGTTCCCCTTGCTTCTGGGAATTGTCGGCCATTTTGTGATCTGTAGTTCTGATCAGGGTTGCCATTTTAGTGATAGGGCAGAGCCCGTTTATTAGTTCTGCTCTCACATATCTGCCATTTATCACTCGACCCCCTTCTTTGCCACAGTTGTTATAATGGATACATCAGAGTACCATTTGGAAATGTTCTTAGATCGGTTGCGTTTACCAGACTAAAGTATTTAATCAGCTGCAGCCTGAATAATTGGTCTTTAGTTTGTAGATTTCTTCACCATTTCAGTGTGGGGATGGTCTCCACGTTCTCTGGTCTTGTCCTTTTGTAGAGTTGTAGTTTAAACCACTTGACACATCAGCATCACCCGGCATGTTTTGGTCGGAAGTGGGTTTTATACTTTTAGTAGAAAAGGGGGCGTTCCATGACGCCGATGTAAACGTCTATGCGAGCGGGGTGTGGTTACTGACTAGTTCAAATTTTATATGAAAACCCATACTCTCATTTAGAAGGCTAACATCACATTTAACCTCTTAGGGAGCAGTGGGGCGCTACCCGGTGAAATGCAAGGCGCCAAATTCAAAATCCAAAAGTTGAATTATTAAACATTCATCAATATACAAGTGTTGCATAGTCATCAAAAGCTCTGCTTCTTTGCAATATCACAGCGTTGTCAGATTTCAAAAAGGCTTTACGGCGAAAGCACTACATTTGATTGTTTGAGGGTAGCACCTCCAATATTTTTTCCATTAGCATACATTCATAAACCATCGCGGTTCACACAAAACACATTTCACAGCGAAAACAAATCAATTACCTTTTGAAGAACTTCTGCTGAGGGCTTCCCAAGTGTCCAAGGAAGACAATCCATGGTTCTTTTGTTAGAAAAAGTAATGTATTATATCCATAAATCTCCGTTTGGTTGGTGCGTTATGATGAGAAAATACAGCGTCCACTCGCCCATTGAACCGTGAAGAGAACTCGTTCAACCTATACCTATACACTTGTCCAAGAACAATCAAACATCATTGATAATGTATCCTTAGGAAGACTTTTATGTATATTTAGTATAATATTTCAACCGGAATATAAACTGGACGATAGAAAAGTAAAAAACCACCGCCCGCGCAAGCCTGGGAACGCGCATCCTCTTCTGTTTACCTCTTTGTGACAACTTCCTAATTCGTCTTCTATTACCATCCAGAACAACTAAACAAAATCAAAACACTGTCTAGAGACTGTTGACATCCAGTGGAAGCAATAGGTACTGAAATCTTACTCCCTTATATGGTCATTTTCATTAGGGAGTGGTTCAAAATGAGGCAATGTGTCAAAATCACTTTTTCCAGGACAGAAATTCCTCGGGTTTTCGCCTGCCATATCCGTTCTGTTATACTCACAGACAATATTTTAACACTCTTGGAAACTTCAGAGTGTTTCCTATCCAATAGCATATCCTATTTTCTGTGCCTGAGTGGGAGGCATTTTACTTTGGGCACGCCAGACTCTCCAAAACCGTCACCTCGGGAGCTGCTCCCTAAGAAGTTAATCTTTATAAAGGTATTCCTATACTCAATCATTTATTTTATACAACAGAAGTGTATACAAACAGAGAAACAGTAATGTGTGTCTCCTGTCCTTCATGAGTTCACCAAATCGACATTACTGTTCCTTAAGTGTCCACGGACCACTCCAACTGCTTGGAATACAGAAATACTGTTCAATTATTAAACCTTTTGACGTTACCGTACTGCAAAGTCTTTGTCTGTGGTAACAAAGGGATTCTCAACCTTCATTTTGGCAGAGTGGGGTAAAGAGTTTTAGGTATTTTTGATGGTCATAAACCTGTGGTGGGTGAGAGAGAGAGAGAGAGAGGGCTATGATCCTCACCCAAAAAGGGCACGTGGTGACACAGGCAAGCCCAAAATGTGGGGCTCAAAACAGAATCACGGGTCGCCCACTGCATGTGTTTGTGTCTTATGCAAGAAAACAGACCACTACTCACTACACTGTGTTTCTAGAGGAAGAGTTTGGAAAGAAAAAGACTCAGCTTTGGCAGACAGAGGCAGAAGTGCAGCAGATGATCCAGGAGCGACTTCAGAAGGTTAAGGTGATCAAACACACAGTGGAGCTCAGCAAGAACAATGCAGAGAGAGAGAGATAGCAGACAGCGTTCACGTCTTCAATGCTCTGGTACACTCCATTAAGAGAAGCCAGGCTGAGCTCATTAAGCTCATTGAGGAGCTGGAAATCACTGAGCTACAGAAGAGATGCACTAAGCTAAAGTCACATACTGAGGACCACATCCAACTTCCTCCCAAAAAGGACAGCTGTGGCTAAACTGGAGCAGACACTCATGAGTGAGGTGAAGATGTTCTTAGATGCTGAACTGAAATGGATTCAGCAGTGGTCAATGGATGTGACTTTAGACCCTGATACAGCACATCCCCATCTCGTTCTGTCTGAGGACAGGAAAGAAGTGAGAAATGGAGTGTGAAAGGAGGGCTTCTCCTTTGGGTGATTTTACATTGAGGTGCAGGTCAAGGGGAAGACTAATTGGGATTTTGGAGTGGCCAAAGAGTCCATCAAAAGGAAAGGTAAAATTTGCCTGTGACCTGAGTATGGATTCTGGACTTTGTGGCTGAAGAATGGGAATGAAGCTCTTGATGAGCCCTCTGTCCCCCTCCTCCTGAGAGAGAAGCCCCAGAAGGTGGGGGTGTTTGTGGATTTTGAGAAGGGTCATTTCTCCTTTTATGATGAAGAGGCCAGGTCTTATACAGTATATACTCTGTCGCTGGCTGCACCTTCACTGAGAAACCCTACCCATACTTGAGCCCTTTCCTTAATGATGGTGGTAAAGATTCTGACACGATGATCATCACTCCTGTCAATCACACTGACTGAGGTTTAGTTTGCTTTATTCAAAAAGTGTATTATTCAATTACATAATTATCAAGGGAAATAATATACACTACATGACCAAAAGTATGTGGACACCATCTTGTCGAAAATCTCATTCCAAAATCATGGGCATTAATATGGAGTTGGTCCCCCCTTTGCTGCTATAACAGCCTCCACTCTTCTGGAAAGGCTTTTCACTAGATGTTGGAACATTTCTGCAGGGACATTTTCTATTCAGCCACAAGAGCATTATTGAGGTCAGTTAATGAGGTTGGGCACTAATGTTTGGCGATTAGGCCTAGCTCGCAGTCAGTGTTCCAATTCCTCCCAAAGGTGTTCGAGGGGGTTGAGTACAGGGCTCTGTGCAGGCGAGTCAGGTTCTTCCACACCAATCTCGACAAGCCATTTCTGTATGGACCTCGCTTTGTGCACGGGGGCATTGTCATGCTGAAACATGAAAGGGCCTTCATCAAACTGTTACCACAAAGTTGGAAGCACAGAATTGTCTGGAATGTCATTGTATGCTGTATCGTTAAGATTTCTCTTCGCTGGAACTAAAGGGCCTAGCCCGAACGATCAAAAACAGCCCCAGACCATTATTGCTCCTCCACTAAACTTTACAGTTGGCACTATGCATTGGAGCAGGTCGCGTTCTCCTGGCATTCGCCAAACCTAGATTTGTCCGTCGGACTGGCTGATGGTGAAGCGTAATTCATCACTCCAGAGAACACGTTTCCACTGCTCCAGTGTCCAATGGTGGCGAGATTTACACCACTCCAGCCGACGCTTGGCGTTGCGCATGGTGATCTTAGGCTTGTGTGCGGCTGCTCGGCCATGGAAACCCATTTCATGAACCTCCCGGTGAACAGTTCTTGTGCTGACGTTGTTTCCAGAGGCAGTTTGGAACTCAGTCGTGAGAATTTGCAACCAAGGACAGACTATTATTAGCAGTCCTGTTCTGTGCGCTTGTGTGGCCTACCACTTCGTGGCTGAGTTGTTGTTTCCTTTAGACGTTTCCACTTCACAATAACACTTACAGTTGACCGGGGCAGCTCTAGCAGGGCAGAAATTTGACTATCTGACTTGTTGGAAAGGTGGCATGCTATGATGGTGCCATGTTGAAAGTCACTGAGCTCTTCAGTAAGGCCTTTCTACTGCCAATGTTTATCTATGGAGATTGCATGGCTGTGTGCTCGATTTTATACACCTGTCAGCAACGGATGTGGCTGAAAAAGCCGAATCAACTAATTTGAAGGGGTGTCTACATACTTTTGGCTATGTACTATATACACTACCCTTCAAAGGTTTGGGGTCACTTGCTCCTGCTGACTCCATGTCCTGGTGTGGGATTCTGTAGCGGATGCGTAACTGGTTTGCAGAGAAGTCAGGCGCAGGAGAGCAAAACTGGGTAAACTTAGTCGTTTAACCTCTCAGGGATCATTGGGGCGCTAGCGCCCCACTCCCGACACTACCAGGTGAAATGTGAGGCGCCAAATTCAAAATCCCAAAGTTGAATTATTAAACATCCACCAATATACAAGTGTTTCATACTCATCAAAAGCTCTGTTTCTTGGCAATATCACAGCGTTGTCAGATTTCAAAAAGGCTTTACGGCGAAAGCACTACATTTGATTGTTTGAGGGCAGCACCTCACATACTTTTCACATAGCCATGAATTCATTAGCCAGCGTGGCACACACATAACACATTTCACAGCAAAAACAAATCAATTACCTGTTGAAGAACTTCTGNTCGAGACTGTGGACATCCAGAGGAAGCGATAGGTACTGCATTCATATGCCCTTTTATGGGCATTTTCATGAGGGAGGGGTTCCAAATGCGGCACTCTGTGAAAACCACTTTCTCCAGGACAGAAATTCCTCGGGGTTTTGCCTGCCATATCCGTTCTGTTTTACTCACAGACAAATGGTTAACAGTTTTACAAAATTCAGAGTGTTTCCTATCCAATGGTACCAAATATGTGCATATCCTATTTTCTGGGCCTGAATGGGAGGCATTTTACTTTGGGCACGCCAGGCTCTCCAAAACGGTCAAGTTGTGCAGTGATCCCTGAGAGGTTATTAAACAACCCCAAAACGGTTCAAACAAACACGAGAGTACATGGACACAAAAATAGCCTGTAACGCACCAGTATACAAATGTGCACAAGCACTACAAAGAAACAATCCCACACAAAGACATGGGGGGGAACAGAGGGTTATATACAAAACATGTAATTGAGGGAATTGAAACCAGGTGTGGAAAACACAGACAAAACAAATGGAAAATGAAAAGTGGATCGTGATGGCTAGATCGGTGACGTCGACCGCCGAACACCACCCGAACAAGGAGAGGCACCGACTTCGGCGGAAGTCGTGACAATCTCCATGTTTTTGAAAGAAAGGAATTTTTGTCCATTAAAATAACATCAAATTGATCAGAAATACAGTGTAGACATTTTTCATGTTGTAAATGACTATTTTGGCTGGAAACGGCAGATTTTTTTATGGAATATCTACATTGTCGTACAGAGGCCCATTATCAGCAACCATCACTCCTGTGTTCCAATGGCACGTTGTGTTAGCTAATCCAAGTTTATCATTTTAAAAGGCTAATTGATCATTAGAAAAACCTTTTGCAATTATGTTAGATTAAAGAAGCGATAAAACTGGCCTTCTTTAGACTAGTTGAGTATCTGGAGCATCAGCATTTATGGGTTCGATTACAGGCTCAAAATGGCAAGAAACAAAGACATTTCTTCTGAAACTCATCAGTCCATTCTTGTTCTGAGAAATGAAGGCTATTTCATGCGAGAAATTGCCAAGAAACTGAAGATCTCATTCAACGCTGTGTACTTCTCCCTTCACAGAACAGAACAAACTGGCTCTAACCAGAATAGAAAGAGGAGTGGGAGGCCCCGGTGCACAACTGAGCAAGAGGACAAGTACATTAGTGTGTCTAGTTTGAGAAACAGATGCCTCACAAGTCCTCAACTGGCAGCTTTATTAAATAGTACCCGCAAAACACCAGTCTCAATGTCAACAGTGAAGAGGCGACTCCAGAATGCTGGCCTTCTAGGTGGAGTTGCAAAGAAAAAGCCATGTAACACACTGGCCAACAAAAATAAAAGATGGGCAAAATGGGCAAAATAACACAGACACTGCCTAGAAGGCCAGCATCCCGGAGTCGCCTCTTCCCTGTTGACTTTGAGACTGGTGTTTTGGGGGTACTATTTAATGAAGCGGCCAAACTGAGCAATCGGGGGAGAAGGGCCTTGGTCAGGGAGGTGACCAAGAACCCGATGGTCACTCTGACATAGCTCTAGAGTTTCTCTGTGGAGATGGGAGAACCTTCCAGAAGAACAACCAGCTCTACAGCACTCCACCATTCAGGCCTTTATGGTAGAGTGGCCAGACAGAAGCCACTCCTCAGTAAAAGGCACATGACAGCCCGCTTGGAGTTTGTCTGAAGGACTCTCAGATCATGAGAAACAAGATTCTCTCGTCTGATGAAACCAAGATTGAACTCTTTGGCCTGAATGCCAAGCGTCATGTCTGGAGGAAACCTGGCACCATCCCTACGGTGAAGCATGGTGGTGGCAGCATCAAGCTGTGGGGATGTTTTTCAGTGGCAGGGACTGGGAGACTAGTCAGGATCGAGTGAAGGATGAACAGAGCAAAGTACAGAGAGATCCTTGATGAAAACCAGCTCCAGTGCGCTCAGGACTGGGGGCGAAGGTTCACCTTCCAACAGCGCAACGACCCTAAGCATCCAGCCAAGACAACGCAGGAACTGCTTCCGGACAAGTCTCTGATTGCCCGGAGTTGAACCTGATCGAACATCTCTGGTGAGACGTGAAAATAGCTGTTCATCAACGCTCCCCATCCAACCTGACAGAGCTTGAGAGGATCTCCAGAGAAGAATGGGAGAAACTCCCCAAATACAGGTGTGCCAAGCTTGTAGCGTCATACCCAAGAAGACTGAAGGCTGTAATCGCTGCCAAAGGTGCTACAACAAAGTACTGGGTAAAGGGTCTGAATACTTATGTAAATATATTTGTTTTTTTTATATATTTGCAAAGATTTCTAAACCTGCTTTTGCTTTGTCATTATGGTAAATTGTGTTAAGATTGAGTAAGGAAAACAATTAAATAAATTTAGAATAAGGCTTAATCGTAACAAAATGTGGAAAAGTCAAGGGGAATTAATACTTTCTGAAGGCACTGTAAGGTATCTGTTTATTTTTAATTAACAGTGGCAAGAAACAGTATGAACCCTTTGGAAACACCCGGATGTCTGCATAAATTGGAAGTCAAATTTGATCTTATCTTCATCTAAGTCACAACAACAGACAAACACTATATATGAATACGTAAATAAAACATTCACAGTGTAGGTTGGAAAAATAATGTGAACCCCAAGGCTAATTACTTCTCCAATAGCTAATTGGAGTCAGGAGTCAGCTAACCTGGAGTCCAATCAATGAGACATGATTGGAGATGTTGGTTAGAGCTGCCTTGCCCTATAAAAAATACTCACAAAATTTGAGTTTGCTATTCACAACAAGCATTGCCTTGTGTGAATCATGCCTCGAACAAAATAAATATCTCAGAAGACCTAAGATTAGGAATTGATAGTGAAAAATACACCAAGCTCTTTTAATAAATTCTTTCAACAATAAAAACATTTCTAAAAATGTGTATAGCGTTCCAACTTGTAAAATGGTCTTGATCTGTTGTTACTCATTTCAGTAGGAGTATACTGTAGAATTCCCTGACTGTTTACATTCCCCCCTGTTTTCTTGTTTCTTGAATAATTACATAATTCTTCACTCCAGTTTTTGGTTATACGGGTTATGGGTTCTGTAGGCGATTGGTTTAATTCCTGTAAATTAGATTAAATTACATATCACCCCTGTCTGTTACTACAGAATGTTTTTCACAGCTATCTTTCCCTTTTCCAGCTGGGTTACAAGGTGCTGTGGCTATGACTGGTGGGTATAATAACCTTCATGATAGTGGTAGTTCTCCTGGGTAAATTTTTTTATGCGTGTGGTCCAATGCTGGTTGGCCGCCGGTTACCAGGACATACTGTATCTTACCGCCTAAACGGATTGAGGCTAGTTGTGACAGAAGTACCAATCGGGGTACGTCACTGATTGCCTAATTCCCCAAACCCAGAGTAGACTGAGCTTCAGGCAATCCTTGTTGCATAAACACAGTTGTGTCAACCCAAAACTCCACTGTGCATGGGTGTCAAAAGTGTTGTGTCTCCCACATTACCAGGACATACTGTATCTTACCGCCTAAACGGATTGAGGCTAGTTGTGACAGAAGTACCAATCGGGGTACGTCACTGATTGCCTAATTCCCCAAACCCAGAGTAGACTGAGCTTCAGGCAATCCTTGTTGCATAAACACAGTTGTGTCAACCCAAAACTCCACTGTGCATGGGTGTCAAAAGTGTTGTGTCTCCCACATGTGGGTGCAATGAAAACTGTTCCTTCTCCATATTCAGGCACATGGTGGCCGTGTGGTGGAAAGAAGAAAATAACTCATCTTTCCCAGTCCACAAGGTGGTGTTCCGCACTTTCAGCTGGCACTTGACGGGAGGCTTGCTGTCTGCTCCAACCAATGGTGTGCATGCGCAATGTTGCTCTGGATCATGCAAACAGGTACAGGCTACAATTTGTTGCACGTCCCCCACGCTTCTAAGGCATCATCACGTCAACTGTTCCCGAGGCCTCTGTGCCCGTTTTGAAGGAGGGAATATTCTCTCGTCTCCAGACGCAGACAATTCAAGTAGGATAAAGGACGGCTGGTACAGCCGGTATTTCCTGGGTACGGAAATGGGTCAGGACTTTCTTTCCCCATCCGAGATTTATGTGTCCTCAGCAAGCATCTCAAAGTTTGCACATCCAAAATGCTCACAAACCAGGGGCTGTTAGGGTCTGTGTGTCCCGGCGATTGGTTCACCACCATCGACCAAAAGTATGCATAATTTCATTTGCCCATGTGCCCCAGTCACAGAATATTTCTGAGGTTCAATTACGAGGCAATAGCCTCCCGCTTGGCTTGTACCTCTCGCCTCGCATCTTTTCTTAGGTGATTGAGGTGGCTCTGGCACTCATTAGGGGCCAGGGTCTGAGGGTGTTGGCCTATCTGGACGATTGGCTAATAGCAGCAGAGTCAAGAGAACAAGCAGTGTTAGGGAAAAAAAGAGCTGTCTAACCCCATTGCAGTGCGTTCCATTCCTGGGTCTTTCTGTTGTACGCGCAGTACGTTTTTGCCAGTTCCTGCGCCTACTGGGAATGATGGCTTCTAAGATAGTGGTCATTCCACTAGGTCTATTATTGATGTGGCTGTTTCATTGCTGGGTGCTAGCCACACGCTTGGATGCCACCTAAACCAGTCCCCAACATGCCTTCGGGGGCCCAAGCCAAATATTTGGTTCCTATGGGCTTGGCCCCTGAGAGGGCCAATCTGATGGCTAGAGGTTTACCTCTGAATGTTATCTACTCTTACCACCTGGGGGTGGCCCGTCAGTAAGTCCAGGATCCAGTTGCAGAGGGAGGTGTTTAATCCCGCTGAGCTGAGCTGTAGTCAATGAACAGCATTCTCACATGCTGTCCGGGAGGATGCTGTTGATGTGAGCCATGACCAGCCTTTCAAAGCACTTCATGGCTACCGATGTGAGTGCCACGGGGCGGTAATCATTTAGGCAGGTTACCTTCGCTTCCTTGGGCACAGGGACTATGGTGGTCTGCTTGAAACATGTAGGTATTACAGACTCGGTCAGGGTAAGGTTGAAAATGTCAGTGAAGACACTTCACAGTTGGTTCGTGCATGATTTGAGTAGACATCCTGGTAATCCTTCTGGCCCAGCGGCTTTGTGAATGTTGACCTGTTTAAAGGTTTTGTTTACATCAGCTACCGAGAGCATTATCACACAGTCATCCAGAACAGCTGGTGCTCTCGTGCATGCTTCAGTGTTGCTTGCCTCGAAGCAAGTATAAAAGGTATTTCGCTCGTCTGGTAGGCTCGCGTCACTGGGCAGCTCGCGTCTGGGTTTCCCTTTGTAGTCCGTAATAGTTTTCAAGCCCTGCCACATCCGACGAGCGTCAGAGCCGGTGTAGTAGGATTCAATCTTACTCCTGTATTGACGCTTTGCTTGTTTGATGGTTCATCTGAGGGCATAGCGGGAATTCTTATAAGCGTCCGGATTAGTCTCCTGCTCCTTGAAAACGGCAGCTTTAGCCTTTAGCTCGATGCGGATGTTGCCTGTAATCCATGGCTTCTGGTTGGAATATGTACGTACAGTCACTGTGGGGACGATGTCGTCGATGCACTTATTGTTGAAGCCGGTGACTGAGGTGGTGTACTCCTCATTGCCATTGGATGAATCCTGGAACATATTCCAGTCTGTGCTAGCAAAACAGTCTGGTAAAATTTAGTAAAACTGATTTAAGTTTACCTGCATTAAAGCGCCGCTTCTGGGTGAGCATTCTATTCTTTGCTTATGGCCTTATAGAGTTGGTTGAGTGTGGTCTTAGTGCCAGCTTCGTTCTGTGGTGGTAAATAGACGGCTACGAATAATATAGATGAGAATTCTCGAGGTAGATAGTGTGGTCTACAGCTTATCATAAGGTACTCTACCTCAGGCGAGCAATACCTCGAGACTTCTTTAATATTAGACATCGCGCACCATAGATACACACCCCCACCCCTCGTCTTACCAGAGGTATTGTCTCTGTTCTGCCTGTGCATGGAAAATCCCGCTATCTCTATATTGTCCATATCATCGTTCAGCCACGTCTCGGTGAAACATAGGCTGTTATAGTTTTTAATGTCCCGTTGGTAGGATAATCTTAATCGTAGGTCATCAATTTTATTTTCCAATGATGGCAGTGGGAGTTTACTCGCTCGCCTATGGATTCTCAAAAGGCTGCCCGATCTGCGGCCCCTTTTCCTGCATCTTTTCTTCACGCAAATGGCGGGTGAAAGCAGGATATCCTTCTCGTCAGACTCGTTGAAGGAAAATGTTTCTTCCAGTCCGCTTTGAGTAATCGCTGTTCTGTTGTCCAGAAGTTATTTTCGGTCATAAGAGACGGTAGCAGCAACATTATGTACACAATAAGTAAAATGATAAGTTACACAAAACGCAATAAGACTTACATGCCCTGTTTCTGGTGTGCGCTTTGCACATATACATTGAAAGGATCTGGGATATCCAATTATGTGACCAGATTTTAGTTTTTTTCGCTATTCCAGCTCAAGGAAGGCCACTCTCTAAATAGTGTCTCTCCCTCTGGCATATAGCAGCAAGGGAGTGTACAGGGTCTCCAAAAGAGGTCTGTCAGCGTCTTGGGCGTTGTTTAAAGGGTTGACTGTAGGAGATATTTGTGCTGCGGCGAGTTGGGCATCACCACACACTTTTGTGAGGTTTTATCGCTTGGATGTCTGTGCTCACAGTGTAGCCCACAATGTGCTTGTAGCTGTGACAGGGGAAAGTCACTAGGCAGCATGCCGTGTGCGCAATAAAAAAAATATATATTTTTCACCTTTATTTAACCAGGTAGGCCAGTTGGGAACAAGTTCTCATTTACAACTGCGCCCTGGCCAAGATAAAGCAAAGCAGTGCGACAAATACAACAGAGTTACACATGGGATAAACAAACATGCAGTCAATAACACAATAGAAAAATCTGTATACTTCGTCCAAACAAGTCAAACAATGTTTCTAATCAATCCTCAGGTCCCCTAATATGTAAATAAACGATACAATTTAAGACTAATGTAGTATGTTCAATACCGGAGATAAATAACAAAGAGCGCGCCCTCAGTCACGTGTGCCACAGGACTACAGACCCAAGGAGGAACCCAATGATAAACTACAGCTACTTGTTCATTTTTCAAAGAACAAGCCTGAAACCTTGTCTAAAGACTGTTGACATCCAGTGGAAGCCATAGGTACTGCAATCTGGGAGCTATTATTTTCATTGTGCAATAGGAAACCATACCAATTGCAAGGGAGCTCAAAAAAGCAATTTTTCCGGATGGATTTTCCTCGGGTTTCCATCATATCAGTTCTGTTATACTCACAGACATTATTTTAACAGTTTTAGAACCTTCAAAGAGTTTTCTATCAAATACAACTAATTATATGCATATCCTAGCTTCTGGGCCTGAGTAACAGACTCTCAGAACATCCGAACACTGCCCCCTAGCCCGGAGAGGTTAACACTGGAGTGATAGATGTGGAGAAGATGAATGTGCAAGTAGAGATACTGGGGTGCAAAGGAGCAAAAAAATATTAACAATATGGGGATAAGGTAGTTGCGTGGTTTATTTATAGATGGGCTGTGTACAGGTGCAATGATCGGTAAGCTGCTCTGACAGCTGATGCTTAAAGTTAGTGAGGGAGACTCCAGCTTCAGTGATTTTTTTCAATTCGTTCCAGTCATTGGCAGCAGAGAACTGGAAGGAAAGGAGCCAAAGGAGGAGTTTGCTTTGGGGATGACCAGTGAATATACCTGCTGGAGCATGTGCTACAGGTGGGTGCTGCTATGGTGACCAGTGAGCTGAGATAAGGCGGGGTTTTACCTAGCAAAGGCCTATAGATGACCTGGAGCCAGTGGGTTTGGTGACGAATATGAAGCAAGGGCCAGCCAACGAGAGCGTACAGGTCGCAGTGGTGGGTGGTATATGGGGCTTTGGTGACAAAATGGATGGCACTGTGATAGACTACATCCAATTTGCTGAGTAGAGTGTTGGAGGCTATTTTGTAAATGACATCGCCGAAGTCAAGGATCGGTAGGATAGTCAGTTTTACAAGGGTAGGTTTGGCAGCATGAGTGAAGGATGCTTTGTTGTGAGATAGGAAGCCGATTCTAGATTTAATTTTGGATTGGAGATGCTTGATGTCAGTCTGGAAGGAGAGTTTACAGTCTAACCAGACACCTAGATATTTGTAGTTGTCCACATTCAGAACCGTCCAGAGTAGTGATGCTAGACGGGTGGGCGGGTAAGGGCAGCGATCAGTTGAAGAGCATGCATTTAGTTTTACTTGCATTTAAGAGCAGTTGGAGGCCACGAAAGGAGTGTTGTATGGCATTGAAGCTCGTCTGGAGGTTTGTTAACACAGTGTCCAAAGAAGGGCCAGAAGTATACAGAATGGTATTGTCTGCGTAGAGGTGGATCAGAGAATCACCAGCAGCAAGAGCGACATCATTGATATATACAGAGAAAAGAGTCGGCCCGAGAATTGAACCCTGTGGCACCCCCATAGAGACTGCCAGAGGTCCGGACAACAGGCCCTCCGATTTGACACACTGAACTCTATCTGAAAAGTAGTTGGTGAACCAGGCAAGGCAGTCATTAGAGAAACCAAGGCTGTTGAGTCTGCCGATAAGAATGCGGTGATTGACAGAGTCAAAAGCCTTGGCCAGGTCGATGAAGACGGCTGTACAGTATTGTCTTTTATCGATGGTGGTTATGACATTGTTTAGGACCTTGAGCGTGGCTGAGGTGCACCCATGACCAGCTCGGAAACCAGATTGCATAGCGGAGAATGTACGTTGGGATTCGAAATGGTCAGTGATCTGTTTGTTAACTTGGCTTTCGAAGACTTTAGAAAGGCAGGGTAGGATGGATATAGGTCTGTAACAGTTTGGGTCTAGAGTGAAGAGGGGGATGACCGCGGCAGCTTTCCAATCTTTAGGGATCTCAGACGATACGAAAGAGAGGATGAACAGGCTAGTAATAGGGGTTGCAACAATTGCGGCAGATAATTTTAGAAAGAGAGGGTCCAGATTGTCTAGCCCAGCTTATTTATAGGGGTCCAGATTCTGCAGCTCTTTCAGAACATCAGCTATCTGGATTTGGGTGAAGGAGAAGTGGGGGAGGCTTGAGCAAGTTGCTGTGGGGGGTGCAGAGCTGTTGACCGGGGTAGGGGTAGCCAGGTAGAAAGCATGGCCAGCCGTAGAAAAATGAAAAATTAAAATTGATTATCGTACATTTATCAGTGTTGAGTGTTTCCTAGCCTCAGTGCAGTGGGCAGCTGTGAGGTGGTGCTCTTATTCTCCATTGACTTTACAGTGTCCTACAACCTTTTGGAGTTTGTGCTACAGGATGCTCATTTCTGTTTGAAAAAGCTAGCCTTTGCTTTCCTTACTGCCTGTGTATAATGGTTCCTAACTTCTCTGAAAAGTTGCATATCGCAGTGGCTAATGCAGTACGCCACAGGATGTTTTTGTGCTGGTCAAGGGTAGTCAAGTCTGGAGTGAACCAAGGGCTATATCTGTTCTTAGTTCAAAATGTTTTGAATGGGGCATGCTTATTTAAGATGGTGAGGAAAGCACTTTGAAAGAATAACCAGGCATCCTCTACTGACAGAATGATGTCAATATCCTTCCAAGATACCCGGGCCAGGTCGATTAGAAAGGCCTGCTCGCTGAAGTGTTTTAGGGAGCGTTTGACAGTGATGAAAGGTGGTCGTTTGACCGCGGACCCATTACGGACGCAGGCAATGGGGTAGTGATCGCTGAGATCCTGGTTGAAGACAGCAGAGGTGTATTTAGAGGGCAGGTTGGTCAGGATGATATCTATGAGGGTGCCTGTGTTTACGGATTTAGGGTTTTACCTGGTAGGTTCCTTGATAATTTGTGTGAGATTGATAAATGGGGGGCAATCAATTCACATATGGTGTCCAGGGCATAGCTGGTGGCTGAGGGGGATCTATAACAAGTGGCAACTGTGAGAGACTTATTTCCAGGAAAGGTGGATTTTTAAAAGTAGAAGCTCGAACTGTTTGGGCACAGACCTGGATAGCATGACAGAACTCTGTAGGCTATCTATGCAGTGGATTGCAACTCCGCCCCCTTTGGCAGTTCTATCTTGACGGAAAATGTTGTAGTTGTGGATGGAAATTTCAGAATTTCCATCCCAGTATTCAGACACGGCTAGGACATCAGGGTTGGTGGAGTGTGCTAAAGCAGTGAATAAAACAAACTTAGCCAAGAGGCTTCTGAATTTAACATGCATGAAACCAAGGCTTTTACGGTTACAGAAGTCAACAAATGATAGCGCCTGGGGAATATGAGTGGAACTGGGGGCTACAGGGCCTGGGTTAACCTCTACATCACCAGAGGCACAGGGGAGGAGTAGGATAAGGGTACAGCTAAAAGCTATAAGAACTGGTCGTCTAGTGCGTTAGGAGCAGAGAAGAAAAGGAGCAGATTTCTGGGCGTGGTAGAATAGATTCAGGGCATAATGTACAGACAATGGTATGGTTGGATGTGAGTACAGTGGAGGTAAAACTAGGCGTTGAGTCACGATGAGAGAGGTTTCGTCTCTGGAGGCACCAGTTAAGGCAGGTGAGGTTTCCGCATGTGTATGGGGTGGGACAAAAAAGCTATCTAAGGTATGTTGTGCAGGACTGAGGGCTCTACAGTGAAATAAAACAATAAGAACTAGCCAAGACCGCAGTATACAAGGCATATTGACATTGGAGAGAGGCCTAAAGCAATCACAGTTGTTGATCAGGAGAGCTAAGACAACAACGGGTAAATGACTATGAATGGGCAGAGCGGGTCAGTTAGGTACATCCAGGACCTGAGTTCGAGGCTGGGGCCGACAGGTAAACAAAATGAGGTACCGTGTTATTGAAACAGCCCAGGGGGCATCAGCTGTGTAGCCGAGTGATCATAGGGTCAAAAGAGCAGCAATAGGTGAGTCAGGGTGCCGTTCGGTAGTCACTACTACGCTAGGCGAGCAGGGGACACAGCGTTCAGAAAAGCTAGTGGGCCGGGGCTAGTCGTAGCCAGTTCGTGCAATCACATCAGCAGTCCAGTCGTGAAGGATCGGCGGGGCTCCGTGACGACAATAAAGGGTCCAGGCCAATTGGCAATTGCTAACGTGCAATTGTAGCCCTAAAATTAGCTCGATGCTAGCTGATGCTTGCTTCAGGACAGAGGCATTAGCTAACAGTAGCCACTCGTTCGCAGCTAGCTAACTGCGATGATCCGGTGTAATGTTCCAGAGCGGAAGGAATCCGGTGATGTGGTATAGAGAAGCAGTCTGATATGCTCTGGGTTGATATCGCGCTGTGCAGACTGGCAGGTATTATCCGAGCTAAGGCTGGCTGGTGACCGAGAAAAAGGGGAAGACCGCTTGCCGCGGCTAACAAAAACAAAACTAGTAGCTAGTTAGCTGGCTAGCTCCTGATGGAAGTTCCAGTTATAAGGAATAAAAATAGCAGATCCGTACCACATTGGGTGAGGCGGGTTGCAGGAAAGTATATTTAGTTTGTAGATAGAAAGTAAGATTAATAAGGATCCGCCCCTTTTTTCAATTTTCGCCTAAAATGACATACCCAAATTTATCTGCCTGTAGCTCAGGCCCTGAAGCAAGGATATGCATATTCTTGGTACCATTTGAAAGGAAACACTTAGAAGTTTGTGGAAATGTGAAAGGAATGTAGGAGAATAACAATAGATCTGGTAAAAGATAATACAAAGAAAATACCAACCGTTCTTTTGTATTTTCTTTGTACCATCATCTTTGAAATGCAAGAAAGGCCATCATGTATTATTCTATCCCAGCTGCAATTTAGATTTTGGCCACTAGATGGCAGCGTTGTGCAATGTTTTAGACTGATGCGATGAACCATTGCATTTCTGTTAAAAATTTTGTATCAAGACTGCCCAAATGTGCCTCATTTGTTTATTAATAACTTTTCATGTTCAAAATTGTGCACTCTCCTCAAACACTAGCATGGTATTCTTTCACTGTAAATAGCTACTGTAAATTGGACAGTGCAGTTAGATTAACAAGAATTTAAGCTTTCTGCCAATATCAGATATGTCTATGTCCTGGGAAATGTTGTTACTTATAACCTAATGCTAATCGTATGATCCTACGTTAGCTCAACCATCCCGTAGAATGGACACTGATCCCGAAGAATTAAGATATACACGAAAAAGACAGGCTATTTACACGGGATAAGACACGTGTTGGGGTCGGCTTGTTGTACCAAAAGATGACTGACTGAAAGGGAACATAATGTTATGACTATAACTACTGTTCCCTGAATGAGGGAAACGAGGTATAACACCTGTTTGTCCCCCAAGCCGCACATTCCTGGGCCCGGTGAAGAGCGGTATTAAATTGAAGGAATGAATCCGAGCCTCACGCTTATCACCTGTGGAAGACGTTTCTTTCAGCGAGGCACAGATTTCATTGGCCTTGTCAGACTTGATTGGAGATCCTTTCACCGAAGTTGCAAGAGTGTAACTCCCCATAGTATGTTGTACCTTGTTTCCCTCCTTCAGGGAACAGTAGTTATACTCATAACGTTACATTTTTACCATTACTTTGCTGAAGTGAAACTAAAAAAGGTTGCACAGAAAGGTTTTTCCATCTCTGTGGACTTTTTTATTTATTTTTAATAATTGTACATTCTTAAGGCCTCTAACAAACAGAACGAACAGAGATCACATACACACACAGGTGAGCGGTGACAACTGATTAAGTACCGTGTTCGTCTTTACCTGTTGTCTTTATAACTAATTTAGGACAATTTTAAACATTTTTTTAACTCAAACACTTTACTTAAAATTCATGAATAATGAACTACATAAAAACTATTGAGTGCTGAGTGAACCAAGGAATTTCTTCATGGTTTGTCATTGGTCTCTGTCTAGATATGGCGGCGTCCCGCTGTCTCCTGTCTGAAGAACAATTCCTGTCAGGATTTGTTCACTGAACCAGTCTCTACTTCATGTGGACACAACTTTTGCATGGCAAAAATCTATGCACACACTGTACATAGATTTTTAATATTTTTTTTATTCTATTGTGTTATTGACTGTACGTTTGTGTTGTTGTTTGTGTCGCATTGCTTTGGTTTATCTTGGCCAGGGCGCAGTTGTAAATGAGAACTTGTTCTCAACCGGCCTACCTGGTGAAATAAAATAAGAAAATAAATAAAATACGTGGGAATACTTTGGAACAGATTTCAAAAATGAAAATCACTTGGAGCTGATTTGCTCGTATTTTTACAATCTTTTATGTCCCCCCCCCAAAATTAAAATAATAATAACTTTGGGGGCCAAATAAAATCACCCGCATGCCAGTTGGGGAACCCTATTCTAGACCCTGCTCTAGACCCTGATACAGCACACACCACTCTCATTCTGTCTGAGGACAGTAAAGAAGTATAAAACCAGAAGACAGAATCTCATTGAAAACCCCAAAGGAGTGTGTGTGTGTCCTAGGAAAGAAGGGCTTCTCCTCTGGACAATTTTATTATGAGGTGCAGGTCAAGGGTAAGACTGATTGGGATTTAGGTGTGACAAAAGTACATCAACAGGAAGAGAGACATTTGCCTGAAACTTGAGAATGGCTACTGGACAGTATGGCTGAGGAAGGGAAATTAGCATGAAGCTCTTGATAAACCTGCTTTCCCATTCCTCCTGAGAGAGAAGCCCCAGAAGGTGGGAGTGTTTTTGGATTATGAGAAGGGTCAGGTATCCTTCTATGATGTGGAGGTTAGATCTCATAGAGTATCTACTCTTTCACTGGCCATACCTTCACTGAGGCACTACCCATACTTCGGCCCCAAGCCCAATGATGTAAATCATTACTCTTGTCAATCAAACAGTTAGAATTTTAGCTTTTTTTAAAGTGATTTATGAAAAGAAAATGCTTCATTAAATCGCTCAATTATCAAGCACAACAAAATACATACAGATATCACTGAATAAATATGAACGTTCTTACTGTTTGTGTATTTCAATTTTCATCTTCAAATCCAACTTGTAAAATAAGAAGATTTGCAGCCCCCCTCTGCTCCTTTCATATTTATTTTGAACCTGACAAACTCCCCAGTCCTTGCTGGTGATAGCATACCCTTATTGCCATGCTGCCACCACAATACATGAAAAGACAGGCTTTCCTCTGTGTTGTGTTGTATTGGATTTTTTATGTCTTGCCTTATTACTTAGCGGCCTTGTTGCAAACAGAATGAAAGATTTGGAGTGGAATTTTTAACACAGGCTTCCTTTTACCTTTGCCATACAGGCCAGTGAATGCAATGTTGTTGATCGTCTGTATTTTCAATCAATACACCTTAATTTATAATTTTTCATAAATTTGGAAAATGTTCTATAATTTGTCTTTTACTTTGAAAATGTGGAGTAGGTTGTGTAGATTGGTAGGAGTAATCCAATGTAATCCCTTTTTAGATTACATTTTAAGGCATTAAAATGTGAAGACTGTGCAAGGGGTGTGTAGACTTTCACTAGCGACTTTATACCACTGGTGTTTGCGCGTGTGTTCACAACTCATGTCTGTCTGTGTATGCATATACAATACCATTTTATCATTTGAGGGGATCATATGTTTCCCCAACAGATTGGAACATGGGACCCTCCCAGTGGGCTGAACATGACAGAGAACCACAAGAGTAAGACGACTAACATCATTGACTGTCTGGCTAACAAATCCCTCCGCGTCTCCACCATACTGGTAAACATACATTTGGCTAGTTCTCTTTCTTTCTGAGACCTCACATATGCACACAGCAGGATCATTGAAGTCATGACGACTGAGAGGAGAGATTGAATCAGTAGGATGCCAAATCAAAAAACGACAAATGGGTAAAATAATATGTTAGGGGGAAAATCCACCCAAAACCACCCATTCCTTTAATTTACAGTGTTAAATAACACTAATATGTGAGAACAATCTTTTTTTGTGAACAAACAGTTTCATTTTGGCGATATAAAATGGCAATGTAAAGTTGCCTAAACAAACTGCGCTATCAATTTAGGAGTCTACAATCTCACCATGTTCAACCTGCAGATCGATGTGCCCCACAGGGTGGAGTCTGACATTCGCAACGGCATATATACTTTTGAGGAGATGGGAAACATTGCCCATGCTACGGTAATGGGCCGTGCGGTGCATTCTGGCCGATTCTTGGACAAGGAGCGCATGGGAGTCTATTGGGCGCTAGTTCAAAAACCCAACATTAGCATGAATTTCATCAACAACAAGTACAACATTACAAATCTTTTCTGAGATGTGAGATAATTAACTTGCTATCTGTAATATCGTATAGCTTTGGAATTGACATTGCGTACTTTCGAAGAAAATAGGCACGTTTCTCGATATATGAGAGGAGACTTAGCAACCGCATGACAATTTGAACGCGATTGGTCGACAGTCTGCTGAGTGGGGTGTTACACGTTCCTTAATTTATTGGGTTCCTATCTCCTTTCTATAATATCTCTGTCAATGGCACCATGCAATGCACCCTGGACAAAAAATGTGCTAAACCCGCCGTTAAATTACAAATATCTTGAGGTAGGAATATCGCTATGATCAATAGCTTTCGTGATCTAAAAGTCGTAGGCCCATTAACTTCCAGTGTAGTGAGATTGACTTGATCACAGTGCTACATCATACCGGACGGATTTCTGCCAGCTTGAACGCCAATAACTCAGATACATGTGAAAACATGAAATTACCCAGGGAATCGATAGAACATAGAGATGCACAAAAACAATCTAACATTCAAAATGGGTAAACCTTTCCTTTAATTGTGTAGATAATCCTCTAAGAAAACCAATGGTCCAAACCTCATGTCTCTATCATAATCTGCATTTACCCTTGTAGAATGGCCAAAATGAGGGTGATTAAATCAATGAAGGCCAGAGAAAAAAATCTGGAAAATTGCTTTGCGTCTGCTAGGCTGGATCCTGTGCGAGAATTAAGGCTAACTGACAGGCTCACTATTTAACTGGTCATCTTTCTTCTCGAATCCAGAGGACATAAAACATATACACATATACACTACAGTTCAAAAGTTTGGGGTCACTTAGAAATGTCCTTGTTTTCCATGAAAACATGCATGAAATGAGTTGCAAAATGAATAGGAAATATAGTCAAGACGTTGACAAGTTATAAATAATGATTTTTAATTGAAATAATTGTGTCCTTCAAACTTTGCTTTCGTCAAAGAATCCTCCATTTGCAGCAATTACATCTTTGGCATTCTAGTTGTCAATTTGTTGAAGTAATCGGAAGAGATTTCACCCCATGCTTCCTGAAGCACCTCCCACAAATTGGATTGGCTTGATGGGCTCCCTCAATAGGGTTGAGATCCGGTGACTGTGCTGGCCACTCCATTATAGACAGAATACCAGCTGACTGCTTCTTCCCTAAATAGTTCTTGCATAGTTTGGAGCTTTGGGTCATTGTCCTGTTGTAGGAGGAAATTGGCTCCAAATAAGTGACGTCCACAGAGTATAGCATAGCGTTGCAAAATGGAGTGATAGCCTTCCTTCTTCAAGATCCCTTTTACCATGTACAAATCTCCCACTTGTACCACCCCCAAACCATCACATTGCCTCCACCGTGCTTGACAGATGGCATCAAGCACTCCTCCAGCAATCTTTTAATTTTTTCTACGTCTCACAAATTTTCTTCTTTGGGATCCGAACACCTCAAACTTAGATTTGTCTGTCCATAACACTTTTTTCCAATCTTCCTCTGTCCAGTGTCTGTGTTCTTTTGCCCATCTTAATCTTTTCTTTTTATTGGCCAGTCTGACATATGGCTTTTTCTTTGCAACTCTGCCTAGAAGGACAGCATCCCGGAGTCGCCTCTTCACTGTTGATGTTGAGACTGGTGTTTTGCGGTTACTATTTAATGAAGCTGCTAGTTGAGGACTTGTTTCTCAAACTAGACACTCTAATGTACTTGTCCTCTTGCTCAGTTCTGCACTGGGGCCCCCCACTCCTCTTTCTATTCTGGTTAGAGCCAGTTTGCGCTGTTCTGTAAAGGGAGTATTACACAGCATTGTACGAGATCTTAAGTTTCTTGGCAATTTCTCGCATGGAATAGCCTTCATTTCTCAGAACAAGAATAGACTGACGAGTTTCAGAAGAAATGTCTTTGTTTCTGGCCATTTTCAGCCTGTAATCGAACCCAAATGCTGATGCTCCAGATACTCAACTAGTCTAAAGGAAAGTTTTTTTACTTCTTTAATCAGGAAAACAGTTTTCAGCTGTGCTAACATAATTGCAGAAGGGTTTTCTAATGATCAATTAGCCTTTTAAAATGATCATCTTGGATTAGCTAACACAACATGCCATTGGAACACAGGAGTGATGGTTGCTGATAATGGGCCTCTATACGCCTTTGTAGATGTCCCATAAACAATCTGCTGTTTCCAGCTACAATAGTCATTTACAACATTTACAATGTCTACACTGTATTTCGGATCAATTTGATGTTATTTTAATGGACCAAAAATGTGCTTTTCTTTCAAAAACAAGGACATTTCTAAGTGACCCCAAATTTTGAACGATTGTGTAGAAGTAAGATTTTGAGACATGACATGTATTATTGTCATATTTTAGTGCTTTTCTTAATGCAGAATTCCTGTTCTTTTTAGAAGTTATCTCACAAAAACAAGCGTATCTCTATGAAATGTAAATTAGGCACTGAGCGTACTTTTTCAAAGCCTTTTACATTTAATTCAGCTCGTGTCATGCTAATTTAGTTTTTTGCGAACCACGGAAACAAACACCACAACATGTAAAATTCTAAAGTTGTTGCAAGAAAGCATCACCGCTCTGTCAACAGAGCTCGGTGATTATTATCGGATGTATTAGGTTACGAAATCCAATTTTTTTGGATATAATGTTTATCCTATGTTAGAGAAAGACTACTGAATAATTCAGAATATTAAGAATATTATTTGTCTTGGTAAAATGTATTTCATAATGTAAAGAGGTGAAATTTTATCACCACTCTGGGCAGACATTCAGTACTATCAATTTTTGTATTTAGTATTGTATTAGGATCCCAAATTAGCTGCTGCCAAGGCAGCGGCTACTCTTCCTGGGGTCCAAACAGGAAACCGAACACAACAAATGGAATACATAAAAGACATAATATAATGTACATAACACTAAATATTACAATACATAATACATTGCAAAATATATACAAATGTCTGTGTGTCTCCGTTATGCCGTAAGGTGTTTTTATCTGGTTTTTGAATCTGGTTTTATTGCTAGCTTTAGTTACCTGGGGTGACAGAGTGTTCAAGGATTCCATAGTCTAACATACTCTTGAACATACATTGACATTTTACATTTTAGTCATTAGCAGACGCTCTAATCCAGAGCAATTTTTACCCCATATCGCTTTTCAGTGGCTTCAACTAGACATGCTTGTGTCATTTTGTTTGCATGCAAGAACTGTGAATCACTTTGCTAGCTAGCTATTCTGAACTTGAACAACTGTTATCCACAATTAGCATATCTCTTAGTTGTCAATCAAATTAATTTGGCATTGATCAAATAGGCGGGCAGGCAAGTTTCCATTCACTTGTCAAAACATGGGTGGGGACAAGCATGCATTGGCAGGCAAGCTGCAGAAGGGCGAGCAGGCTATTCTCCATACTACAAGCTGAAAAACTTTGAGGGTTTATCTACTGTTCCCTCGTCAGATTTTTCCTCATCTCGCTCTGGCTGACGTTAGTTGTTGATCTTGTTGTTGTTGACTGTAAAGCTGATTTTGCCTGTTGACTCCCCTGCTGATTTTGTACATTTGCCCACTGACAAAGAAATTATCCGTCTATAATTTTAATGGTAGGTTTATTTGAACAGTGAGAGACAGAATAACAACCAAAGAATCCAGAAAAACGCTTGTGAAAAATTTTATAAATTGATTTGCATTTTAATGAGGGAAATAAGTATTTGACCCCCTCTCAATCAGAAAGATTTCTGGCTCCCAGGTGTCTTTTATACAGGTAACGAGCTGAGATTAGGAGCACACTCTTAAAGGGAGTGCTCCTAATTTCAGCTTGTTACCTGTATAAAAGACACCTGTCCACAGAAGCAATCAATCAATCAGATTCCAAACTCTCCACCATGGCCAAGACCAAAGAGCTCTCCAAGGATTTCAGGGACAAGATTGTAGACCTACACAAGGCTGGAATGGGCTACAAGACCATTGCCAAGCAGCTTGGTGAGAAGGTGACCACAGTTGGTGCGATTATTCGCAAATGGAAGAAACACAAAATAACTGTCAATCTCCCTCGGCCTGGGGCTCCATGCAAGATCTCACCTCGTGGAGTTGCGATGATCATGAGAACGGTGAGGAATCAGCCCAGAACTACACGGGAGGATCTTGTCAATGATCTCAAGGCAGCTGGGACCATAGTCACCAAGAAAACAATTGGTAACACACTACGCCGTGAAGGACTGAAATCCTGCAGCGCCCGCAAGGTCCCCCTGCTCAAGAAAGCACATATACATGGCCGTCTGAAGTTTGCCAATGAACATCTGAATGATTCAGAGGACAACTGGGTGAAAGTGTTGTGGTCAGATGAGACCAAAATGGAGCTCTTTGGCATCAACTCAACTCGCCGTGTTTGGAGGAGGAGGAATGCTGCCTATGACCCCAAGAACACCATCCCCNGCCAAGGCAACAAAGGAGTGGCTCAAGAAGAAGCACATTAAGGTCCTGGAGTGGCCTAGCCAGTCTCCAGACCTTAATCCCATAGAAAATCTGTGGAGGGAGCTGAAGGTTCGAGTTGCCAAACGTCAGCCTCGAAACCTTAATGACTTGGAGAAGATCTGCAAAGAGGAGTGGGACCATATCCCTCCTGAGATGTGTGCAAACCTGGTGGCCAACTACAAGAAACGTCTGACCTCTGTGATTGCCAACAAGGGTTTTGCCACCAAGTACTAAGTCATGTTTTGCAGAGGGGTCAAATACTTATTTCCCTCATTAAAATGCAAATCAATTTATAACATTTTTCACATGCGTTTGTTGTTATTCTGTCTCTCACTGTTCAAATAAACCTACCATTAAAATTATAGACTGATCATTTCTTTGTCAGTGGGAAAACGTACAAAATCAGCAGGGGATCAAATACTTTTTTCCCTCACTGTATTTTGCTATAGAATCTTCACAAATGCTTTACTTTTCGTCATCCCCAAACATTCTATGAAAGTATGAAAACGTGAAAATGACCATAATCTAATGGTTGCTTGTCAGGCAATGTGCATATCAATGTGATATTTTTTTTTTTTTTGTCAAATTCTTCCTGGGGGTGTACAGTGCATTTGGAAAGTATTCAGACCCCTTGACTTCTTCCACATTTTGTTCTAAAATTGATTCAATCGTTTTTTCCCTCTTCAATCTACACACCATACCCCATACTGACAAACCAAAAACAGGTATTTAGATATTATTGCAAATGTATTAAAATGAAAAAATGAAGCACCTTTGGCAGCAATTAAAGCCTTGAGTCTTCTTGGGTATGATGCTACAAGCCTGGCACACCTGTATTTGGGGAGTTTCTCCCATTCTTCTCTGCAGATCCTCTCAAGCTCTGTCAGGTTGGATGGGGAGCTTCACTGCACAGCTATTTTCAGGTCTCTCCAGAGATGTTTGATCGGGTTCAAGTGCGCGATCTGGCTGGGCCACTCAAGGACTTTCAGAGACTTGTCACGAAGCAACACGTGCGTTGTCTTGGCTGTGTGCTTAGGGTCTTTGTCCGGTTGGAAGGTGAACCTTCGCCCCAGCCTGAGGTCCTGAGCGCTCTGGAGCAGGTTCTCATCAAGGATCTCTCTGTACTTTGCTCCGTTCATCTTTCCCTCAGTCCTGACTAGTCTCCCAGTCCCTGCTGATGAAAAGCATCCCCACAGCATGATGCTGCCACCACCATGCTTCGCCGTTGGGATGGTGCCAGGTTTCCTCCAGACATGATGCTTGGCATTCAGGCCAAAGAGTTAAATCTTGGCTTCATCAGACCCGAGAATCTTGATTCTCATGGTCTGAGAGTCCTTTAGGTGCCTTTTGGCGAACTCCAAGCTGTCCGATGCCTTTTACTGAATAGTGGCTTCCGTTTGGCAACTCTACAATCATT
This sequence comes from Hucho hucho, assembly GCA_003317085.1. NCBI lineage: Eukaryota > Metazoa > Chordata > Actinopteri > Salmoniformes > Salmonidae > Hucho > Hucho hucho. Next base: position 182,868 of record QNTS01001833.1, read on the forward strand.
GCCTCATTGGTGGAGTGCTGCAGAGATGGTTGTCCTTCTGGAAGGTTCTCCCATCTCCACAGAGGAACTCTGGAGCTCAGGTTCTTGGTCACCTCCCTGACCAAGGCCCTTCTCCCCCGATTGCTCAGTTTGGCCAGCTCTAGGAAGATTCATGGGTGTTCCAAACTTCCATTTAAGAATGATAGAGGCCACTGTGTTCTTGGGGACCTTAAATGCTGCAGAAATGGTGCCCTTCCCCAGATCTGTGCCTTGACACAATCCTGTCTCGGAGCTCTACGGACAATTCCTTCGACCTCATGGCTTGGTTTTTTGCTCAGACATGCACTGTCAACTGTGGGACCTTATCTAGACAGGTGTGCCTTTCCAAATCATGTCCAATCAATGGAATTTACCACAGGTGGATTCCAATCTTGTTCTTGAAACATCTCAAGGATGGTCAATGGAAACAGTATGCACCTGAGCTCAATTTTGAGTCTCATAGCAAAGGGTCTGAATACTTATGTAAAGAAGGTATTTCTGTTTTTTTTTTTCTTTTTTTCAAACATTTCTAAAAAAAAAACAGTTTTTGCTTTTTCAGTATGGGGTATTGTGTGTAGATTGATGAGGAGAAAGAAGTATGCAATCAATCCATTTTTGAATAAGGCTGAAACGTAACAAAAAGTGGGAAAAGGCCCATAGCTGGAGTATGATGCTTTTCTCTGCTCTCTTTTGACATCATTCTCTTTCTTGTCATTTTTTGCCACTCTTTGTTGCCATCCTGCTCTGCTTTATGATCTGTCTTTTCTCATCCCTATCTCTAACTCTCTCTCGCCTCCTACCACCTCCCTTTGTCTTTACCCCCTTCATTTGCCTCTCCCTCATTTCTTCTTTTCCTTCCATCACTCTCCTTGGTCTTTTCTTATCCCCCTGTCTCTACTCTTACCCCCTCCCTTCGCCTCTTCCTCTTTTCTACCTGTCTCTCTCTACCTTCTCCCCATCCCTCCCACCCTCATCTTTCCTTAACAGGTGGAGCCCTATGTGATGTTCAAGAAGTCCGACAAGCCGCTGTACGGAAACGACCGCTTCGAGGGCTATTGCATCGACCTGCTCCGCGAGCTCTCGGGGATCCTGGGCTTCCACTATGAGGTGAATGGCTTTCCATGTGGCTCAGTTGGTAGAGCATGGGGCTTGCAATGCCAGGGTTGTGGGTTTGATCTCCATGGGGGAACAGTATTAAAATGAATGCACATACTACTACAAGTGTCTACTGAATGGCATATATAATTTTTCTTGTTGTTGTTACTTTTATAATTAATATCACTGTTATTATTATTATTAGGTGCGCCTGGTGGAGGACGGAAAGTATGGGGCGCTGGAGGAGAGCACGGGTCAGTGGAATGGCATGGTCAGGGAGCTAATGGACCACGTGAGTAGTGGAGTGGAGGAGTGTACTGTCATGGTTCCCGTGGTGGTTATTGGTGTGTTGCTGTGGTGATAAGAATTTGGTTTGGCGGATAATGGATACAATGGAGAGTGGGCTTTGAATAAGTTCAGAGGTTTTGACTTTATAGGTCTGTTTGGGTCTACAGTGCACCAATTATAATAAGGACGCTTTTTAGTCCTTTGACTTCCCAGTTCCCACCAAGTCTTGCACATTTCTCATATTGCATATTTATTTAGCAAGGTAAGTCATTGAGAACAAGTTTTATATTCAAGCAATAAGGCCCGAGGGGGTGAGGTATATGGCCAATATACCATGGCTAAGGGCTGTTCTTAGGCACGACGTGAAGTGAAGTGGCTGGATACAGTCCTTAGCTGTGGAACAGTATATTAGCCATATACCACAAACCCCCTTATTGCTATTATCAACTGGTTACCAACATAAACAGAACAGTAAACAAGTATTTTTGCGACATACCTGTGGTATATTGTCTGATATACCACAGCTTTCAGACAATCAGCATCCAGGTCCGAAACTAATTTACAATAACAACCTAGTTTAAATGACTTCACTGATTTTCCCTTGTCCTAGGATCTTCCACACATTCTCAGTGACTAGTCAAAGTGTTGACAGAGAGGTGATCCTATATCTGATAGTTTCTTGCAAGCCCCAGTTTCTAATGTGATACCACAGCCCCTGATTGGTCGACTATCTCCACCCCACTATCTCCACCCCACAATCTATGTCCAAATTGTATTGGTTCTAATGTGATACCATATCCCCTAATTGGTGGACTACACCCACCTCCCAATGTATGTCCTAATATGTATTGGTTTTGATGTGATACCACAGCTTCTGATTGGTGGACTCTGATTCCTTTCCCGATCTCTGTCCACAGAAAGCAGACCTAGTGGTTGCTCCCTTGGCCATTACCTATGTGAGGGAGAAGGTCATCGACTTCTCCAAGCCCTTCATGACCCTGGGGATAAGTATCCTCTACCGCAAGCCCAATGGAACCAACCCGGGCGTCTTCTCCTTCCTCAACCCCCTCTCACCCGATATCTGGATGTATATTCTGCTGGCTTACTTGGGTGTCAGTTGTGTGCTGTTTGTCATAGCCAGGTAACATCCCATCCCTCACTGCTCGCTTTCACAAACCAGACAGTGGCTTTTCTCTCCGTCTTACGATACTAGTACAAGGCCAGAGTGTGAAGTTATTCTACCTGTGAAACAAACTCTATGCCCCACAGGAAAGCTTTGACAGTGTGTGAATTAAGTCCGGCTGACTGAGGCAGTACATATGCCCTTAAACTCATGTAAAGCTATCTTATGTAAAGTACTGTGGACATGCCCTGGCTTAACCCCAGACTGAGGGAAATATGAAACAATCGTGTGAGGTAGAGCTAAAGCACTGTATAAGTAACCTATAGCCTTGCCCGGCCTTTGGTTACATATTGGTTTGTTCAGTGTTAGGAGATGAGTACAGTGTGTTTATACAGTAAGACTTTATTTTTCTGGTTGCAAAAAAATACATATTTAGATGGTTGTAATCTGACGTTTCTGCATCCATAAAACCAGTTTACGACAACAATATGACGCCATTATGACATCCTGTGCCCAATGTTGCCAGCTTTTTGGTAGAATTCCCCTGGAGCCTTTACCAATCCTAGAAAAGTGTTCATTAACCCCAGAACTCTGGGGTGCCAGCTGTTGATTGTTCTTTGGTTTGACCCCAAGAGTTTTGTGGTTAATATACGGTTTCCAAATGTTACTGGCCTTTTGATCACCTGGAAGGAAGGCAACAACTGTCACCTAAGTTGGTTCAGAATATGCACTTGTTTTATTGTCATCCTTATCAAAGGTATGTTGGCTAAGTTTCTCTATATTTTCAATGTAGACTTTACATGGTTTTAAGTTTACACAGTAAACACAGTAAAATTAACTCAGATATAGCTGCAACATTGTCTGAGTACAAGCATGTTTGTGTGTCAACATTATGTGTGTATGAAATTGTGCTTATTATAACAGATTCACTTATTATAACAAACTTCCTTAACCACACTCTAGTGATGAATAACATGATGACTTGGTCTTAGAGGCTTTAGCTCAGCAGGCTTAAACAGTGCTATGGCAATTAAGGAAACCTGGGTATGAACCCGGTAAATCACACCAATATTGCCCATACTATAGTCTTCTTTATCAGAAACTATTCCTCTCTCTCCTCCATATGGGTGTTGATGTGCAATAGCTCTAAGCCTGATGTACTGATTTCTGCCCAGGCGTCAACTTGCTGAGCTGAGCTCTCTCATAATTGTAGTATTGACCTACAATCAGATTGATTGGTTAAGCCCCTGTATGTCAAGGATATTGTTTCCCCTACAAATAGAGTCGGTAGTGTAGTCTCCATAGATGGAGATATCTTAGTTGTAAAGCAGTAAATCTTCACATCTCTAAGCATTTAAAAGGATTTAATTCGACCCACATCTGAAGGGCTAAAAGGAAGTATTTTCCTCCAATCGGCAGAATTCGATTTTTTCATATTCCTAAACTGTTTCCTCCAACATTTTGTTATTTCTTTGCTCTTTCTTTATTCACTCAGAGGGTGTTCTCAATCATAGAACACATACGTATTAAGTCGCAAAATATATCACAGAAAACTTGGACAATGCATGTGACATTCACAATAAGGCCCCTGGCATTACATATAAACATGTAATTGCTCCTCGTGCCAGCTTACACACTAGATAAGTACATATCACAGTGTCACCTCAGGCTCTCTCGTCTTGCACACACACACTGTCTCCTTGTAACCTCTGGCGACCGTGCGCCTGCCGCACAATGTCCCCCACACACACACTATCTCTCTCTCTCTTACACACCTCTCCTTAGATGCCCTGAGACAAGTAAAGAAACCGATCTATAAAGCTGGCTAGAGTAATTTAATCCAGCAGATAGATGATAGGAGGGTGCTTGTTGGGTTATTGTGACCCTGGATAGGAGAGGAGGATGATGAGAGAAGAGGAGGAGAAGAGGCAGAGGAATCCTTTTGTTATTCTGTGTGGAACTCAGCATGTCCCCTGTCTGTGCTCTGTATGTGTGTGTGTGTGTTTCAAATGAAATCAAACGTTATTTGTCACATGTGCCGAATACAACAAGTGTAGACCTTACCTTGAAATGCTTACTTACAAGCCCTTAACCAACAGTGCAGTTCAAGAAGAGTTAAGAAAAAAATACTACTACCCCGTCGATGTTAATGGGGGCCTGTTCGGCCCGGCTTTTCCTGTAGTCCACGATCAGCTCCTTCGTCTTGCTCACATTGAGGTAGAGGTTGTTGTCCTGGCACCACACTGCCAGTTCTCTGACCTCCTCCCAATAGGCTGTCTCATCATTGTCGGTGATCAGGCATACCACTGTTGAGTCGTCAGCAAACTTAATGATGGTGTTGGAGTCATGTTTGGCCACGCAGTCTTGGGTGAAAAGTGACGGGCCGCCCCCAGTGTTGAGAATCAGCGTGGCAGACGTGTTGTTGCCTACCTTTACCACCTGGGGGCGGCCCGTCAGGAACTCCATGATCCAGTTGCAGAGGGAGGTGTTTAGTCTCAGGGTCCTTAGCTTAGTGATGAGCTTCGTGGGCACTATAGTGTTGAATGCTGAGCTGTAGTCAATGAACAGCATTCTCACATAGGTGTTCATTTTGTCCAGGTGGGAAAGGGCAGTGTGGAGTGTGATTGAGGTTGCGTCATCTTTGGATCTGTTGGGGCGGTATGCAAATTGGAGTGGGTCTAGGGTATCCAGGATGCTGCTGTTGATGTGAGCCATGACCAGCCCTTCAAAGCACTTCATGGCTACAGACGTGAGTGCTACAGGGCGGTAATAATTTAGGCAGGTTACCTTTGCTTCCTTGGGCACAGGGACTATGGTGGTCTGCTTTAAACATGTAGGTATTACAGACTCGTTCAGGGAGAGGTTGAAAATGTCAGTGAAGACACTTGCCAGTTGGTCCGCGAATGCTTTGAGTACACGTCCTGGGAGTCCGTCTGGCCCCGCGGCTTTGTGAATGTTGACCTGTTTAAAGGTCTTGCTCACATCGGCTACCGAGAGTGTTATTACACAGTCATCCAGAACAGCTGGTGCTCCCATACATGCTTCAGTGTTGCTTGCCTCGAAGCGAGTATAAAAGGCATTTAGCTCGTCTGGTAGGCTCGCGTCACTGGGTTTCCCTTTGTAGTCCGTAATAGTTTTCAAGTCCTGCCACATCCGACGAGCGTCAGAGCTGGTGTAGTAGGATTCAATCTTAATCCTGTATTGACTCTTTGCCTGTTTGATGGTTCGTCTGAGGGCATAGCGCGGTTTCATATAAGCGTCCGGATTAGTCTCCTGCTCCTTGAAAGCGGCAGCTCTAGCCTTTAGCTCGATGCGGATGTTGCCTGTAATCCATGGCTTCTGGTTAGAATATGTATGTACGATCACTGTGGAGACGACGTCGTCGATGCAAAAAAAATAAAATAAAGACACACACCCCTCGTATTACTAGACGTAGCTTCTTCTCTGTTCTGCCGGTGCATAGAATATCCCGCCAGCTCTATATTATCTATGTCGTCATTCAGCCATGACTCTGTGAAACATAAAATATTACAGTTTTTAATGTCCCGTTGGTTGGATAATCGTAATCGTAGGTCAATATTTTCCAATGATTACATGTTAGCAAGTAGAACAAATGGCAGTGAGAATTTACTCGCTCGCCTACGGATTCTCAGAAGGCAGCCTGATCTATGTCCTCTTATCCTCCATCTTTTCTTCACGCAAATGACGGGGATTTGAGCATGTTCCTTTGAAAGCGGGACTCGTTAAAGGAAAAAGTTTCTTCCAGTTCGTGGTGAGTATTCGCTGTTCTGATGTCCATAAGTTATTTTCGGTCATAAGAGACGGTAACAGCAACATTATGTACAAAATAAGTAAATAAAATAAGTTACCAACAACGCAAAAAAATCTAACAAAATAGCACAGTTGGTTAGGATCATGTAAAACGTCAGGAATCCTCTTCGGCACCATCTTAACTTTGTGTGTGTGTGTGTGTGTGTGCGGTGACCTTACGTTCCCGTGTTGGACACGTCTCTCCTGTAGTAATCAGTGTGCAGAACAAGACCCAGAGAAATGCAGGGTCGGAACGCAGACCGAAAGGTCACACAGAGAAACCTCACGCACACAATCGGTTCCTTTCACACACACAGTTTCACACTGTCACTTAATGTCACATAACACATCACACTACAGGGGACATTGAGCGGCGCACGGTCTCTGGCGTTTACAAGTAGACAGACCTCATTGACATTCCGGCCAATCAGGCGGCCCATTGGGTCCAAGGAGGAATTATAGCGTGACATCACGGCCATGTCCACAGAAATGATTCCCATGTGGAGTGTATATAGAGTAGCAGTAAAGAATAGGCTAAATTATACACATCCTAAATGGCACCCTATTCCCTCTACACTACTTTTGAACATAAAGCTCTGGTTAAATGTTGTGCACTATTTAGGGAACAGGTTACAGTTTGGAATGCATCCACATACCAAATTGGTTTTTAAATAAATAGTCCATAAATGGCCCGCAATTCATCATCTTTGTGGAATAAACTTTTCTTTATACAGGGAACCATAAACACTTAGCAAAGTAATTCTGATTACAGTTTACAATGTGTGCTAATCAGGGATGCAGTGGTAAACACAAAGGTTGGTAAATGCTCAACAACATTAATCCAAACAACACTAACTTGGTGTAGTAGGTGCATAAAAAAACTATTTTGTACATGCATTTACGCCTCTGTTACTTCCCCATCCTTTTCATGGAAGCAAACAGCATAGCCTAGTATACAGTGGGGAAAAAAAGTATTTAGTCAGCCACCAATTGTGCAAGTTCTCTCACTTAAAAAGATGAGAGAGGCCTGTAATTTTCATCATAGGTACACTTCAACTATGACAGACAAAATGAGGAAAAAAAATCCAGAAAATCACATTGTAGGATTTTTAATGAATTTATTTGCAAATTATGGTGGAAAATAAGTATTTGGTCAATAACAAAAGTTTATCTCAATACTTTGTTATATACCCTTTGTTGGCAATGACAGAGGTCAAACGTTTTCTGTAAGTCTTCACAAGGTTTTCACACACTGTTGCTGGTATTTTGGCCCATTCCTCCATGCAGATCTCCTCTAGAGCAGTGATGTTTTGGGGCTGTCGCTGGGCAACACGGACTTTCAACTCCCTCTAAAGATTTTCTATGGGGTTGAGATCTGGAGACTGGCTAGGCCACTCCAGGACCTTGAAATGCTTCTTACGAAGCCACTCCTTCGTTGCCCGGGCGGTGTGTTTGGGATTATTGTCATGCTGAAAGACCCAGCCACGTTTCATCTTCAATGCACTTGCTGATGGAAGGAGGTTTTCACTCAAAATCTCACGATACATGGCCCCATTCATTCTTTCCTTTACACAGATCAGTCGTCCTGGTCCCTTTGCAGAAAAACAGCCCCAAAGCATGATGTTTCCACCCCCATGCTTCACAGTAGGTATGGTGTTCTTTGTCCTCCAAACACGACGAGTTGAGTTTTTACCAAAAAGTTATATTTTGGTTTCATCTGACCATATGACATTCTCCCAATCCTCATCTGGATCATCCAAATGCTCTCTAGCAAACTTCAGACGGGCCTGAACATGTACTGGCTTAAGCAGGGGGACACGTCTGTCACTGCAGGATTTGAGTCCCTGGCGGCGTAGTGTGTTACTGATGGTAGGCTTTGTTACTTTGGTCCCAGCTCTCTGCAGGTCATTCACTAGGTCCCCCCGTGTGGTTCTGGGATTTTTGCTCACCGTTCTTGTGATCATTTTGACCCCACGGGGTGAGATCTTGCGTGGAGCCCCAGATCGAGGAAGATTATCAGTGGTCTTGTATGTCTTCCATTTCCTAATAATTGCTCCCACAGTTGATTTCTTCAAACCAAGCTGCTTACCTATTGCAGATTCAGTCTTCCCAACCTGGTGCAGGTCTACAATTTTGTTTCTGGTGTCCTTTGACAGCTCTTTGGTCTTGGCCATAGTGGAGTTTGGAGTGTGACTGTTTGAGGTTGTGGACAGGTGTCTTTTATACTGATAACAAGTTCAAACAGGTGCCATTAATACAGGTAACGAGTGGAGGACAGAGGAGCCTCTTAAAGAAGAAGTTACAGGTCTGTGAGAGCCAGAAATCTTGCTTGTTTGTATGTGACCAAATACTTATTTTCCACCATAATTTGCAAATAAATTCATTAAAAATCCTACAATGTGATTTTCTG
>QNTS01001833.1:192564-228547 GCA_003317085.1 Hucho hucho
GCAGGCAGGGTCAGGTCAGGCAGAGGTCAGTAATCCAGATAGGTGGGGCAAAGGTACAGGACAGCAGGCAGGGTCAGGTCAGGCAGAGGTCAGTAATCCAGATAGGTGGGGCAAAGGTACAGGACAGCAGGCAGGGTCAGGGCAGGCAGGCAGGAATGATCAAAACTGGGAAACAAGAAAACAGGAACTGTAGCAAAGACAGGAGCAAGGGGGAAAACGCTGGTAGGCTTGACAAACAAAACGAACTGGCAACAGACAACACAGGTATAAATACACAGGGGTTAATGGGGAAGATGGGCGGCACCTGGAGGGGGGTGGAGACAATCACAAAGACAGGTGAAACAGATCAGGGTGTGACAGTCACCATATTCGCATCTGCCAAAAAATTATACAAATATGAGCCGGGTGCTCTGCTCTACCCTCCACTCCTCTAGCACAAACTCAATCAGGTTCTGATGCTTAATGCTAACCCAGTCACCCACTGCTAATGTGACTCCACTCTCACTTAAGATAATAAATTAAGAATATCCCTGGTCGCCCTTAGGGGGCAGAGAAGCAGGGAGGGAGAGAGGGAGGCAGTGATGGGGAGGAAAAGGGGAGAGGGTGAGTCAGGCAATGGAGAGAGAGGAAGATTAGACATGCACAAGGAAGTCTGTGGATGGAAGAAGGCATATTGGCTGAATTGGGGAGGGGTGATGGGGTCTCAAACCACCAGGGGGAATCAGAAAGGATCCTCCAGTCGATACATCTCAATGAGCTCCAAAGATGATATGGGATGGGGATGTTATCTCCAGTGACAATGTTATTCCACTCCATCGATTGGGCCTCACACAACAAACTGAAAGCATTTGAATACGTCAATATGTTGGGGGAAAGGGTAAATGATTTGTGTTTGGTCTCGAGAGGAGCGAGGGACCCAAAGGGCATAGTAAAGGATCATAGGAGCTTCTACTGTTTTGGTCACCTTACAATAACACGATTTTCACATAATGTTTTTGTCTGTTTAGGGAAGCTCGAACGTTGTTTGTTTGTTAATGTAAAGGTATTGTGTGTGTTCTATTGGACAGAGGAGAGATTTTCGAGGAGATTGGGTGTGTGTCAAAAGCAGTCGGCCGGATTCGAACCCATGCCTACACTGACGGATGTGTGCTGTAGGCACTAACCACTAGACCATCCTGGCCATGAATGTTATTTTGTTTGACTGATCTTAGTGTCTTTGTGCTCTCTCCACCACAGGTTCAGCCCGTACGAGTGGTACAACCCCCATCCGTGCAACCCAGACTCGGACGTGGTGGAAAACAATTTTACGTTGCTCAATAGTTTCTGGTTCGGCGTCGGGGCTCTTATGCAGCAAGGTAGTTGCCTCAGCCTGCTAGTGCTGTGGCTATCTCTGTGTCCCACTCTCTCTGGGGTCCAAGGTTTTAGGCCAGGCTCTGGGCGACACAGGGGCCTCTGGGTGTGTGCTGCTTGGTGGAAAGAAAAAAAGAGTTATGAAGCATCTATATAGGACTTAGAAAGGGTTTATGAAGGCACCATTTAGCCTTAAAAGTTGTAGTTGGGTTAAAGTGGGAACAAGAATAATGTTGCTACCTTGTTCTCTGATCGAAATAAATGGGCAGAGGAAGCTGGAGAGGAAAATATACTGAACAAAAAAATAAACGCAACATGTAAAGTGTTGGTCCCATGTTTCATGAGCTGAATTAAAATATCCCAGAAATGTTCCATACGCACATAAAGCTTATTTCTCTCAAATGTTGTGCTCAAATTTGTTTATATCCCTGTTGGTGAGCATTTCTCCTATGCCAAGAAAATCCATCCACCTGACAGGTGTGGCATATCAAGAAGCTGATTAAACAGTATGATCATTACACAGGTGCACCTTGTGCTAGTGACAATAAAAAGGCCACTTTAAAATGTGTGGTTTTGTTGCAGCGCAAAATGCCACGTCTCAAGTTTTGTGGAAGTGTGCAATTGGCATGCTGACTGCAGGAATGTCCACCACTGCTGTTGCCAGAGAATGTAATGTTAATTTCTCTACTATAAGCTGCCTCCAAAATTGTTTTAGAGAATTTGTCTGTACATCCAACCGACTTCACAACTGCAGACCACATGTAACCACACCAGCCCAGGACTTCCACATCCGGCTTCTTCACCTGCGGGATCTTCTGAGACCTGCCACCCGGACAGCTGATGAAACTGTGGGTGTGCAAAACTGAAGAATTTCTGCACAAACTGTCAGAAACCGTCTCAGGGAAGCTCATCTGTGTGCTCGTCGTCTTCACCAGGGTCTTGACTGCAGTTCAGCATTGTAACCGACTTCAGTGGGAAAATGCTCACCTTCGATGGCCACTGGCACTCTGGAGAAGTGTGCTCTTCACGGATGAATCCCGATTTCAACTACCAGGCAGAGGACATGGCGTCTTGTGAGCGAGTGATGTGCTGATGTCAACATTGTGGTATGGGCAGGCATAAGCTACGGACAATGAACACAATTGCATTTTATCAATGGCAATTTAAATGCACAGAGATATCGTGACGAGGTCCTGAGGCTCATTGTCGTGCCATTCATCGACCACCATCACCTCATGTTTCAGCATGATAATGTACGGCCCCGTGTCGCAAGGATCTGTACACAATTCCTGGAAGCTGAAAATGTCCCAGTTTTTTCCGGGCCAGCATACTCACCAGACATGTCACCCATTGAGCATGTTTGGGATGCTCTGGATCTACGTGTATGACAGCGTGTTCCAGTTCCCTCCAATATCCAGCAACTTTGCACAGCCATTGAAGAGGAGTGGGACAGCATTCCACAGGTCACAATCAACAGCCTGATCAACTCTATGTGAAGGAGATGTGTCACGCTGCATAAGGCAAATGGTGGTCACACCAGATACTGACTGGTTTTCTGATCCACGCCCCTACCTTTTTTTTTTTAAAGGTATCTTAGACAAACAGATTCATATTGGTATTCCCAGTCATGTGAAATCCATAGATTAGGGTCTAATGAATTTATTTCAATTGACTGATTTCCTTATATGAACTGTAACTCAGTCAAATCTTTGACATTGTGGCATGTTGTGTTTTATATAATTGTTCAGTGTATATTAATTCAAATTATTATTATTTAGCATATGTTGTGCTAGGTGGCCAGATGTTATTGTTACAGTAAAGGTGTCTCCTTTAGTGTTATTGCAACTGAATGAACAGTTATAGTCCTTATTGGAGTAGTAACTTTGAGTAGCTACTGTAACAGCCAGATTGGTTCCTCTATTCTTGAAAGATAATTGCAGCGAAATTCAGTTACTATACATAGATTACATGGGGTTGCATTGCAACCCTCCCCCCAGTATAAAACAATTATAATAATTGGTAAGGGTCTCAGTGTAACAGATACCCTTTTCATATGACTGAGCAGAGTCTGTGCTGGCCTGGTTACGCATCCACCATAGTTGCTGGAACCATGCTGAAAAGGACAACGTGAAAGGAAAATATTGAAACATGTTTGGGTGAGCATGATAGTGTTAAAATGAGAATAAAGAACCAGTGAACTAGCCTTTAGGTATAACTTATCTCTTGCCAACTAGCCATGCTGCACTTATTCAACAAGAACAGGTTTGTGTCAGGTGCCACTACCCAGAGTCCTCTCCCATTGCCCGCAACAAATCAGCGCCCATAGAGTAGTGGGACGTGGGGTCAGGATGTGAGGTTACCTTGGGTACATGACAGTCAGACACAACCAGGTTGTCAGTTTCAACAAAAGTTTGTGTTGACGGACGGTAAGTTAAATGAGTACACCTTTAGGACCAGTTTCCTGGACCCAGATGAATCCTATTTTAAGGACTAAAATGCTCTGTCAATGGATATTCACCATTCAACATGCTTTTTAGTCGAGGAGTAGGCTTTATCTGGGTCCGTGAAACCAACCCCCTACTGTCCAACTCCCAATACATAATGGTGCGGATTAAGTACAACACATAGCAACCTTTCTTACTAATCGACGGACAGTCCCAGGGGCCTGGATTCAAGTCCCATTCAGGCTACCCCGGATGATCCACAGAGCACAATATAACCCCCTCACTAAGTCCTTTGTGGATGCTGCCTATGTAGACATCTTCTCCATACACCCTTGCTGTAACTTCTGGAATTCTTTCTATCTGTCTCCACTCCCTACACCCCTATCCTCCCATCCATAACCAGGCTCAGAGCTCATGCCTAAGGCCCTGTCCACCCGGATCGTGGGGGGCATCTGGTGGTTCTTCACCCTCATTATCATCTCCTCCTACACGGCCAACCTGGCTGCCTTCCTCACCGTGGAGCGCATGGAGTCACCCATCGACTCGGCCGATGACCTGGCCAAACAGACTAAGATCCTGTACGGAGTGGTGGAGGACGGATCTACCATGACCTTTTTCAAGGTAGCTAGCTAACCATTGGGCTAACTGCGACAAGTGGTCTTCTGCGGTGTTGTGGTTGTGAGTATCACTCAAATAGCAATCTGCTGTAGGGAAAAACAGCAAGAAAATATAATAAACCCCTCAGTTCAAGGTACTAAAAAGTATTGGCCATGTACTCTTATAATCTCTACCGGGCACAGCCAAAAGAGGACTGGCCAACCCTCTGAGCCTGGTTCCTCTCTAGGTTCCTAGGTTCCTGCCTTTCTAGGGAGTATTTCCTAGCCACCGTGGTTCTGCATCTGCATTGCTTGTTCTTTTGGGTTTTAGGCTGTTTCTGAATAAGCACTTTGTGACATCTGCTGATGTAAAAATGGCTTTATAAATCAATTTTATTGATTGATTGACACTGGAAAAGGCCAGTGGTATATGAACCAAATCAATTCTTATTAGAAGAGGTGGATTTCATTAATCTCTCTTCCTTTTCTTCCTCCGGTGGTTTGACAGAAGACGAAGATCTCCACCTACGACAAGATGTGGGAGTTCATGAACAGCCGGCGAACCTCTGTGATTGTGAAAAACATAGACACGGGCATCCAGCGTGTGCTCACCTCCGACTACGCTTTCCTCATGGAGTCCACAACCATTGAGTTTGTCACCCAGCGCAACTGCAACCTTACCCAGATAGGGGGCCTCATCGACTCCAAGGCCTACGGAGTGGGAACACCCATGGGTAACGCATATTGTCCTTATAGTCTATAATAGCCTGTATCGCCTATATCGCTTACATTGTCCACACCGTTCATATCTCCTATATCACCCATGTCTCCTATATCGCCCATATCTCCTATATTGCCCATGTTGACCATATCACCCACATCGCCCATCACCCATGCCACTTTATACCTGTCAATGACCATGTATATCAGAGCAAGCAGATAAAGGTTGAGAGTTTGGAGGGTTGAGACCGATATGGCTAATGTAATGTAATGTACTGTATGCATACTTGAAAGGGTAGAATAATAAAGTGTTATGACTGAGTTTGGGAGGTAAGGGTTAAAGTGAAGGGGAAATTGACAATAATATTTATAGGAATTCTACACAGAATCTAGGATTTCCCCACACATTAAGACAATTGTACAGATTGACATTTGAAAAAAATACCATGCCTGACATAGATAGCTACAGGATCACAAATCCGTTTTTTCTCTGGCATTTCAGTTGGTATGTGTAAACACTGTTCCACTTGACACAAACAGTGCATCATAATACACCATACATGCCCAGCTTTTTGTGTTGGGGCAACATTTTTGCCTGGCGTATAAAGATGTGGTACCACAGAGAAGGTTCTGGGTCCGTAATAATCCTGGAGAATCTCAGAGTATGATTGCTGATCTAAGATCAGTTTTAACTTTTGGATAATAATGAACAAGATCACATGGAAAGGGGGTACCAAATTCTAGATCAGCACTCCTACTCTGTCGCTTTACACGTACGGCCTATAATGTACAGTGCCTTCGGAAAGTATTCAGACCCCTTGTCTTTTTCCACATTTTGTTACGTTACCGCCTTATTCTAAAATGGATTAAATATTTGTTTTTTTCTCAGCAATCTACACACAATACCCCATAATGACAAAGCGAAAACATTTTTGTAGAAATTTTAGCAAATTTATTGCAAATAAAAAACTGAAATACCTTATTCAGACCCTTCGCAATGAAACTCAAAATTGAGCTCAGGTGCATCCTGGTTCCATTGATCATCCTTGAAATGTTTCTACAACTTGATTGGAGTCCCTTTATGGTAAATTCAATTGATTTGACATCATTTGGAAAGGCACATACCTGTCTATGTAAGGTCCCACAAAGGAATTGTCCGTAGAGCTCTGAGACAGGATTGTGTCGAGGCACAGATCTGGGGAAGGGTACCCAAAAATGTCTGCAGCATTGAAGGTCCCCAAGAACACAGTGCCCTCCTTCATTCTTAAATGGAAGAAGTTTGGAACCACCAAGACTCTTCCTAAAGCTGGCCACCCTGCCAAACTGAGCAATTGGGGGAGAAGGGCCTTGGTCAGGGAGGTGACCAAGAACCCGATGGTCACTCTGACAGAGCTCTAGAGTTCCTCTGTGGAGATGGGAGAACCTTCCAGGACAACCATCCCGTCAGCACTCCACCAATCAGGCCTTTATGGTAGAGTGGCCAGATGAAAGCCACTGTTCAGTACAAGGCACATGACCGCCCACTTGAAGTTTGCCAAAAAGCACAACAAGATTCTCTGGTCTGATGTAACCAAGATTGAACTCTTTGGCCTGAATGCCAAGTGTCATGTCTGGTGGAAACCTGGCACCTACCCTACGGTGAAGCACGGTGGTGACAGCATCATACTGTGGGAATGTTTTCCAGTGGCAGGGACAGGGAGACTAGTCAGGATCGAGGCAAAGAAGAACAGAGCAAGGTACAGAGAGATCCTTCATGAAAACCTGCTCTAGAGCGCTCAGGACCTCAGACTGTGCAAAGGTTCACCTTCCAATAGGACAACGACCATAAGCACACAACCAAGACAATGCATGAGTGGCTTTGGGACAAGTCTACGAACGTCCTTGAGTGGCCCAGCCCGAGCCCGGACTTGAACATGATTTAACATCTCTGGAGAGGCCTGAAAATAGCAACGCTCCCCATCTAACCTGACAGAGCTTGAGAGGATCTGCAGAGAAGAATTGAAGAAACTCCCCAAATACAGTTGTGCCAAGCTTGTAGAGTCATATTTCTAAAAACCTGTTTTTGCTTTGTCATTATGGAGTATTGTGTGTAGATTGATGACAATTGAATCAATTTGAGAATAAGGCTGTAACATAACAAAATGTGGAAAAAATCAAGGGGTCTGAATACTTTCCGAAGGCCCTGTAAATGCTATGTCAGATCTCATGGACTCCTGGGGAAACGGGCGGGAAAGCTGTTGCTAGAGTTTTCTAATCCCAGTGTCACTGGGGTTATTGTGGTCATGATGAGGCCGCAGAGACCACTGCTACCCCTGGGGTTCGATCCCAGGCTGTGTCACAGCCAGCCCTCACTGGGAGCCGCATAGGGCAATGCACAATTGGCCCAGTGCCGTCCGGGTTGGGGAGAGTTTGGCCAGAGGGCTTTCCTTGGCTCATCGCGCTCTATCGACTCCTTGTGGCGGGCCAGGTGCCTGCAAGCTGTCGTCAGTCAAAGATTTTTCTTTCGACACATTGGTGCGGCTATCTTCCAGGTTAAGCGAGCAGTGTATTATGAAGCAGCGTGGCTTGGTGGGTCATGTTTTGGAGGACACATATCTCGACTTTCGCCTCTCCTGAGCCCGTTGCAGAGTTGCAGCGATGAGAAAATTTGGGGAAAATTACAAAATAATCATTTAAAAAAGGAATTCTATCACACACATTGCTAAATTATCTCCTATTGCATGCCTGACGTGACGTGTTTTTTCTTCTATATACAGTGAGGGAAAAAGTATTTGATCCCCTGCTGATTTTGTACATTTGCCCACTGACAAAGAAATGATCAGTCTAGCGCCCCACTCCCGACACTACCCGGTGAAATGCAAGGCGCCAAATTCAAAATCCAAAAGTTGAATTATTAAACATTCATCAATATACAAGTGTTGCATAGTCAACAAAAGCTCTGCTTCTTGGCAATATCACAGCGTTGTCAGATTTCAAAAAGGCTTCACGGTGAAAGCACTACATTTGATTGTTTGAGGGTAGCAACAATATTTTTCTCATTACCATAAATTCATAAGCTATCACGGTTCACACAAAACACATTTCACAGCGAAAACAAATCAATTACCTTTTGAAGAACTTCTGCTGAGGGCTTCCCAAGTGTCCAACGAAGACAATCCATGGTTCTTTTGTTAGAAAAAGTAATTTATTATATCCATAAATCTCCGTTTGGTTGGCACGTTACGATAAGAAAATACAGCGTCCACTCGCCCATTGAAACGTGAAGAGAACTCGTTCAACCTATACAGTGGGGCAAAAAAGTATTTAGTCAGCCACCAATTGTGCAAGTTCTCTCACTTAAAAAAATGAGAGAGGCCTGTAATTTTCATCATAGGTACACTTCAACTATGACAGACAAAATGAGGAAAAGAAATCCAGAAAATCACATTGTAGGATTTTTTATGAATTTATTTGCAAATTATGGTGGAAAATAAGTATTTGGTCACATACAAACAAGCAAGATTTCTGGCTCTCACAGACCTGTAACTTCTTCTTTAAGAGGCTCCTTTGTCCTCCACTCGTTACCTGTATTAATGGCACCTGTTTGAACTTGTTATCAGTATAAAACACACCTGTCCACAACCTCAAACAGTCACACTCCAAACTCCACTATGGCCAAGACCAAAGAGCTGTCAAAGGACACCAGAAACAAAATTGTAGACCTGCACCAGGTTGGGAAGACTGAATCTGCAATAGGTAAGCAGCTTGGTTTGAAGAAATCAACTGTGGGAGCAATTATTAGGAAATGGAAGACATACAAGACCACTGATAATCTTCCTCGATCTGGGGCTCCACGCAAGATCTCACCCCGTGGGGTCAAAATGATCACAAGAACGGTGAGCAAAAATCCCAGAACCACACGGGGGGACCTAGTGAATGACCTGCAGAGAGCTGGGACCAAAGTAACAAAGCCTACCATCAGTAACACACTACGCCGCCAGGGACTCAAATCCTGCAGTGCCAGACGTGTCCCCCTGCTTAAGCCAGTACATGTTCAGGCCCGTCTGAAGTTTGCTAGAGAGCATTTGGATGATCCAGATGAGGATTGGGAGAATGTCATATGGTCAGATGAAACCAAAATANCATTGCCAACAAAGGGTATATAACAAAGTATTGAGATAAACTTTTGTTATTGACCAAATACTTATTTTCCACCATAATTTGCAAATAAATAAATTAAAAATCCTACAATGTGATTTTCTGGATTTCTTTTTCTCATTTCGTCTGTCATAGTTGAAGTGTACCTATGATGAAAATTACAGGCCTCTCTCATCTTTTTAAGTTGGAGAACTTGCACAATTGGTGGCTGACTAAATACTTTTTTGCCCCACTGTACCTATAAACTTGTCCAAGAACAATCAAACATAATTGATAATGTGTCCTTAGGAACACTTTAATGTATATTCAGTATAATATTTCAACCGGAATATAAACTGGGCGATAGGAAAGGAAAAAACCACAGTGCGCGCAAGCCGGGAACGCGCATTCCCTTCTGTTGACTTCTGTGTGACCACTTCCTAATTCTTCTTCTTCTGCCATCTAAAGCAACTTAACAGAATCAAAACAGTGTCTCGAGACTGTTGACATCCAGAGGAAGCAATAGGTACTGCATTCATACTCCCTTCAATGGGCATTTTCCTAAGGGAGGAGTTCAAAATGAGGCAATGTGTCAAAATCACTTTTTCCAGCACCGAAATTCCTCGGGTTTTCGCCTGCCATATCCGTTCTGTTATACTCACAGACGAAATTTTAACACTCTTAGAAACTTCAGAGTGTTTCCTATCCAATGGTATGTGCATATCCTATTTTCAGGGCCTGAGTGGGAGGCATTTTACTTTGGGCACACCAGGCTCTCCAAAACCATCACCTCGGGAGCTGCTCCCTAAGAGGTTAAAGGCACAGTCAACTTTGTGTATGTAAATTTCTGACCCACTGGAATTGTGATACAGTGAATTATAAGTGAAATAATCTGTCTGTAAACAATTGTTGAAAAAATTACTTCTGTCATGCACAAAGTAGATGTCCTAACCGACTTGCCAAAACTATAGTTTGTTAACAACAAATGTGTGGAGTGGTTGAAAAATGAGTTTTAATGACTCCAACCTGTAAACTTCCGACTGGAATTGTGAAAAACTGAGTTTAAATGTATTTGGCTAAGGTGTATGTAAACTTCCGACTTCAACTGTACGTACAGTCACTGTGGGGACGACGTCATCGATGCACTTATTGATGAAGCCAGTGACTGATGTGGTGTACTCCTCAATGCCATCGGAGGAATCCCGGAACATATTCCAGTCTGTGCTAGCAAAACAGTTCTGTAGCTCAGCATCTGCGTCATCTGACCACTTCTTTATTGGCTGTGTCACTGGTGCTTCCTGCTTTAGTTTTTGCTTGTAAGCAGGAATCAAGGGGATGGAATTATGGTCAGATTTGCCAAATGAGGGGCGAGGGAGAGCTTTGTACGTGTCTCTGTGTGTGGTGTAAAGGTGGTCTAGAGTTTTTTTTCCTCTTGTTGCACATTTAACATGCTGATAGAAATTAGGTAAGACTGATTTCAGTTTTCCTGCATTAAAGTCCCCGGCCTCTAGGAGTGCCGCCTCTCGGTGGGCGTTTTCCTTATACAGCTGACTGAGTGCGGTCTTAGTGCCAGCATCCGTCTGTGGTGGTAAAAAAAAAACGCCACGAAAAATATATATGAAAACTCTTGGCAAATAGTGTGGTCTACAGCTTATCATGAGATACTCTACTTCAGGCGAGCAAAATCTAGAGACTTCCTTAGATTTTGTACACCAGCTGTTGTTTACAAACATACCGGAGTGTGCTGTTCTATCTAGCCGGTGCAGCGTATATCCCGCCAGCTGAATGTTATCCATGTCGTCATTCAGCCACGATTCGGTGAAACATAAGATATTACAGTTTTTAATGTCTCGTTGGTAGGATATCCGTGATCGTACCTCGTCTAATTTATAGTCCAAAGATTGTACGTTGGCAAGTAATATTGATGGTAAAGGTAGATTTCCCACTCTCCGTCGGCAGATCCTTACAAGGCACCCCGCCCTGTGTCCTCTATACCTGCATCTCTTTCTCCTGCCAATGACGGGGATATTGGCCTTGTCGGGTGTCTGAAGCACATCCTGTGCGTCCTGCTTGTTGAACAAAACATCTTTGTCTGATCGGAGTTGAGTGATCGCTGTACTGATATCCAGAAGATCTTTTTTGCCGTAAGATACGGTGGCAGAAACATTATGGACAAAATAAGTTACAAATAATGAGAAAAAACGCATAATAGCACAATTGGTTAGGCGCCCGTAAAACAGCTGCCATTTCTTTCGGCCCCATCTACTTAAGTTATTTTTTTGAGTATCTGTACTTTATTTTACCATTAATATTTTTGACAACTTGGAAGATGGTCAAATTCACACACTTCTCAAGAGAACATCCCTGGTCATCCCTACTGCATCTCATCTGGCGGACTAAACACACATGCTTCATTTGTAAATTATGTCTGATTGTTGGAGTGTGCCCCTGGCCAGACGTAAAAAAACAAACAACAAAAAAAAATAGAATAGTGCCATCTGGTTTGCTTAATATAAGGAATTTGAAGTTTTTTATACTTTTACTTTTTATATTTAAGTATATTTTACTGATTACATTTACTTTTGATACTTAAGTATATTTCAAACCAAATACTTTTAGACTTTTATTCAAGTAGTATTTTACTGGGTGACTTTTACTTGAGTAATTTTCTTTTAAGGTATATTAACTTTTAAGTATGACAATTGGGTACTTTTTCCACCACTGTGAAATAGCATAAAACAACATGGCTGTCAATGGTTGGTTTTCTAAATAGTACAGATCTTTA
Source organism: Hucho hucho (assembly GCA_003317085.1). Taxonomy (NCBI): domain Eukaryota; kingdom Metazoa; phylum Chordata; class Actinopteri; order Salmoniformes; family Salmonidae; genus Hucho; species Hucho hucho. The sequence goes on from QNTS01001833.1 coordinate 204,576, forward strand.
ACAGTTTAAGATACAGACACTAGACCAACTGTAAAAAGGTCTTACAATTACATAGCTAGTTAATGCCTACATTTACATAAAAGGAATATGTTTACCAGTGTACCTAACTTCCCCCATGAATGATTTTATCAATATCGCTTCAGGCCGAACAACGTCATTTACCTGTATATTTGGATCCCCATTAGCTTTTGCAGAAACAGCAGCTACTCTTCCTGGGGTCCACAAAAAAAACATGACAAATAACAAAACACTGATACACTGATAGACAAGGACAGTCACACTGATTTAAAATACAACGATATACAAACTATACAACAACAAAAATACACCACCTGCGGGCCGGCAGTTGGGGAACCCTGATATACGGTCAAGTTGGTTCAGACAGTATGACGGGGAGACGTAAATTGGGCCAAATGTAAGATTAGAGCCATTATGATAGATGTGTGGGAGAGCAAGCCCAAGGGCTGGCATTTATACGCCCTCCAAAGAAAGTTTGGTGGACCAAGATTCAAAGGTTAGATTAGGAAGGAAGAGGTGGTGTTTGCTCGGTTGCGCCATTGACATCTGGTTGGAAAGCATGTAAATGGTTTGTGTACGGAGGGTATGGGTGACTAAACAGTAAAGCATGTATTGTATGTATTGTTGTAAGTACCAGTATGTGGAAGAGAGGAAAAGTTTGATGTGTGGCGTTATTGGGGTTGGACAGGGATGGGTGGGGGTTGTAAGGGATTTGGGGGAGGGTTTGTTAGAAGTTAGTAGGTCCCTTTTTTAGCAGTGCAGGGTTAGGTAGGAGAGTAACATTTTTCTTAATGTTTGTTTCTTTATTCATGTAGTCTGTAAGCTGTGATTGACTAAATACTTAAGTACAATAGGTGGCGACATTCAGCTCTAACGTTTGTGGCCGCCATAATACCATAGAAGACGAATAAGTCCGGGAGAGGTTTTGCCCTAGAAATAAGAATAAATTGAACTTCTTATTTTGCAAGGCTCGCTCGCGCACGCAACGCAGACATTGTGTTCAGCATGTAATCCGAATGATTGACGGAAAGGATGAAAGCCTATCGGTTTTGCTGTTGTTTGATTAAGTTTTTCAACCGACTCATGTAAAACTTGGGGATATGAGATATGCGTTGAGACCTTATGTACAAAAGCCGCTTCAGTATTATAATTTTAAAACGTTTTGACATGTGGCAAGTGTGCAGAAGAAACAAATATGTCGTTGTTGAAGAGTCTGAGGATGCACGGTGCTGTAATTGTAATGGGAATCATGTTCCCGGAGTGCCCTGTTAGGGTAAAAGAGGTTGCAGTAACTAGGTTCAGGGCTATCCAGCAGGTCTCCTAAAGTATGTGGAGGCAGTGCAAATAGCAGAAGGATCAAGTGGAGATAAGATGAGAGATGCCCCACAGCCTGCAGTGAATGCTGTTCATCAGATGGATCGTGAGATGCTAACTTGCGTGGCATGCACCTCTAACGTTGGTTGCGGACCAACATAATACCATAGAAGAAGAAGATTAGGCCATCTTCAGAGATTGGATTATTGTACCAGTGTTGAATATCCAAACTGAAATAGCTAACTAGCTATTTTGTTAAGGTAAGAATTATTTAAGGTAAAAATGTGTTGCTTTGTTTGTTGCTGGGTACTGACGTTGTATTGCCGATATTAGCGGGCACGTTAGCTAACAAACTATCTAACTAGCTATTGTTAGGTCACAGACAACTAACTAGCTAGGTAGTTAGACAAGTTATCTAGCTAGCTAGGCCTGGTTTCCCAAAAGCATCTTAAGGCTAAATTCATTGTTAGAACCTTTGTAGCATCATCAAGCTCCGAGCTGTTTCCCATAACCATCGTTACTAAAGATGCTAATGAAAACGTGAATTATTTAGCAACTGCCTCAGACCACACGTAGAACAGCTAAGTACATCTTTAGCTAGTTTTTTTGCCCATCCGCATCACTTTGAATACAGAAGATCTCCACTAAACACAAAATCAAGATGTGCATCTGTTTTTCTGTGACCGCTGACATCTTCAGAATGAATGTGACAATAGCAATGTTTCCATTAACTTGTCCAGTAATTTTTTTTGTAGACATTTATAACATTGAAATAGAAAATGTATGTGACAAATGCATGCTAGGGTGCGTTTCCATTTAACTATCTTGTGTCGATAAAAACAGCTGGACGTAATGATGTCACACCTACAATTGTTTTTTAACGACAGCGTAGAATGTAGTGGCTGAGGTTTCAATAATCAATTTATGTAAATTGCTCATTAATACATTGGCAACAGCATATATGCCCTCCAACCTATCTGTTTCATGTCACAGGTAGCCCGTGAAAGCCAGCATCGGTAGAATGCAATAATTGACAAATATTTGCCATATTCTAATAATTCTCATGGGCCGACGTATTGCCACCGGTCTAGTGCCCATGAGCATAAACAATCAGCTGCCTAGGCTAGTTCGTGCCATCGTGAAACTTGCACTCCTGTAGATCTGAAATAATTGGATGGTGAAAATTGCCATCCAACCAGAAAAGTAGGGCGGAGCAATTAACGCATTCTTGAAAGTCAGGACAATCTTTGTCCTGCAAAGAAAAGGTTTTATAGTAGGCCTTTATAATTAAATATAGAGTGGAGCTTATAGTTACGTGATGACATTCAGACATCTTCAAAAGTATTCAGCAATCACAATTATTAGAAAAACTATCCTCATTTGTGTTAGATAAAGAAAAAACCCACCGTTGAATGGTAAAAATGATGTTGATCTTTAGAAAATGTCTCCTATACCTGCCGTTTTCGTTTACACATTTAAAAAATATTTTTTTGCGACATTGCTTTTGTTGAATAAACCTGGGTCAATGGAAACCTGCCTACAGACTACAAATACAAAGCTTCCCATTTATTTGCAAAGATATAAAGATTTTAATAGTTTTATTTAGGTATTTGTATGCTAGTGTCTGTAATTAGGTACACCACCCCGTTCATGAAAATTGTTAGCTTTGCAGACAGTGAGTCACGTGACTATAGCTTACTTTATAAAGCAGGCAGACAGGCATTGAGACATTCAGTTACTGTTCGATTGAATGTTGGAATGGGCAAAATAAGTGACCTAGGTGACTTTGAGCATGGTATGATTGTCGGTGCCAGGCACACCGTTCCAGTACCTCAGAAACTGCCAGCTTCCTGGGCTTTTCACACACGACAGTGTCTAGGGTTTACAGAGAATGGTGAGACAAACAAAAAACATCCAGTCAGCAGCAGTCCTGTGGGCAATAAACCGTTGATGAGAAAGGTCGGATGGCAAGAATTGTGCAAGCTAACAGGCGGGCCACAAACAGGCAAATAATGGCGCAGTACAACAGTGGTGCAGAACGGCATCTCAGAACGCAAAACCCGTTGGTCCTTATCACAGATGGGATATTGCAGTAGACAACCACACCAGGTTCCACTCCTATCAGCTAAACACCAGAAGAAGCGGCTCCAGTGGGCACGCAATCACCAACACTGGACAATTGATGAGTAGAAAAACATTGCCTGGTCCAACAAATCCCGGTTCCTGTTGCGTCATGCTGATGGCAGTCACGATTTTGGCGTAAGCAGCATGAGTCCATTGCCCCATCCTGCCTGGTATCAACAGTTCAGGCTGGTGGAGGTGGTGTAATGGTGTGGGGAATGTTTACCTGGCACACGTTAGGTCCGTTGATACCAATTGAGCAACGTTTGAATGCCATACATTGTAGAATCCATGCACCGAAGGAAAAAAAAAAGTGCCTTTTTCAGGACCCTGTTTTCAAAGATAATTCGTAAAAATCCAAATAACTTCACAGATCTTCATTGTAAAGGGTTTAAACATGGTTTCACATGCTTGTTCAATGAACCATAAACAATTAATGAACATGCACCTGTGGAACGGTCGTTAAGACACTAACAGCTTACAGACGGTAGGTAATTAAGGTCACAGTTATGAAAACAAAGGACACTAAAGAGGCCTTTCTACTCTGAAAAACACCAAAAGAAAGATGCCCAGGGTCCCTGCTCATCTGCGTGAATGTGCCTTAGGCATGCTGCAAGGAGGCATGAGGACTGCAGATGTGGCCAGGGCAATATATTTCAATGTCCGTACTGTGAGACGCCTAAGACAGCGCTACAGGGAGACAGGACGGACAGCTGATCGTCCTCGCAGTGGTAGACCATGTGTAACAACACCTGCACAGGATCGGTACATCCGAACATCACACCTGCGGGACAGGTACAGGATGGCAACAACAACAGGCCGAGTTACACCAGGAACGCACAATCCCTCAATCAGTGCTCAGACTGTCCTCAATAGGCTGAAGGGGCTGGACTGAGGGCTTGTAGGCCTGTTGTAAGGCAGGTCCTCACCAGACATCACCGGCAACAATGTGCCTATGGGCACATTTGTGCCTATGGGCACAAACCCACCGTCGCTGGACCAGACAGGACTGGCAAAAAGTGCTCTTCACTGACGAGTCGCGGTTTTGTCTCACCAGGGGTGATGGTCGGATTCACGTTTATTGTCGAAGGAATGAGCGTTACACCGAGGCCTGTACTCATGGTCTGGGGCGGTGTGTCACAGCATCATCGGACTGAGCTTGTAGTCAGTGCAGGCAATCTCAACGCTGTGCGTTAAAGGGAAGACATCCTCCCTCATGTGGTACCCTTCCTGCACACTCATCCTGACATGACCCTCCAGCATGACAATGCCACCAGCCATACTGCATGTTCTGTGTGTGATTTCCTGCAAGACAGGAATGTCAGTGTTCTGCCATGGCCAGCGAAGAGCCCGGATCTCAATCCCATTGAGTACGTCTGGAACCTGTTGGATCGGAGGGTGAGGGCTAGGGCCATTCCCCCCAGAAATGTCCGGGAACTTGCAGGTGCCATGGTGGAAGAGTGGGGTAACTAGCTAGCTAGCTGTTTATGATTATACATTGCTTTGACCTAGCTAGTAAACGTTATCCACCAGAGAGACATTCAGGTCTTAGTTACGATTCCTAGCTAGTTTTCTAATGTTAGCTGTAAACAGCCGAGTTGACTTCCTATTTTTAAAAGTCCTTGATGAGTAGAATAACTAGCTAATTAATTATTGTATTTGAAAGCGCAATTTGTTCCTAGCAGTCTAGATCTGATATCAAGTTTTTTTGTAATAGTTTTCTAGATCAAGGATGTCGATATCCACCTTTTATCTATCAACACATTTGAAAATACAGTACAACCCCAATGAAAGTAAGTACAGAATGTATATTTTTTTGTACATTTACCCTTTTCTCAATATTGTAATAACATGATGTTCTACTGGAAACCTGCCTTTATCTATGTACGTGGGTGTGTGTGTAATAATGTGTACATCTCCCACCAATGTGACACCCCCAGATTCGAACCCGCTTTGAGAAGGTTCTGGAGGAGGTGACCCACTACACCCCTGGCTACATGGAGGAGATAGAGTATATCTTTGACCAATCACAGGAGAAGAAGAGGATAACCAACAATGAGAGGTAGGCTACTCCTGCATTCAGACTGTTACTAGGAGGGTGTGAGTGGACAAACTGAGCTTGTGTAAGAACACCCACAGACCGGCCATGCCCGCTGACACACACGCACACAGCGGGCTAATGGAAGTTAATGGGAGTGTACTGTAATATGCGATGATGTAGACTTCATCCCCTTTGTTATTATCAGTTAGTCTGATGTAGTGAACAGTGTTACAAGCTAATGTAGCAGACTATACAACAGTAGTGTATGGTCAAACAATGTGGCCATTATTAGAGACTGCTGGAGGGTAATATACTGGACCGGCCTGCCTTGTTGTTCAATGGCGTCTAATGAAACCTCTCTTTCAGGAGTGGGCAACAGAAAAGTGAATAGGAGTTTACATACACTTAGGAAGTTTACATACACTTAGGTTGGAGTCATTAAAACTAGTTTTTCAACCACTCCACGTATTTCTTGTTAACAAACTATGGTTTTGGCAAGTCTATTAGGACATCTACTTTGTGCCTGACACAAGTAATTTTTCCAACAATTGTTTACAGACAGTGAATTCTAAGTGAAATAATCTATCACAATTCCAGTGAGTCAGAAGTTTACATACACTAAGTTGACTGTGCCTTTAAACAGCTTGGAAAATTCCAGAAAATTATGTCATGGCTTTAGAAGCTTCTGATAGGCTAATTGACATAATTTGAGGTGTACCTGTGGATGTCTTTCAAGGCCTACCTTCAAACTCAGTGCCTCTTTGCTTGACATCATGGGAAAATCAAAAGAAATCAGCCAAGACCTCCCCAAGTCTGGTTCATCTTTGGGAGAAATTTCCAAACGCCTGAAGGTACCACGTTCATCTGTACAAACAATAGTACGCAAGTATAAACACCATGGGACCACGCAGCCGTCATACCGCTCAGGAAGGAGACGCGTTCTGTCTCCTAGAGATGAACGTACTTTGGTGTGAAAAGTGCAAATCAATCCCAGAACAACAGCAAAGGANATTTGAGTCAATTGGAGGTGTACCTGTGGATGTATTTCAAGGCCTACCTTCAAACTCAGTGCCTCTTTGCTTGACATCATGGGAAAATCAAAAGAAATCAGCCAAGACCTCAGAAAAAAAATTGTAGACCTCCACAAGTCTGGTTCATCCTTGGGAGCAATTTCCAAACGCCTGAAGGTACCACGTTCATCTGTACAAACAATAGTACGCAAGTATAAACACCATGGGACCACGCAGCCGTCATACCGCTCAGGAAGGAGACGCGTTCTGTCTCCTAGAGATGAACGTACTTTGGTGTGAAAAGTGCAAATCAATCCCAGAACAACAGCAAAGGACCTTGTGAAGATGCTGGAGGAAACAGGTACAAAAGTATCTATAGCCACAGTAAAACGAGTCCTATATCGACATAACCTGAAAGGCCGCTCAGCAAGGTAGAAGCCACTGCTTCAAACCCGCCATAAAAAAGCCAGACTACGGTTTGCAACTGCTCATGGGGACAAAGATTGTACTTTTTGGAGAAATGTCCTCTGGTCTGATGAAACAAGAATAGAACTGTTGGGCCATAATGTTATGTTTGTAGGAAAAAGGGGGAGGCTTGCAAGCCGAAGAACACCATCCCAACCGTGAAGCACGGGGGTGGCAGCATCATGTTGTGGGGGTGATTTGCTGCAGGAGGGACTAGTGCACTTCACAAAATAGAAGGCATCATGAGGAGGAAAATGATGTGGATATATTGACGCAACATCTCAAGACATCAGTCAGGAAGTTAAAGCTTTGTCGCAAATGGGTTTTCCAAATGGACAATGACCACAACTTATTGTGGGAAGCTTGTGGAAGGCTACCTGAAACGTTTGACCCAAGTTAAACAATTTAAAGGCAATGCTACCAAATACTAATTGAGTGTATGTAATTCACACTGGGAATGTGATGAAAGTAATAAAAGCTGAAATAAATAATTCTCTCTACTATTATTCTGACATTTCACATTATTAAAATAAAGGGGTGATCCTAACTGACCTAAAACTGATTTTTTACTAGGATTATTTGTCAGGAATTGTGAAAAACTGACTTTAAATGTATTTGGCTAAGGTGTATGTAAACTTCTGACTTCAACTATACATTAGCATAGGCTATGCTGCAGCAAATATAGGTCTACCTTTCACAATACAAGGATGAGATCATAGGTCTACAAACTGAGGTGGGCTGTCGGTCCCCACCCTGAGCGTTGATGCTTCATTATGCAGTGACCAGAGAGAAGGCCCTAGAGAATCCACATTTAGACATTGCATATAATTTAACAGTTCCATTTCACGTCATGCTGTTCATATAGATAATTTATTATAATATACCATTTTCTAACAGGGTTCCCGCCATTCAACCCTATTCCTCACCTCGCCTCTCCCAGGCTACCGTATGTGGACAGGATCCAACTCTGTGAACACATTGAATATACTTCAATGGTTGTTTGTTAAGTGTACATGTTTGCTTTCTTTGCCGACCACAAGCATGTAGGTTAGATATGAGAGCATTGCTTGGTTTTTAAAAAGTTTCAATGATGTTACAGTTTACAAACAAAGTAATTGTGACACCATTTATGTTTTTCAGGTGATTCTCTAGAGGACTCTATTCCTCGGAATGCAATTAGTTTAATCAGGTGTGTTAGCTGGGGTAGTGGAAAAGGTGTGACACCGATCAGGCCCCCAAGGGCTGGAGTACCACGTTGAGGATGACCAGATCGATATGGAACCAACAGACTCAACACAAGATCCAGCTTGATCTGATACAGGGCTCTCCTGGAAAGTTACTGTCTCGTAGGTTTTGTCCAACCCTTATCTAGTGTACCTGATTCTAATAACTAACTGGTTGATAAGCTACAGGAGTGTAACTCTCCAGCAGATCTGAACCTCCACCTAGTCCCCACACCCTTTTGTCTTGTAATCTCGCTCCCTCTACTTTAGCTGTCTTTGGTGATTGGACTGAGAGGGGTGTAAACACAGACAGCTTGCAACTACCACATTTAACAACGTGATTCATTCACCATTACATCATCATTTAAAATAAAGTGAATCATATGTGTTCTTGTTTGTTTGTGCTAAGAAGGTCCAGTAGGTAAAAAATATGAATGGTGCTGATGACTGTATTACAATCATCTTGTTATGGTTGACTTGAGGGATGTTGTGTTTTTGTATTGTAATACTTTCTGTCGCTGGTCTCATCACCTGTTGCTTGCATTTCAATAGCTAAATTAATTACACACGGGCACCTCTTGCCTTTTAGGGGACCGTAGCAAGATTTGGTTGTGGGCCCACCATCTACATTTTACAGTTGTCGTTTAGCAGAAGCTCTTCTCCAGAGTGACGTACATGAGCAGTTAAGTCCCTTGCTCCTGCTCAAGGGCACATCAACAGATTATTCACCTAGTGGGCTCAGGGGTTTAGGGAAACAGGAGACAAAGGGTTGTGAGACATAGGTTTAATCCTAGACACATGAAAAGTGGGATGTATACGGAGGGTACGGGGCAACAGAAGAAGAACAGCAGAGGAGCTAAGAATCTTGGAGATGGGGAAAGGGCCGATAAAACGGGGGGACAGTTTGCAGGACTCTACCCGGAGGGGCAGATCCCAAGTGGACAGCCATACCCTCTGTCCGAGATGATAACGGGGAGCCGGGGTCCGGTGGCGGTCCGCCTGTCGTCGATTCCTGGAGGTGGTTGTGGTGTCTTGACTATCAACAATGTGTTTCACTGTTATTTTATACAATAATTACATACCACATTCAATTATTACACTATTAAATGAATCATATAACAATTAGTTAAGGAGTTATCTGGGGCACCACGGGAAAGGTTATTTAACGAGTTACTATCTCCCGACTAAACTCTAAAGATATAAATATCGCTTACATCAGTCACAGTCAATTAATTAATTCTCATTTACCTTAAGTCTCATTCTGAATGTCGCAAAACCCTTGGATATCTGCACGAACCCTAGCATAAATGATGAATCAGCGAACTACAAATTGGCTTAATTATTTATTTACTAACTAACTACATAATCACACAGAATTACATAAACACACAAACGGGATAGCTTACACATGGTATAGTTATTGGTTACTAACACCATGCAATGAAAGGTCCCTAGTGGACTAAACCAATATGACGGCTTGTTACACAAAATGGCGGATTCAAAAGAGAGGGAAAGGGAGAGACAAAGGACTTCCACTATTGTACATACAGCTGATAACTATGCTCATGGAAATGTGAATACTTTGCACATGAACGGCCGTTCATTCTAAAGAATTGCCATTTTTACGAATTGCCAGTACATTTTTACGTGTTAATGTCTTTGCTGTCTCTGTTGAAAACACTCAATCCATCTACGGGGAGTAATTTAATGTCTGTGAGAACGGATTCTCCATAGGTCTACCCCGCATTGTTCAGCGGGCTCTGTTCGTTAGAATAGAGGTATCTATAGTGGTGAGAGTAAATTGTTCTTTGTCTTCTCGTCTTCGGTCGAGATTACTAGACTAAAGTACTTAAACAGCTGCAGACTGAATGTTCCTGTGTAGTCTTCTTCTAGAGAGAGAGTTTCAGAGTTTTTAACCATTCCATACCTTTCAGCTCACGCTGTCGGTCACGCTGGACTAATGTAGAGCTACACCCATTTAAACATCTGCAGACTGAATGTTCCTGTGTAGTCTTCTTCTTCTAGAGAGAGAGTTTCAGAGTTTTTAACCATTCCATACCTTTCAGCTCACGCTGTCGGTCACGCTGGTCTAATGTAGAGCAACAACCATTTACGAGCGTCGGCGACAGGGAACAGACTCCCTCTCCTTCCTACGTCCACTTAGCCGCCCATCGATCCGGAATGTCAAGGCTATGAGGGAGTTGAGGTCCAGGGGCAGCTCCCGGGCTGCGAGCTCGTCTTTAAATCACCTCCGATAATCTGTGAAGGAACGTGTTGAACAGGGCTTCTTGGTTCCAGCCACTCTCAGCCACCAATTTGCGAAAATCCACTGCATAGTCTGCCACACTACAGGAATCCTGACGTAGTTGGAGCAGCTTACGAGCCGCCTCTCCCGGACAACTGAGAATCAAACACTTTACGTACCTCCGTCACAAACTCCTCCAGTCTGAGGAAAACGGTGGATTGTTGCTCCCATACCGCCATAGCCCAGGCAAGAGCCCTCCCGAACATCAGCGTTATCACATACGCTATCCTCAAGCGATCAGAGGGAAATGAAGAGGGTTGCAGCTCAAAGATGAGTGAACACTGGGAGAGAAACGCCCGGCTGGATATGGGATCTCCAGCGTAGCGCTCCAGAGGAGGTAAGCAGGATTCTTGGAAATCCGGGGAAGATTGGGGAGAAATGCTGCTGGTAGTGGGGTAATTGACAGTCTGGGTGGTTAGTGTCGTGGCGGGCTGTCTCACAGAAAATCCATGGAATTACCCCAGCAATGTGTTGAAGGCATGGTCCTGTCGTTCCGCCAAGGTCTGGAATCCTTCCATAAGACCCTTTAACCAGAATAGAAAGAGGAGTTGGAGGCCCCAGTGCACAACTGAGCAAGAGGACAAGTGCATTAGAGTGTCTAGTTTGAGAAACAGACGCCTCACAAGTCCTCAAGTTGCAGCTTCATTAAATAGTAACCGCAAAACACCATTCTCAACGTCAACAATGAAGAGGTGACTCCGGGATGCTGGCCTACTAGGCAGAGTTCCTCTGTCCAGTGTTTGTGTTCTTTTGCCGTTCAGCTGGAGACAGCCTAGCTCTGCCTAGTTGCATGGGCTCGGGAAGAGGTGGATCAGCAGTCTTTGGAGGCTCCCAGGGGGAACTTGGGTAGCCTCCGGTTTTCGTGACAATGGAGCCGTCGGGTACTTCCAGGGATACCTTTGGGGCGAGGTGGGATCCTTGGACGGGCGAGTGAAATCGAATCTCCTCTCCTTCCTTCGTTCCCGTAGTCGCCCATCAATCCGAATGGTCAAGGCGATGAGCGAGTCGAGATCCGTCAGTAGTTCCCGGGCAGCAAGCTCGTCCTTGACTTCCTCCGAAACTCTGTACAGGAACATGTCAAACAGTGTTTTCGGGTTCCAGGCACTGTCAGCTGCCAACGTGCGGAAATCTACTGCGTAGTTTGCCACACTGCGGGAGCCTTGCTGAAGCTGGAGTAGCTTCCGGGCAGCCTCTCTCCCGGGCAATGGAGCATCGAAAAACCTTCTTTACCTCTGCAACAAACTCCTCCAGACTAAAGCATACGGCCGACTGTTGTTCCCATACTGTTGTAGCCCAGGCGAGAGCCCTCCCGGACATCAGCGCGATGAAGTACGCTATCTTAGAGCGGTCCGAGGGGAAGGAGGAAGGCTGGAGCTCGATGATTAGTGAACACTGAGCGAGAAACGCCAGACAGGTGCCCGACTCTCCATCGAGAGAGGGTGAGGTAAGCGGGGTTCCCGGGAGACCGGGGTGAAGGCGCTGCTAACATCCAGGTTACTGAGGGGCTGGGAAGTTATTGTTGTGGTAGGCTGCATAGTAGACAACCCACGGAATTGCTCCAGCAATGTGTTCAATGCTTGGTCGTGGCGTTTGGCCAAGGTCTGGAAACCTTCCATAAGACCACGAAACAACTCCTTGTGACTTCCAATGGTGGTTCCTTGGGAGGAGAGGGTGTTGCGGAGCTGGTCCGAGTCTGCTCGGTCAGTCATGGCCAATTCGTACTATCACATTTCAGGTATGACCCAGATGCAGACAGTGTCGAAGAAACAAACGTTTATTTCTAACATGGGCAGGCAAACGACAGGTCAAAGGCAGGCAGGGGTCAGTAATCCAGAGAAGGTGCAAATGGTCCAGAACAGCAGGCAGGGTCAGGGCAGGCAGGGGTCAATAATCCAGTGAGGTGGGGAAAGGTACAGAACGGCAGGCAGGCTCAGGGTCAGGGCAGGGAGAAGGGTCAAAACCTGGAAGGACTAGAAAACAGAAGAATCAGGAGACTTAGAAAACTGGTTGGATCCTTGGGCTCAAGTTCACCACGTGACGGGTTGGTGGATGGTGCAATCCCATGACTCAGGATCAGAAGGGTGTGTGTTTGATTTCAGTCAGGGATGCTGGTTTTTTTTTTAATAAATGTTTTAACCCTTACCTTAACCATTCAGAATGAGTGCCTCAACTTAACCTTTAACTTCGAAATATGATGTTTGGAGAAATGAAATGATACACGGCAACAGGAGCAACAAAAACACATCTAATTCTGCAGTGAGACTGTGAGAGCTTGTTGAACCAATCATCCAATCAAGGTCTCTATAACAATCAGAAAGGCTCTCAATACTTTCGAGCAGAGTAGATGAAAATATGACGGATAGTGATAGATGAAATGAAGAAAGATGGAGATGGAAGGAGGGGGGTGTAGAGGGAAGCATAGGACCCAATAGTAAACTGCCTCCGTGGTGCATTTTTTACCTGGGGGCTTCTTACAAGCATTACACATACACACATGCATGCCCACACATACACACACACACGTATGCATTCACACACGCACCCGCACACACGCAAACAAACACAATCACACACACAAACCACTCAGCACCAACAAATTGAGAAAGGAAGGACCCTAACCTGAAGAAGTTAAATAATCATATTATAAAAACACTAACATGGTTTCAAGTTGGTGTTCATTAATGAAATATAAATAATAAGCCCAGTAAGCATTAATCTAGTATTGGCTGCGTCTGAGGGAGACTTGTGTGTGTGTGTGTGTAGTAGCTTCCTAGGCCATTGAAGTGTTGTGCTCTGGAATAGGGAGGGGAGAGAGAGGGAGGGAGGCAGCAGTCCTACTCGGTAACTTCGGAGTGATAACTTGAACGCACACACACACACACTGTGAACCCCCTTACCGGGCTCTTCTGTTTACGTACATAATTTATGACACACACACAGTGGTTATTCATCAGAATCAACGGGAGCTCTGCTCATTCGGAACACAAAGCCCAGTGTCGCCAACGCCTTGTAGTGTTGTAATGCCTGCTTGAGAACGAGATGCTAATTCTGTAGCCTGTCTCCAAGATACTGTGAGGATTAGCGATAAATAGGAGGAAGGAGAACTTACAAGGGAGTGTTTCTATGAAGACACTACAATAGCATGACAGGTTATGCTCATAAACTAAAGAGGCCCACAAGTTGATCCCCATACCTACACAGCAAATTTGTCTGTGTAAAAATGTTGGTGTTGAGGTAAAAAGATTCTAGTGGCGTTAACACCAGTGGGATTGAAATTGACACCACCTGCGGTGAATAAATGAAGTGTTATTTGAATCGCAGTGGAATCAACACCAAATGGCGTTGTTACTCGACTGCATTGAGTTAATTTCCGTTAGACGTGGGAAAAAAGACGTATCATATTTCCCAGCATGCTTTGTTGCAGATTGCTTTTTATAATATTGTTATGGCTAGGCGTCTGTCGACAACTTCCGGTGAAATTGGAGGGCATGCAATTCAAGTAAATAATCATAAAAACTATGGATATTAAACATTTATGAACATACAAGTATCTTATATCGGTTAAAAGCTTAAATTCTTGTTAATCTAACTGCATTGTCCGATTTACAATAGGCTTTACAGCGAAAGCATACCATGCGATTGTTTGAGGACGGCGCCCCACAACAAAATATTTTTCAACCAGCACAAGCTTCATGAAATCACAAATAGTGATTAACTACTTACGACACTACCCGGTGAAATGCAAGGCGCCAAATTCAAAATCCAAAAGTTGAATTATTAAACATTCATCAATATACAAGTGATGCATAGTCATCAAAAGCTCTGCTTCTTGGCAATATCACAGCGTTGTCAGATTTCAAAAAGGCTTTACGGCGAAAGCACAACATTTGATTGTTTGAGGGTAGCACCTCTAATACTTCTGCATTAGCATAAATTCATAAACCATCGCGGTTCACACAAAACACATTACACAGCGAAAACAAATCCCTTACCTTTTGAAGAACTTCTGCTGAGGGCTTCCCAAGTGTCCAACGAAGACATCCAATGGTTCTTTTGTTAGAAAAAGGTCATTAATTATATCCATAAATCTCCGTTTGGTTGGCGCGTTATGTTCAGAAAATCCAATGTCGAATCGCCCATTGAAACGTGAAGAGAACGCGTTCAAATATACCTATAACTTTTTCCTAAACAAATCAAATACCAGTTCAAATGCATCCTTAGCTATCCTTTTATGAATATTAGCGATAATTTTTCACTCGGATGGTCACCTATACCTTATATAAGTAAAATAAAGTGGGGCGCGCAGCCAGACTCACGCCCGAGAAAACTTGTTGACATCTGAGCTACCTTGACCATTTCCTGTACCTATTCGTTCTGTTTACTCCAATCTCTCTGAGTCTTTGTATATAGACTGTTGACATCTAGTGGAAGCCATGGGTACTGCAGTCTCAGTCCTGGTTACAAATGGATTCAATGGGGAGTGTGTCAAACAGAGCAATAGGTCACCAGAAACTGATTTCCGGATAGATTTTTCTCGGGTTTTCGCCTGCTAAATGAGTTCTGTTATACTCACAGACATTATGTTAACACTTTTAGAAACTTCAGAGTGTTTCCTATCCAATAGTACTAATTATGTGCATATCCTATTTTCTGAGGCTGAGTGGCAGGCATTTTGAATATATTAAGAAGTTAAATATTCACTTACTTTTTGAAAATCTTCCTCTGATTTGCAATCCAAAGGGTCCCAGCTACAACATGCATGGTCGTTTTGTTAGATAAAATCCTTCTTTCTATCCCAAAAAGTCTGTTTAGTTGGCGCCATCGATTTGAGTAATCTACTCGTTCAACATGCAGAGAAAGAAATCCAAAAAGCTACCGCTAAAAGTGTTTTGACTTGTGATATTTAATCCTCAGGTACCCTAAAATGTAATTAAACTATAATATTTCATACAGAAAGAAGTATGTTCTATAGAAAAGCAAAATTAGCAGGCGCGCGCACAGACTGATTTCCAACTGTGGGTTCCTGTATCAAAACTCAGAATTCTTCCTCGTTTGGGAAGAAACAAGCTTGAAACCTTGAACAAAGACTGTTGGCATCTAGTGGAAGACATAGGAATTACAATCTGGAAGCTGGAATTGCATATTTTCCATAGCTTTCCATTGTAAGAGCATGGGATCTAAAAAGATAAGAGTTTCCGGATGGTTTTTCTTTGGATTTTCTCCTACCATATCAATTGTGTTATAGTCTCATAATTTCTACAAACTTTAAAGTGTTTTCTATCCAATTGTACCAATTATATGCATATCCTGGCTTCTGGGCCTGAGTAACAGGCAGTTTACTTTGGGCACGTCAGTCAGGCGGAAATTCAGAAAAATAGACCCTAGCCTGAAGAAGTTTGTTTCTGCATGCATTAATTGATTAAATGATCTTATACTACACAAAGATAAATAACATACATTTCTCTAAACTAATCCAATCTGTAAATGGCTTATTTCACCCGTTATTGAGATTGTTGTTCCAGTTAATTTAAAACATTTTTTAAATGTTTTTTGTTTAACCTTTATTTAACTAGGCAAGTCAGTTAAGAAAAAATCTTATTTACAATGATGGCCTACCTCGGCCAAACCCAGATGACGCTGAGCCAATTGTGCGCCACCGTATGGGACTCCCAATCACGGACGGATGTGATAGAGCCTGGATACGAACCAGGGACTGTAGTGACACCTCTTGCTCTCAGATGCAGTGCCTTAGATCGCTGCACCACTAGGTAGTCTCATTTATCATTCTTCCCTACCGTAGCAGTCATTCTGACTGCAGATTGCAGGTAAATAAAAGTTCCAATTGTTGGAAATTCTGGCTGGATTCCAATAGGAATGATATCACACTTTGCAAGTCAGCATAATGTGACTTGCTGATGTGGCCTGCAAACCAGGAGTTTCAGACCACTGTGTTAGGGTAAGACTATTGGCTGTCCGGGTATGGTATTGTCAAGAACAGTAATGTATTGTCATAAAAAAATATATGATAAAATAATTCACTTAGGCACTCACTTGGTGAAGGCTACAGGATTGAAAGCCATCGAATGCAACAATCATGTCTCTGTTACTAGTTATGGGTGGTACTGAAAAATAAATATACAAATAAGACTTTACACGGAACAGTGTTAAAACAACACACAAAATGTAGTTACTGTAACACCACAGGTTTTACTTCCCTTACACTGAGAAAGTGTGATAGCATCAGCTCTAATAAAGTTTTAATTTACTGTAAGTCAGAATTTGCAACACCCACGGTGTTAGGGACCCAACACTCTTGGGGGTGTTAGTTTATCAACACTTTGAAAAGTGTTAGTTTAACACTACCTGAGATGGTCACATAATTTCTAAGAAAGTGTTCAATTTACCACTGTGGGGTATTAAAATTATAATCGCAAATTTGCTGTGCACCATTGCATGCAAAAAATTGCCATTGAACAACACCTTAGAATTAAGATAAAATCAAATAAGATAAGATGAATACTTTATTGATCCCCACAGGGGATATTTGTCAACATACATTCATTCACTTAATAAGCCAATCTGATGCAAAAAAAAAAATCATATTTCTTTCTACATTTTCTGATCTTCTGTCCTTTTTGTCCCTGCAAGCTCTCTGTGCCGGGACAAAATCGCCATGGCCATAGCATGCTATATGATAGATAGCATGAATAATGCATAGTCTTTGAATTAATTAACTTCATAACAAATTCATTCACTCTATGACTATTTATTTATACTGAACAAAAATATAAATGCAACATGCAACAATTTGAAAGATTTTACTGAGTTGAAGTTCATATATGGAAATCAATCAATTGAAATAAATTCATTAGGCCCTATTCTATGGATTTAACGACTGGGCAGGGGCACAGTCATGGGTTGGCCTGGGAGGGCATGGGCCCACCCACTTGTGAGCCAGGTGCGCCCACTGAGGAGTCGGGCCCAGCCAACATATTGAGGTTCTGGGCTGGCGTGGTTACACGTGGTCTGCGGTTGTGAGGCTGGTGGGACGTACTGCCAAATTCTCTAGAACGACGTTGTAGGTGGTTTATGGTAGAAAAATGTACATTCAATTCTCTGGCAACAGCTCTAGTGGACATTCCTGCAGTCATAATGCCAATTGCATGCTCCTTAAAAACTGGCATTGCGTTGTGTGACAAAACTACACATTTTAGAGTGGCCTTTTACTGCCCCAGCACAAAGTGCACCTATGTGATGATCATGCTGTTTAATCAGCTTCTTGATATGCCACACCTGTCAGATGGGTGGATTATCTTGGCAAAGGAGAAATGCTCACTAACAGGGATGAGAAATAAGCTTTTTGTGCACATGGACCATCTTTTATTTCAGCTCATGAAACATGGGACCAACACTACATGTTGAGTTTATATTTTTTGTTCAGCATATATAGTTTTTGATCATCTGATTTTCTGCCCTTTTTGTCCCCCGCAGGGTCTCCGTACCGGGACAAGATCACCATAGCGATCCTGCAACTGCAGGAAGAAGGGAAGTTGCACATGATGAAGGAGAAGTGGTGGAGGGGGAACGGCTGTCCGGAGGATGAGAAGAATAAGGAGGCCAGCGCTCTGGGGGTGCAGAACATTGGGGGTATCTTCATCGTGCTGGCCGCAGGGCTGGTGCTGTCTTTGATCGTGGCCGTTGGGGAGGTCCTGTACAAGTCTAAACAGAACGCAGAGCTCGAGAAGGTGAGGTTTATGTAGCCTTAAAGAGACTTTGTCAAATATTTATAAAGTCTGTTGAAACACTATGTAGATCAGGGCTCTCCAACCCTGTTCCTGGAGAGCTACTGTCCTGTAGGTGTTTTGCTCCAACCCTAATCTAGTACCTGATTCTGATAATTAGCTGGTTAATAAGTGCTCAGGGCTCCCGAGTGGCACAGCGGTCTAAATCTCAGTGAAAGAGGTGTCACTACAGTCCCTGGTTCAAATCCAGGCTGTATCACATCCGGCCGTGATTGGGAGCACAATTGCCCCAGCGTCATCCGGGTTTGGCCGGAGTAGGCCGTTATTCTAAATAAGAATTTGTTTTTTGTTCTTCTGACTGTTCTTCTGACTTGCCTAGTTCAAATAAAATTTTATTGGTTACATGCACATGGTTAGCAGATGTTAATGC
Organism: Hucho hucho; assembly: GCA_003317085.1. Lineage (NCBI taxonomy): Eukaryota > Metazoa > Chordata > Actinopteri > Salmoniformes > Salmonidae > Hucho > Hucho hucho. The sequence continues at coordinate 223,245 of QNTS01001833.1, forward strand.
GAGTGTAGCGAAATTCTTGTGCTTCTAGTTCCGACAGTGCAGTAATATCTAACAAGTAATCTAACAATTCCACTGCTAACAACTACCTAATACACACAAATCTAAAGGGATGGAATAAGAATATGTACATATAAATATATGGATGAGCGATGACTGAGCAGCATAGGCAAGATGCAATAGATGATATAAAATACAGTATATACATATGAGATGAATAATGTAAGATGTGTAAACATTATTAAAGTGGCATTATTTAAAGTGACTAGTGATCCATTGATTAAAGTGGCCATTGATTTGAGTCTGTATATAGGCAGCAGCCTCTCTGTGTTAGTGATGGCTGTTTAACAGTCTGATGGCCTTGAGATAGAAGCTGTTTTTCAGTCTCTTGGTTCCAGCTTTGATGCACCTGTACTGACCTCGCCTTCTAGATGGTAGCGGGGTGAACAGGCAGTGGCTCGGGTGGTTGTTGTCCTTGATGATCTTTTTGGCCTTCCTGTGACATTGGGTGCTGTAGGTGTCCTGGAGGGCAGGTAGTTTGCCCCCGGTGATGAGTTGTGCAGACCGCACCACCCTCTGAAGAGCCTTGTGGTTGACGGCGGTGCAGTTGCCGTACCAGGCGGTATTACAGCCCGACAGGATGCTCTCAATTGTGTATCTGTAAACGTTTGTAAAGGTTTTAGGTGACAAGCCAAATTTCTTCAGCCTCCTGATGTTGAAGAGGCGCTGTTGCGCCTTCTTCACCACACTGTCAGTTTGTCCGTGATGTGATAAATAAAGGTTATTTCCAACTGGGGTTGGAGCTCTCCAGAAACAGGGTTGGAGAGCCCTGATGTAGATGCATCCCAAACCATGTATTAGTGTTGGGAAAGCTACTCCGATAACAAATTACTTCACACTGGAAGAAGTTAAGCTACACTAAAGCACTCTTATCTAAAACTGAAATGTCATAGACCACACATTGAAAGAACAGATCACTCTGGTTCTGGAGTCATATGTTAACAGAATGTGTAATTTAGCCTATTGAACACAAAAACTGTTTCAATTCAGAATGCCTATTTCACCCATATTTTCTGTTATTTTTTCACACACAAAAAGTAGTGTGTTGTTCCAGTAGTTAGCTACACCGCTACATGGCAAAAAAAAGTAATTAATTACTGAAAACACTACAAATATTTGAATTTTGTTTTAACGGCAGGCACCAAAGGCATCTACCTTTTTGCATCTACCTATCATTTTGGAGATTTGTTGGTATTTTGGTCCATTAATATGAAGTATTTTCAAAAAGTAAACATAGAAATGTAAATAACTTGATGAAAATGTAATTTTCTTTAGTTTATCATACTGTATTGTAATGTTTTTAAAATTGTATAAACAGACTTAATTTTGCTGTACTCCAGGAAGAGTAGTAATTTAATGTATTTTAACCACTTTAAAATGGACATACATCAATATTTTCAAAGTTCACTACATTAAATGACACATCATTTAAAAACCCATTTCATAGAGAATGTTACAGACTATATTTAGTAGAGCATGGTATTGACTACTCTAGCGTTGTTCTTGCATGGACCACATACTGTATACTGACTATATCTGTCAATTAATGTTGCCAGTTCTGTCCGTATTTTGCTCTCAACCTCCCTCTCCCCTCCTTCCCCCTCTTCAGCGCTCTTTCTGCAGTGCCATGCTGGAAGAGCTACGTGGCTCCCTGAAGTGCCAGCGGCGGCTCAAGCAGAAGCCACAGCCACCAGTCATCGTCAAGACCGAGGAGGTCATCAACATGCACACATTTAACGACAGGAGACTACCAGGCAAGGAGACCATGGCGTGATGGGGGTTGAAGGTCAAAAATAGCCCTAAAAAGGTCAAAACACAGCCAGAAGATCTGGAGGGATTGAATGAATGTTAATGTAATGTTAACGTAACCTGAAACTATATTGCATTGGCCCCCAGCTTTGGTAGTATGGTAGACATGTTTCCTGTGGAAATGTAGATGTGTTGACATGACTGGAGATGATGTGTCACCTCACGGTGGCCAACATTTTTCGAGAGGGACTTTTGCAGGGGACAAGTTGAAGGATTGTGAGAATGATGGATCTTTGAGATGGATCTTGATAGGGACTCGAAGAGGAGAACTCAAAATGCATGTCTGTTGAGGCACTTTTGTCAAATGTGTGTGTGTGTGTGTGTGTGTGTGTCCAGTTGATAAAAAAGGAGCTCATAATAAGAACTGTATGAAGAAAATAGAGATGATAAAATATGTATTTATTTCATTTGTAATCATTGATTTGGCTTGACCTCTTTAATACTCGTTGTTTATCTTCTGTAATGCGTTTATCGTGCCAAAGTTCGGGCGACGTAAAGAACTGACATTGCCTCCACAAACATGCTGTACGGTGTCAAAAATCACATTACAGTCCATCATTTTGAGTTAATATCTATTGTTTAAAGGCAAGATTTCAAAAAAAAAAATAGGTTTGTTTTTGTATACGGACAAAGTTTTGTAGTACTTTCTATCAGTCTAGCATTCTCTGTGGACTTCACATATGTAGCAGGTGGGAGCCCCCCTCCACCCTCATTCTGACTAAAGGGGATTCAGGGGTGCCCCCGATCTGGGGCCTCCGGGGGCCCCTCACTGTGCCATGCCCTCTCTCTTCTCTGTCGTCCATACTGTCTCCTCTATAGGGCCCATGTTTCTGTTGTGAGATGACAAGCACATCTGGACGTTCTACAGCTGCTCTCATCTCCCTACTAAACCTTGCTTTCATACTGTAGCTGTACAGTGGCTGTGTCTCAGTAGTTTTAACTTTCCATTCCTTGTGTACTTTCCTCTATGACCACTGATACTGTAGGACATGACAGGTGGAAGCAATATAGCAGAAACCTATCCAGTCTTTTATCTATCAGTGGTCATGAAGGATGAGCGTTCAGTCAGTGCTCATTCAGAGTAGGGTGAAGTTGCCCCTAGATTCTGATCTTGGGTCACTTTTGCATTTTCACACTAATGGTTAAGTTTAGTACAAAGTGTAAATGAATGAATAATTTGGAAGATTCATCAGAAAATATCCAACTGTATTGTCAACCAAAAAGTGAGATAATAGAATGTATTTGACATTGATGCAAGGTTTTACAAAAAACAAAATGTAATCATTAAAAAAGTAACAATTATTCATTAGTTTCCAAACTTTTGATACTATAGTTTTCTTTGTGTGTGTGTGTGTGTGTGTGTGTGTGTGTGTGTGTGTGTACACACATGTCTGCGATATAATCAATTGTGTCAACTATTGGGGGGGGGTAAATGTCATTTTATTATGATATTTATTGATTTGTTTATGGGAAGAGTACCTATACATAGTGGTACCACTTTACATGGAGGGTACTTACCAACTGCATAAGGTTTTATAACACAACACATTCATAACCCAAACATACCACATTCATAAGAGGCAGATAAGATATTATTTATGAAATGCCTATGTCCACAACTGCAGGTTTATGCTGTTTGTAATGTATTGAGGTTGAAAGAAAAAGTATGTTTATGCACTGCTTATGAATCCAATATGCATGATAACATGAATGTGTTATAACGTCTATATGTAGGTAACCTTCAGCTAAAGTGGTTCCAAATAAGCACATACATACCTCCCTTCTGGCGTGAACGTCCCTGACGACGGCCAGGAAGTGGTGCACTTGTTTCCTGCTTTGGGTTTTGTAGTCCTCCACTACGATTGGGTGAGAGGTGAGCTGGGGGGAAGTGGTCCAGTGGCAGGCCCTAAGGGCTCTCTAGGTGGACCAGGTGTCTGAAGCCACACTCCACCTGCCACTGCCGGTGGGCTCTGTGGATACATCTCCCAGAATGCACTGTGGGATACGGGTCATCGTGTCATATCCTCTCCGCGGTCACTGAGCCCATAGGTGTTTAACATGCCTTTATAACCAGCGGGATTACTGTTTTATCCATGGTGTTGCGTCACCACCACTATGGATGTCACATTAACGAAAATCGTGCATAACATATATATAAGGGATAATGGAAATAGTCTGTCTGTCTCTTTATCTGTCTGTTTACATCTATGCTCATCCGTCTTTACGTCTGTTTGTCTGTCAGTCAGTATGTCCGTCTGTGCAGCCACTGAGGTAAGTGTAATCTGACAAGTGGATTTCTTGAAGGTTGTTATTTGTCCCATCAAATGGGCGGTAGTTCAGGGGTTTTCTGACAGTACATTCTGAAATGATTAAAAGCGTTTTCTGAGGCACAACAACAGAGAACAACAGGAACGGACATCGCCACCCGCTCTGCCCTCCAAAATGACAGGGAAGGTCAGAGAAGGCGTTCAGTGGAGAGCGAGTCCGTCACACTTATTTCCATCACATTATGGCCTCTCTGTGGACTACTATTGGGAAAGTACCCTTGTGAAAGTATCCTCGTTACACACAAACACCCATGATAAAGGGGTTTTGAATGATATGAAGTGACGTATATGTCTTTCATTTAATAATGTGTGTTCCCAATTGGTAGGCCTACCAACTGGCCATGACCAAGGAGAAAATGAAAAGTTCAGAGAAGAAAACTGCAACTTCTCAATTTAGCTATGCTACAATGAGTACTCAGAGTAGTACGATGTATATCATTCTAAAAAACAGGGAAAATGGCCTGAACTATCTTTTGATTTGTTTTGGTAGGTTGGAAGGACACAAGTGATGCTGCTTAAATATGTCAGCACATAGTGACTTTGACTTGGAAATCTATCCTAATGAAGTATTCAGTCTCAGACAATGCATGCATGACAACACCTTTCCCAGCCATTGTCTGTCTGTTAATATGCTTTTCCTCCATTTGGGGAGGGTTCAGCATTTTCAATATGAAAATGCAATAAAAAGTGGGATTGCTGCAGCAGCTAGCTGAGCTAGGAAAGCGCTGTTGGTTAAATGTGATGATTTGGTACGCATTAGGGGTTTTCTCAACAGTAGCATGTGTCTGAGCAGAGATAGCATGGGGACAACGGTGGAGGAGCCATTATGCCCACACAAATACATACAATTGATTTAAAAGGACTATGTACAGTATATCACAAAAGTGAGTACACCCCTCACATTTTTGTAAATATTTGAGTATATCTTTTCATGTGACAACACTGAAGAAATGACACTTTGCTACAATGTAAAGTAGTGAGTGTACAGCTTGTATAACAGTGTAAATTTGCTGTCCCCTCAAAATAACTCAACACACAGCCATTAATGTCTAAACCGCTGGCAACAAAAGTGAGTACACCCCTAAGTGAAAATGTCCAAATTGGGCCCAA
>QNTS01001833.1:229067-264554 GCA_003317085.1 Hucho hucho
TTGGGCCCAATTTGGACATTTTCACTTAGGGGTGTACTCACTTTTGTTGCCAGCGGTTTAGACATTAATGGCTGTGTGTTGAGTTATTTTGAGGGGACAGCAAATTTACACTGTTATACAAGCTGTACACTCACTACTTTACATTGTAGCAAAGTGTCATTTCTTCAGTGTTGTCACATGAAAAGATATACTCAAATATTTACAAAAATGTGAGGGGTGTACTCACTTTTGTGATATACTGTATGTATTGGTGGGTGGGTGCAGTGTATGTTCGGAGAAGGTTCTGTGTGTGTGTGTGTTTTGCTTTGCTTGCCTGCCCCTGTGTCTGCGCGCATGTGTGTGTCTGCCATTGTGTTTGTCTGCAGTATTTGTATTTCCCACACATGCTCAGGGGAAGGATAAAGCTCTTAACTCCCCTCACATAGGAATCTAAATTCAACCAAAAATGGTATTTGTGTATTCTTCCTGTGGCAGATGTGATGTGGTGGGACGGCAGTAGAGTGGGAGAACACGGCTTGCTAAATGATTCACGTTAGCTACTAGCACTTCTACACATTGTCCCAATGGAGTCTTTTATTTAGTGTTTGTTTTATGTGGAAACTTCTAATGTGCGCCAGCCGCCTAGACAGCTCCGTCTTGCATCTGACACTAGCTTGTTAGATCTGTCTGCCTATTCTCCTTGACAGCTAGAGTGGGTTAGCAGATAGTATGGACGTTTTGTTTCTAGGATTTGTAAATCTGAATTTAGTTGTTTATTTCGACTGGCTGAGGTAAACAGGTGGTCAATTCAAAATGCTGCATAGTAAAACTTTATTTTATACAAAACAATTTCATAACATGTATCTTACAGACCTGTGTCAAAAACTTTAGCTGTGCTTGAACCAATGGAATAGTCTCAAAAGTGGAAACTCAATACTTATTCGACATACATATTTGACTGAGGTCTGGTCTCTTACTTTGTTGATCAACTGAAATTGAAGGACTATCTTTTTTGCAAATATTAGCTTTTGTCTGAAGCCGAAAAATACAGGAAATTCAAAAGCTAACAATGTGACATGGTGAGGTTGAACCCAGGTGCAGAGAAGAGACCAGACGAGGAATCAGCGGTTAAGGATTAACATAATACTTTACTAAGAAACGGTAACGGAAGGATCACATTAACACTGGGAAAATAACAAACACTGTCTCGAAATCTCACTCAGGAGACAAACGCACACGGCGCACAACTCAAGCTTCGGCAAAGTACAACAGAGAACACACCTCTTTTAACAGGGAAATCATAAAGAGTAAATAGGACACACCTATGTGTCGTTAATGTCTCTAGGACGGTCTTTGCCGCCCTCTGGTGACAGGTGGAACCATGACAAACAAAGCTTTTCAGCATTAACAGCTTGAATATTGCTAGAGTACTGTAGATGTATTAATTTACTGTACTTCAAAAACAGATGTACTCACATTGGATGGGCTGATTAGGATTCATGTAAGTCATTATTTCATTTCACTAATTTAAACATTATGTGGAGGTTTCCCTGGACACAGATTAAGCCTAGTCATAGACTAAAAAACAAGATTGATGGAAAATCTCCAGCCTATAGGTTGACATGCTTTCTCTCTATATGCAGCTATTAACCATTTCACACGTGAGTTACAAATATCTCTAACAGTTTTTTTATAGTCCGAATGGACTCCAAAATGTGATTTCTACACAACAGGACAGTTAACCCAGTTGCCCTCAAACCAAGAGAGGCTGCCTACTAATTATTTACAGTCTATATTTCAATTTATCAATCTAACAAGTTTTATTTTCTAAATCACATATGCATATGTATGCAGACCCTTTACTGAGTACTTTGTTGAAGTACCTGTGGCGGTTCATTTCTTTACTATCAAATGAGAAGAGACAAATTTATCAACAAGTCAGAGTTATACTTAAACTAAATCTTGAATCACTTATTAATAAGGGAGCAGGTCAATACAGCGCACACATATAAAGTGAATTGATTGAGTGCTCTACGATAATGATGGCTGGTCATGGCTGGTCGACGATTCACGGTCAAATGATTCGTTGAGAGCGCCGAGACAAAAGTACAAAGATATTTTATAGCCAAGATACACCCCTTTTAACCTACATGACGAACAACAGATATATAGAATGGGTCACAAGGTTAAGATTTGTGTAAAAGATACCTATAATACATAGCATACAGTATCTGCTGTGTCAACAGTTTTCATTGTTTAGAGACCAGTGTCTGGCCCTCCGACTCCAAACTGGAACCATCTCTCCCTGGTACGGTATAGAACAGAAACATTAACTCATGCTCTGGAATGCTCTTTAGGTTTTATCACCCCAAGACATCGTATATCTCCTGTCAGTGTTATCTGCTCAGTAGAACACACGCACAATAGTTAACAAAATACTCTATTCTGTTGAAAAAAACAACCATTTGAAAAGTATTATAACATAATCTTGCAATTTTGCCACCATACACCTTTGGCAGCGATTACAGCCTCGAGTCATCTTGGGTATGACGCTACAAGCTTAGCACACCTGTATTTGGGGAGTTTCTCCCAGTCTTCTATGCAGATCCTCTCATGCTCTGTCAGGTTTGATGGGGAGCGTTGCTGCACCGCTATTTTCAGGTCTCTCCAGAGATGTTATATCGGGTTCAAATCCGGGCTCAGGTAGGGCCACTCAAGGACATTCAGAGAAGCCACTCCTGCATTGTCTTGGCTGTGTCCTTAGGGTTGTTGTCCTGTTGGAAGGTGAACCTTCGCCGCAGCCTGAGGTCCTGAGCTCTCTGGAGCAGGATTTCATCAAGGATCGCTCTGTAATTTGCTCCGTTCATCTTCCCTCGATCCTGACTAGTCTCCAAGTCCCTGCCACTGAAAAACAACCCCACAGCATGATGCTGCCACCACCATGCTTCACCGTAGGGATGGTGCCAGGTTTCTTCCAAAGTGATGCTTGACATTCAGTCCAAAGAGTTAAATTTTGGTTTCATCAGACCAGAGAATCTTTTTTCTCGTGGTCTGAGAGTCTTTAGGTGCCTTTTAGAAAACTCCAATCGGGCTGTCGTGCCTTTTACTGAGGAGTGGCTTCCGTCTGGCCACTCTACCATAAAGGCCTGATTGGTGGAGTGCTGCAGAGATGGTTGTCTTTCTGGAGGGTTCTCCCATCTCCACAGAGGAACTCTGGAGCATTGTCAGAGTGACCATCGGGTTCTTGGTCACCACCCTGAACAAGGCCCTTCTCCCCTGATTGCTCAGTTTGGCCGGGTGGCCAGCTCTAGGAAGAGTCTTGCTGGTTCCAAACTTCTTCCATTTAAGAATGATTGAGGCCACTGTGTTCTTGGGGACCTTCAATGCTGCAGAACTTTTTTGGGATCCTTCCCCAGATCTGTGCCTCAACACAATCCTGTCTCAAAGCTGTACGGACAATTCCTTCGACCTCATGACTTGGTTTTTGCTCTGACATGCATTGTCAACTGTGGGACCTTATATAGACAGGTGTGTGCCTTTCCAAATCATGTCCAGTCAATTGAATTTATCACAGGTGGACTTCAATCAAGTTGTAGAATCATCTCAGGGATGATAAATGGAAACAGGATGTACCTGAGCTCAATTTCGAGTCTCATAGCAAAGGGTCTGAATCCTTATGTAAATCAGGTATTTTTGTTTTTGTGTTTTTATACATTTGCAAACATTTCTAAAAACCTGCTTTCGCTTTTGAGGGTTGTACTGATTATGATGAACTACTGCTAAGCTATTTGCCAGATATGTGTGGGCCATGTTTGTTGACATTATACAATGCATTCTGGGTGTCACATAAATGTCTGTCCAAAGATGTTATAAGAAAATGAGGTGAAGGAATGGTTCACTCATCTTTTGAGTAAACTTCCGGAAGTGAATGAAGGGAAGTGAATGATCGTAGACGCCACACCCCCTTCAACATGCATACTGCAGATCAGACTCATATTGTCTCCTCTTCTTATTCTTCTTATTCTTATCCACCCATGCAGTGACCTCACCTGGCTTAAATGGTGCCCCTAGAGACGAAACCTCTCTCATCATCACTCAATGCCTAGGCTTACCTCCAATGTACTCACATCCAACCATACCCTTGTCTGTACATTATGCTTTGAATCTATTCTTCCGAGCCCAGAAATCTGCTCCTTTTACTCTTTGTTCCGAACGCACTAGACGACCAGTTCTTTTAGCCTTTAGCTGTACTCTTATCCTACTCCTCCTTTGTTCCTCTGGTAATGTAGAGGTTAACCCAGGCCCTGCAGCCCCCAGCATCACTCCCATTCCCCAGGAGCTCTCATTTGTTGACTTCTGTAACCGTAAAAGCCTTGGTTCCATGCATGTTAACATTAGAAGCCTCCTCCCTAAGTTTGTTTTATTCACTGCTTTAGCACACTTCGCCAACCCGGATGTCCTAGCCGTGTCTGAATCCTGGCTTAGGAAGGCCACCAAAAATGCTGAAATGTCCATCCCTAACTATAACATTTTCCGACAAGATAGAACTGCAAAAGGGGGCGGAGCTGCAATCTACTGCAGAGATAGCCTGCGGAGTTCTGTCATACTATCCAGGTCTGTGCCTAAACAATTCGAGCTACTTTTAAAAATCCACCTTTCCAGAAACAAGTCTCTCACCATTGTCATAGACCCCCTTCAGCCCCCAGCTGTGCCCTGGACACCATATGTAAATTGATCGCCCCCCATCTATCTTCAGAGTTCGTACTGTTAGGTGACCTAAACCGGGACATGCTTAACACCCCGTCCGTCCTACAATCTAAGCTAGATGCCCTCAATCTCACACAAATGATCAAGGAACCTACCAGGTACAACCCTAAATCCGTAACCATGGGCACCCTCTTAGATATCATCCTGACCAACTTGCCCTCTAAATACACTTCTGCTGTCTTCAACCAGGATCTCAGCAATCACTGCCTCATTGCCTGCGTGTGTAATGGGTCCGCGGTTCAATGACCACCCCTCATCACTGTCAAACGCTCCCTGAAACACTTCAGCAAGCCTTTCTAATCGACCTGGTCCGGGTATCCTGGAAGGATATTGACCTCATCCCGTCAGTAGAGGATGCCTGGTTGCTCTTCAAAGGTGCTTTCCTCACCATCTTAAATAAGCACGCCCCATTCAATTTTTTTTTAACTAAGAACACATATAGCCCTTGGTTCACCCCAGACTTGACTGCCCTTGACCAGCACAAAAACATCCTGTGGCATTTTGCATTAGTATCGAATAGCCCCCGTGATATGCAACTTTTCAGGGACGTCAGTAACCAGTATACTCAGTCAGTTAGGAAAGCTGCTAGCTTTTTCAAACAGAAATTTGCTTCCTGTAGCACTAATTCCAAAAAGTTTTGGGACACTGTAAAATCCATGGAGAATAAGAGCACCTCCTCCCAGCTGCCCACTGCACTGAGGATAGGAAACACTGTCACCACCGATAAATGTACGATAATCGATAATTTCATTAAGCATTTTTCTACGGCTGGCCATGCTTTCCACCTGGCTACCCCTACCCCGGCCAACATCTCAGCACCCCCCCCCCCCCCACTTCTCCTTCACCCAAATCCAGACAGCTGATGTTCTGAAAGAGCTGCAAAATCTGGATCCCCACAAATCAGTTGGGCTAGACAATCTGGACCCTCTCTTTCTAAAATGATCTGCCGAAATTGTTGCAACCCCTATTACTAGCCTATTCAACCTCTCTTTCGTATCGTCTGAGATCCCCAAAGATTGGAAATCTGCCGTGGTCATCCCCCTCTTCAAAGGAGGAGACACTCTAGACCCAAACTGTTGTAGACCTATATCCATCCTGGCCTGCCTCTCTAAAGTCTTCGAAAGCCAAGTTAATAAACAGATCACTGACCATTTCGAATCCCACCGTACCTTCTCCGCTGTGCAATCCGGTTTCCGAGCTGGTCACGGGTGCACCTCAGCCCCGCTCAAGGTCCTAAACGATATCATAACCACCATCGATAAAAGACAGTACTGTGCAGCAGTCTTCATTGACCTGGCCAAGGCTTTCGACTCTGTCAATCACCGCATTCTTATCGGCAGACTCAATAGGCTTGGCTTCTAAAATGACTGCCTTGCCTTGTTCACCATCTACTTCTCAGATAGAGTTCAGTGTGACAAAACGGAGGGCCTGTTGTCCGGACCTCTGGCAGTCTCTATGGGGGTGCCACAGGGTTCAATTCTCGTGCCGACTCTTTTCTCTGTATATATCAATGATGTCGCTATAGCTGCTGGTGATTCTCTGATCCACCTCTATGCAGACAACACCATTCTGTATACAGTTGAAGTCAGAAGTTTACATGCACCTTAGCCAAATACGATTAAACAATTCTTGACATTTAATCCTAGTAAAAATTACCTGTCTTAGGTCAGTTAGGATCACCACTTTATTTTAAGAATGTGAAATGTCAGAATAATAGTGGAGAGAATTATTTATTTCAGCTTTTATTTCTTTCATCACATTCCCAGTGGGTCAGAAGTTTACATACAATGAATTAGTATTTGGTAGCATTGCCTTGAAATTGTTTAACTTAGGTCAAACGTTTCGGGTTGCCTTCCACAAGTTTCCCACAATAAGTTGGATGAATTTTGGCCCATTCCTCCTGACAGAGCTGGTGTAACTGAGTCAGGTTTGTAGGCCTCCTTGCTCGCACATGCTTTTTCAGTTCTGCCCACACATTTTCTATAGGATTGAAGTCAGGGCTTTGTGATGGCCACTCGAATACCTTGACTTTGTTGTCCTTAAGCCATTTTGCCACAACTTTGTAAGTATGCTTGGGGTCATTGTCCATTTGGAAGACCCATTTGCGACCAAGCTTTAACTTCCTGACTGATGTCTTGAGATGTTGCTTCAATATATCCACATAATTTTCCTTCCTCATGAAGTCATCTATATATTTTGTTCTTCGGCTTGCAAGCCTCCCCCTTTTTCCTACAAACATAACAATGGTCATTATGGCCAAACAGTTCTATTTTTGTTTCATCAGACCAGAGGACATTTCTCCAAAAAGTACGATCTTTGTCTCCAAGTGCAGTTGCAAACTGTAGTCTGGCTTTTTTATGGCGGTTTTGGAGCAGTGCCTTCTCCTTGCTGAGCGGCCTTTCAGGTTATGTCGATATAGGACTTGTTTTACTGTGGTTATAGATACTTTTGTACCTGCTTCCTCTAGGATCTTCACATGGTCCTTTGCTGTTGTTCTGGGATCGATTTGCACTTTTCGCACCAAAGTACGTTCATCTAGGAGAGATGAACATAGTACCTTCAGGAGTTTGGAAATTGCTCCCAGTGATGAACCAGACTTGTGGAGGTCTACAATTTTTTTCTGAGGTCTTGGCTGATTTCTTTTGATTTTCCCATGATGTCAAGCAAAGAGGCACTGAGTTTGAAGGTAGGCCTTGAAATACATCCACAGGTACACCTCCAATTGACTCAAATGATGTAAATTATCAGAAGCTTCTAAGCCATGACATAATTTTCTGGAATTTTCCAAGCTGTTTAAAGGCACAGTCAACTTAGTGCATGTAAACTTCTGACCAACTGGAATTGTGATACAGTGAGTTATAGGTGAAATAATCTGTCTGTAAACAATTGTTGGAAAAATGACTTGTGTCATGCACAAAGTAGATGTCCTAACTGACTTGCCAAAACTACATTTGTGGAGTGGTTGAAAAATGATTTTTAATGACTCCAACCTAAGTGTACGTAAAGTTGCGACTTCAACTGTACATCTGGCCCTTCATTGGACACTGTGCTAACAAACCTCCAAACGAGCTTCAACGCCATACAACACTCCTTCCGTGGCCTCCAACTGCTTTTAAATGCTATGGAATCAAGTGGTGGCATTATTATATTCAAATATGCATACAATTGTGTGTCCAACCAAAGTTGTTCTCTGTTCAACCAATTGCTGCCCCGCACCCTCCCGCCCGACTAGAATCACTACTCTGGACGGTTCTGACCTAGACTAAGTGGACAACTACAAATACCTAGGTGTCTGGTTAGACTGTCTCCTTCCAGACTCACATTAAGCATCTCCAATCCAAAATTACATCTAGAATCAGCTTCCTATTTCGCAACAAAGCCTCCTTCAATCATGCTGCCAAACATACCCTCGTAAAACTGACTATCCTACCAATGTCATTTACAAAATAGCCCCCAACACTTTGCTCAGCAAACTGGATGTAGTCTATCACAGTGCCATCCGTTTTGTCACCAAAGCCCCATATAATACCCACCATTGCGACCTGAATGCTCTCGTTGGCTGGCCCTCACTACATATCCGTCGCCAAACCCACTGGCTCCAGGTCATCTATAAGTCTTCGCTATGTAAATCCCCGCCTTATCTCAGCTCACTGGTCACCAGAGCAACACCCACCCGTAGGACGCACTCCAGCAGGTATATTGCGCTGGTCATCCCCAAAGCCAACACTTCCTTTGGCCGCCTTTCCTTCCAGTTCTCTGCTGCCAATGACTGGAACGAATTGCAAAAATCACTGAAGCTGGAGTCTTACATTTCCCTCTCTAACTTTAAGCATCAGCTGTCAGAGCAGCTTACCGATCACTGTACCTGTACACAGCCAATCTGTAAATAGCACACCCAACTACCTCATCCCCATATTATTACTTACCCTCTTGTTCTTTTGCACCCCAGTATCTCTACTTGCACGTCATCTGCACATCTATCACTCCAGTAGTATTAGTAAATTGTAATTATTTCGCCTCTATGGCCTATTTATTGCATACCTCCCTACTCTTCTACATTTGCACACACTGGACATAGATTTTTCTATTTTTCTTTTCTATTGTGTTATTGATTTTACGTTTGTTTATGTGTAACTCTGTGTTGTTGTATGTGTTTAACTGCTTTGCTTTATCTTGGCCAGGTCTCAGTTGTAAATGAGAACTTGTTCCCAACCGGCCTACCTGGTTAAATAAAGGGGAAATAAAAAATGTATAAAAAAATCTTTCAGTTGACACCAAAAAAACATGGTTGCATGCACAAACTACCCGTCGTCGGATTACTTTCGATTTTTTTTAAAGTATTTTACTAAATTATTTCTATCAACCCATGGTGCGACGAATTGTAAATAGTAATTGCTATAAGCTAATTCATATTGTGGTTTCTGTCAACCGAGAGTTAGCTAAATATGACCGCTTGTGTTGCATAAATCTTTCCTCAGTTAGCGCTAGGACTAATGTACCCTACATTTTCCAGTTTGGAGGATTGTGTTATGCTCTTGCTACTTCTGTGAATGTCTGAACATTGCATCCAAAAATAAACTGGTCACATTCAGAACATAACTTTGTAAGGACTGTGTTTGTGCAAACAGTGTGGCCAGCTCAAACGCAGGCTAAAACTGGACGATCTTAATAAGCGTCTGCAGTTGGATTTGTTAGGGATGGTTTCGCTATAAGAGAAAATAATGGGATAACACCACTCATTTGCATATTTGTTGTGGTACAGCATTACTACTCTTCACTTGTTTCAGGCGTTATCCGTTGAAATCCTCAAACATAAAGGCTGAGTGGGCCCACAAAGGACCCCAGTGTGCTACATTTAGGCTTAGATGCAGAAGAGAATGAACTTTGAATGTCATGTGCTCTTCTCCGTATCTGGGTTTGTGTACCTATGTACCATAGCTGTACATAGCTCTTGAAATCAATCCATAAAGTGGCCATCTGTCTGCACACTCCAAGTAACACACATTCCATTGATCAAATCAGACTTAGATAAACCCAAAATGGCAGATGAGCACGTTATGGCCAATATAGTCTGGCCTTCAGTCTCAGCTATTTCTCCTATCTCCACAGTGGTTTGGTGATCTCTGTCATTCGGTTTCTCATTTCAACATGTGTAAACTCTTGACGTTCCATTTCCCCTTGTGTGTTGCACCCCAGGGTGAAGGCACAGTCCACAACCATACTCTCAACCAAAGCCATTCTGTAAAAGAGTGGCACATTCCTCCAAAAAAGGCTTGAAGTAGCAGGTCATATCTGGCTTTTTGGATCCAAACACACAACCACATCTCTACTCTTTGGGGTATCTCATTGACACACCACAGTATTGGCCAAATACTGAATTTAGAGGACTGAAAGACTGGTATACTATCACAATTTAAATGTAAGGGACAATAAATCATCACAGCATTCAAGGTCTGATATATGACGTATTACATGTCTACTACCGTGATCAGAATGGAACATAGATCAAGAATACCCTGATTCTCAAGAAGATATTTTAGTTGATCCTACAATGGGGCATCGATAAGGAAATGTCCTTCCTCTAAGAAGTTTGTCACTGTTACAGATGAGGAACAGGACACACACGTCAGTGTTTCTTCTTTATTTTGTGAATTAACAAGTACTTGTCCCAGCAGTATGTAACCACTGAAGTGTCAGCAGGTCTTCCACCAACACACCAGTAGTGTCGTGTCTCAAAGCAAAGGAGAGAATTGAGATGCGACATTGGTCTTCTGCAAGTCCGAGTGGGCATCACCGGTGTCCTCTGTTTGTTGAGGGACATTGACCTACAAGTGATAGGAAACAATATTAGAAGTTGAATTATATAGGTTCAGTTTGATTTTAGTTTTCCGTTACTGCATTATAACCTTGCTTTGTTCTACTGTACTTTGCACAAAAAAAAGAAAGCCACAACACACATGACAGAAATATAAATGAGAGCGGGAGGGTAAGTGTGTTTACAGTAGTATGCATTTTGTAATTACTTTGTTTGTCTGTCTTAAGTTAAATAAGTCAGTTCAATTGGATTATTTAATATTATACACCATTATTTAATTAGCTTAATCTACATCACTCACCTGGGCCCATGTGAAAGGTGTTGCTATTTGATCCAGTGTTTGGTTTGGCATTTCTGCTTCACTAACGATCTCATGAGTATCCTTGGTAAGAGAGAAATCAACAATTCATAAAAAATCATGCCAATAATGTTATCATATCAAGGTGGTCTAATGATTTGAAAAACATGAGCACAAAAATATTACTACAATATCTAGCGCAAAAATGAATAAAAAATGTTAGTTGACATGGGCTAGTTGATCTGGACATTTCTGACGTTATAAATAGCTCTTTAAAGTATACAATGACTAACATGACAAGAGGAACTGATGATGCACTACCCAATATCGAAATTGCACCTTGAAACAATGTATTTCAAAATAAATGTGAAAAACATGAATGAGTGAGGTGGGTGTGCAGAAAGAGAGAATGGGCGGGGTATAAAAAGAGAGATTGAAATAGAGAGAGAGAGACCGGTAGAAATACTAGTTGACCCTGTGGTAATACGAACATATTTAAGGGAAACCAGTCGATGATGTACATATAATGCCAATCTACCAATGGGACACATCAGAGACCTTTACAAACACAATCCCTTCATTGGGGCATCCAGAAGTAGCGATAGGTCCCAATCACCTCTGCCACTGTGAAAACAGCTGCTTGTCTCTGCTCCTCTGATTAATTTCGCGTTTCTTGCAAGTCCTGTAAATGACAACGTGTAAAATAGACATAATAAAAACATTATAAATATCTTTATGAACATTATATCAACTTTGCACAGAACTATATGGGGCTCCTGAGTGGCGCTGCGGTCTAAGGCACTGCATCTCCGTGCTAGAGGCATCACTACAGACCCTTGTTCGATTCCAGGCTGTATCACAACCGGCTGTGATTGGGAGTCCCATAGGGTGGCGCACAATTATCCCAGCGTCATTAGGGTTTGGCCGGGGTAGGCCGTCAGTGTAAATAATAATTTGTTTATTTAACTGACTTGCCTAGTTAAATAAAATATAAAAACTGTGTCAGTCCTATCAAAAGATGAGTACTCACATTTTGTGGAACAGTGAAGTCGGTGTTTCTTTCTTTACAACATCCGAGGTCTCTCAAGGTTCTGGAAATTCTCCTACAAAAAAAAATATTTGGCAGATTAGGATTGTCCGCGCCAGAGAAAGCCACTGTAGGCCATCTGTTCGCTAACTAGCTTGCTAGCGAATTAACTTGACTTAAAAGTAATGTTAGCTCTAAATGACAAGATAATGTATAACTTCTTAATGGTAACAAGCTAGCTATATGAACTTTGGCGCTAGCGCTGTGAAAACACGTGTATGCTAGCTAGGAAAGTTAGGCTGTTAGCAAACGTTAAGACTTACCATAGTTTCCATCATGTCCAAGTATTTTTGTGAACTCCATCTGGGTTAGTGGAATACTTTCTTTTTGGCATAATTTGTCTAAATCGTAACGATAATCACTCCCTTAGCTTGAGATAGCTCGCCAGCTTAGCCTTTTTTGCCTATATTTTGCATGGGCCCCTTTATGTAGAAACGTAAGGGTGACGAAGTGACGTAGCTAGAAATTCCCCAGCTAGCATAGTGGATCGGGGCCGATTCTGGCTGAGAGTCGGGGGACTCGGCTGAGAGTCAGACTCAGCTGATGTCATGTGGCTAGGATGTGGGGATTGGGCTCGGGCCGATTCCGGTGAGAGTTGTCTGGCCCAAGTGTATCTATTACTTGGGGCTTGGGCTGAATCCGGTGTGATTTATCTGGCTCAAATGTATTATTTGGGGCTTGGGCCAATTCGAGTGAGAGTTATCTGGCCCAAATGTATTACTTGGGGCTCGGGCCGATTGGGGCTACTCTCTGGCAGATGATTACACAGGCTGCTTTATATAAATAACATTTCATTATTTATTTTTCCATATTTTCTTATTGTTTCTGTGATCAAAAAATACAATTAACATTTAAATGAAATTCTTTAAGAGTCCTGTGTAGTAGGAGAGAAACATACCTAGCTAGGTCAAAACATTTGAATTTCTAAAGTCAATAAAACAGTCACTACAACAAGAAGCTGGAAGTACAAGGAGACGAAGAAGTTAACAACACAAATGTATTCCCATGATTTCACATGAAATGGAAAGATAAGAAGAATGATCCAGAAATGTTGAACATGTGTGCTAAGCTAACAATAGCTAACTTAATTCTTTTTAAAGAAGTGGGGTGCACTAACATTAGCTGGCTAGCTAGCTAGTTGCAAAAAAGGTTTCTGGCCTAATCATGTGAAGTTAGTATGAAGTATGTTTCACTCATTCAGCATGGACAAAACGTTCTCTGTTGTGCGATGGATTGAGGATGGTGATCAAGGGATGTACAGCAAGGTTAAGACAGATGCAATAAGGAGACGAAATGAGATGTTGCTACATCTTGAGTCCACCTGTGGTCAATTCAATTGATTGGACATGATTTGGAAAGGCACACACCTGCCTATATAAGGTCCCACAGTTGGCTGTGCATATCAGAACAAAAAGCAAGCCATGAGGTCAAAGGAATAGTTGGGGACCCCCGAGACAGGATTGTGTCAAGGCACAGATCTGGGGAAGGGCACCAAAAAATGTCTGCAGCATTGAAGGTCCCCAAGAACTCAGTGGCCTATATCATTCTTAAATGGAAGTTTGGACCCACCAAGACTCTTCCTAGAGCTGGCCGCCCAGCCAAACTGAGCAATCGGGGGAGAAGGGCCTTGGTCAGGGAGTTGACCAAGAACCCGATGGTCGCTCTGACAGAGCTCCAGAGTTCCTCTGTGGAGATGGGAGAACCTTCCAGAAGGACAACCATCTCTGCAGCACTCCACCAATCAGGGCGTTACGGTAGAGTGGCCAGATGGAAGTCACTCCTCAGTAAAAGGCACATGACAGCCCACTTGGAGTTAGCCAAAAGGCACCTAAAGGACTCTCCGACCATGAGAAACAAGATTCTCTGGTCTGAAGAAACCAAGATTGAACTCTTTGGCCTGAATGCCAAGCATCACGTCTGGAGGAAACCTGGCACCATCCCTACCGTGAAGCATGGTGGTGGCAGCATCATGCTGTGGGGATGTTTTGGCAGGGACTGGGAGACTAGTCAGGATCACGGGCAAGATGAATGGAGCAAAGTACAGAGAGATCCTTGATGAAATCCTGCTCCAGAGTGCTCAGGACCTCAGAGTGGGGCGAAGGTTCACCTTCCAACAGGACAACGACCCTACAGTATGCACACAGCCAAGACATCACAGGAGTGGCTTTGGGACAAGTCTCTGAATGTCCTTGAGTGGCCCAGCCAGAGCCCGGGCTTGAACCCAATATAACATCTCTGGAGAGACCTGAAAATAGCTGTGCAGCGACGCTACCCATCCAACCTGACAGAGCTTGAGAGGATCTGTAGAGAAGAATGGGAGAAACTCCCCAAATACAGGTGTGCCAACTTGTAGCGTCATACCCAAGAAGACTCGAGGCTGTAATTGCTGCCAAAGGTGCTTCAACAAAGTACTGAGTAAAGAGTCAATACTTATGTAAATGTGATATTTCAGGGGAAGGGGAATATAAAAAATATATATTTTAGAATGAGCTTGTAACGTAACAAAATGTGGAAGAAGTCAAGGGGTCTGAATACTTTCCGAATGCACAGTAGTTGGCTAACGTAATGAGAGAAGGAGAAAAAAAGTCCACACACGAACATCAGGAGAAAAGAGTTCACTCTGCAAAATGTCAGGTGGAAGATAGGATATAATATTCAAATGATAACAGGTAAGGTAATAGCATGATGTGAACCACCACCCATACCCACATTTTATTTGGTCAGGCACAAAAATATGAGTTTCATTGCATAGGTGTTGGTCTGTAGATTATTTTTGCAACTGTTGTCCATAGAGGGGGCGTCAGGTCGCCTGGTGGGTAGGAGCATTGGGCCAGTAACCGAAAGGTTAGCTTAAGCCTAAACAATGAAAATAACTCGGGTAAATATCTTCTTGTACCTTGTATTTGTTTCAGACAACCAATTCCACACAACATATCCAACCCCAGGCTCCCAAGCAGAGCAAGAGGGCATCTGTTCCACCCCAAAAAAGTCAGACGATTCAATGGACATAGATAACTCGACCCCCTTGCAGCTAAAAGTAAGGCTTATTTACTCATTCAGGTTTTATTACTGCTACGAAATTGTCCCTCGTGTTCAATGAACAGTGATTGTCAGCATTTGTCATTCACCCATATTGTCATTCATATGATACCCAGAAGTCAAAGGTGACGAAGAAGACATCAGCTGAAGAGTTCCTAAAACAGTACCGGTCATCAGACAGCGTTAAACTCACAAACAGTGTATGAATTGGAGCAGGAGATCTCGAAACTTAAACAGGAGAACTTCGAACTGAAACAGCAGAATGACACATGGAAGGAGATGGTTCTTCAAGGTAATACTGAGCAATAGTCTTGACTTATCCGCTGGGCTAAACCGATGCAAAAACCAGCATCTGTGCACCTTATCTGGGATTTTTGCAAAATGCTGCCCCCCTTATTCAGTATTGAAAGCTAACTGATAGCATGGTTGCTAATAAATGTTTTACCCCTAGGTAACCTCACCACAAACACTTTGTTCCTCACGCACATTTATGGTTTGTATGGGTCGAGTGATGCTACAAACCAGTCAGTCATTTAATTTTGAACATCAATGCCCACCCATATTTCACAATTTTAGTAATGCTTGTGTGAGGCATGTTTGCCACTGTCGGTAAATGAGCTGACCCAGGTTGGCTGTTTCATTTTATATTCACAGAAACTATAAGCTTTTCACATCTGCTGTGGCACACCTCTGAAAGATGTCATTTCACTACTATACTTTTCAATCTAACCAATGTGAAATAGATGTGCCTGGGCTCCTCATAGATATGAGGAAACTCCGCCTTCTCCAGCCCTGCGTCTTCCCCTGCACAACCCACCACCATTCTCTCCAGCCCTTCGTCTGTCTCAGACATTCAAACAATTAATGTTTATTTTATCTGCATATTTTATTTGATGGAAATTAATTTTAGTTTAACTAGGTTGAAATCCATCCTGGGACAGGGGTGTTTGTTGACAAGCTGGCCTGGGCCTATGCTGTAAATTCCAACTTTGCCTCATCCTTTGTACGGACATTGATCATGGCAGTCTATCCCGTGGAGGTCTTGCTGGTGAGCAACCTTCGGGGGATGTCAAAGCGGAGTGGACCACACAGTCAGCCGTTAGAGAAAACAAAGCTGGACGTCATTTACACTAAGCTTTAAAAAACTAAATCCAATAGGAACACAGACCTTTGTATATTTACGTACTTTCATCCTTTATTGTAAGTGTTTACTTAATTTCATTTTCCCCTTTTATATCACAGGGGATACTCTACAGAAGTGGGTGAACACCTTTCCATTCAACATGGGCTCAGCTATCAACACAAAAATCTCTGAGCTGCGTTGCAAGTGCAAGAATAAGGATCAGAATGTAACCACAATCATATTTTCTATTGTGTTTGCCACATAAGGCATATAAATTAACACATATACACCACTTGCAAAACATACAAAATCTTACCAGATACTTATTTGATTTTTGTAGAAATATTTTTCTGCAATACAAGACTCTCATTAGATTTTCCTAATTCTTTCCCATATGGGGTGTGTTCGAGATGTCACTCCCGGGAGCATAGTGGTGCTTGAATGAACGGCCAATAATATTTCTCAAATACAAATAGCACAACTTTTCTTATCAATGGTTTTCAATGACAGACTGCAACAGAGCAGGTAAATGTTGAACTAGAAAGCAAAAATGTGCTGAGAACTGGCCCGGTTTGCGCTTCTGCTTTCTTAGGCTGTTTGAGAAAAGGTTTGAATCCTAATCAACCCATCTAATGTGAGTACATCTGTTGTTGAAGTACAGTAGATCAATACAGCTACAATACTCTAGCAGTAGTCAAGCTGATTATGTTGAAAAGCCTTGTTAGTGCATACTGTAGGTCACATTTCATTTTTTTCCCCCGGAAGGTCTGATAATAGCACATATCCTGCCACCAAACACTATTTGAAATGGCATAAAACAACATGGCTGTCAATGGCAGCCTAAAGTGGTTGCTTTTCAAAATGGTACAGCTTCTTAACAAGCTAGACACCAGACCAACTGTAAAAATATTTTACAATTACATAATTGGTTTATGAACTATATAATTAATTAAATATGCATACATTTGGGGAACCCTAAAACACAGTCAAGTTAGTTCCGACAGTACGACCGGGAGAGGAAGGTGAGGCCAAATGTAAGATTAGAGCCATTATGATAGATGTGTGGCAGAAGAGGTGGGTCAGCGAGTCCAAAGGTTGGCATTTATATTCCCACCAAAGGACTACATTTAAAAAGTCAGATTAGGAACGAAGAGGTGGTGTTTGCTCAGTTGTGCCTAGGACATTGTATATCTTACTCATCATTACATCTGGTTGGCAAGCATGTGAATGGTGTGTGTATGCCTGGAGTGTATGGTTGATGAAACAGTGAAGCATGTGTTGATGTATTGTTCTGTTCCGATATGTGGAAGAGAGGAAAAGATTGATGTGTAGGGTTATTAAAGTTGGACGGGATGGGGGGGTTGGAAGAGATTTGGAGGTTAGTAGAGCTCTTTAAAAATTTTCTTAGTAGTACAGGATAAGGTAGGAGGGTTTAGTTTAATAATTTTGTATGTACAATGTGATTGACTACACACTCCAGATATCCACCTCCCAGAGGAAGAGGGCGCTTTGAGTCAAATGGCTTGGGGCTCAACCTGTGGTGTGCTTTGCTCTCCGGAGCAGGAAAAGGGGTGATCAGTGGGGTAGCGTTGAGTGTAGAGGTGGATCAAATAAAAATAAATATTGCTAGTGTTTGTGACGCCCGCCGTTTGGTGAAACGTAGACCCGCAATGGCGAGACTGAGAATATCCTGTTTGCCTTGTTGAGCATTGACACAGAGTTTCTACCTGATAAGGTCAGGTTAGGTTATATTTGCTATTCTGTGAGGGCCTATGTTCCAAACCTGCTTTGATGCTTTATGTGCCAAGGATTCGGACACGTTGCAGCAGTGTGTAGAAGGGAGATCCCACGATATGATAAATGTACAGGAGGGCATAGTCAGAGGGAGTGTAGTTGGGATAGAAAACGCACTGTATGCGTTTTGTCAAATCTGGAGATGACCATGCAGCTGGGGTTCTGAAGTGCCCTGTGAGAGAGAGACAGTTTGAGAGTTCAAGTGGGGCGCGCCTGCTATATATCAGTTCTGTTATACTCACATACATTATTTTAACACTTTTAGAAACTTCAGAGTGTTTCCTATTCAATAGTACTAATTATGTGCATATCCTATTTTCTGGGCCTGAGTGGTAGGCATTTTACTTTGGGCACGCCAGACTCTCCAAAACCGTCACCTCTGCTGCCGCTCCCTAAGAAGTTAACAGACAGGTTGAAGCCTGCTTGACAGATTCACTAAGCTGCTAGCCATCAAGCTAATGAAGTTGGTACCATATGAGTTTTGCAATGGAGCCCTCTTTGTCTGGAGAAATAAATTAACGGTTCCAGCCGAGGGTAGGCTTGAGGTGGCTTTGATCACTCAGGTTGCCACCCTACGTAAGAAACTGGGGGAAACAGAGTGGCTGGACAGCGTTTGCACTTGTTGGATGCATCTCCGCCTTGTCGTTTGTCGTTATCCGACTGCCTTCCTGGAGCTCCCCCATCTGATAGCAGAGTCAAAGGAGCACAGCAAGAGGAGCAAGGCAATCAACGATGGTCACATGTCACGAGCCGTGGAAGCCGAAGACAGTCTACACTCCCAACGAGAGGCCTGGAGCGGATACAAACAGCGAATAGTTTCGCCATCCTGGAGCCTAATCTTCCTGCACCTTCGTCGCTGGGGGTGCCTGTGTCTGCGGCCGCAGTGCCTACTACTATGATTTAGACGTCGACATCGGCAACCTTCCGTCCCTGTTCTGGATCGAGCGGGGCTTCTCCATCTGTCGGAGGCCTGCACCAGGCGCCGGGAGCAACGTTATCCTGCCTCTCGCCCGTCCATAACAGGTTCTCCAAATCCTGTGAAAATCACCAGCCGTGATTTTGGGCAGCTCCATGGTAAGACATGTGACTGTTCCTGGTGCAAAAACAATGTCCTACCCCGGAGCTCGAGTAAAATACATTACTAACTGCTCTCGAATGTACTACGTCAGGACATGTAAATCAATTCTATCGTAGTCCATGTGGGTTTTAATGACATTATGAAGGGCAGCTCTGAACAGTTGAAACTGGATTTTAAAGAACTGATTGACTCTCTGCTAGACACTAACAAAAGACCCATCATATCTGGCCTTTAGCAGGATTCTTTCTCTTCACAATTGGCTACATGATTATTGCAGCTCAATGGGTGTAATTTTTGTTGACAATTTTGATGCCTTTTGGAAACAAAAGGAGGATGGGATCATTTGGGTTCCTGGATCCTTTCACAGCATTATAAGTCTGCGTTGACACAATGACTTATCAATGACCCAAACCCAGCTCAGTTTATCCCTACCATTGTGACGCAGTTGTCATAATGCTTCAGCAAATGTACATTACACCACAGGCGTTGGTAGACACAATGTAAGTAACCTAATTTATGTCCCTCTAACTATACTTAATGCCTCTGCTGATCCTACAGCTATTGTATGCAGTAATCCTGTGCCAATGAACCAGATTTATACTGTTAGCACTGAGCTGGTGTGCCCTGGGAGGAAGTCCACTGTGAGCAGCTCACCCTGCACTAACATAAAGAACATGAGCACATATACTGCTGCTAAGCTTCCCAGTAAAGGAATTAAAAATAAGTAAGCTTCCCAGAAGAAAAGTCCTCAAAAAAGCCCACGTTAACATATGTAGCTTAAGAAACAAGGTTTATGAAATCAATAATTTGCTAGTAACAAATGACATTCATATTCTGACTATCTCTGAAACTCACTTAGATAATACCTTTGATGATACAGTGGTAGCAATACAAAGTTATAGCATTTACAGAAAATATAGAAATTCCAATGGTGGGGCTGTTGCTGTTTATATTCAGAACCACATTCATGTAAAGATTATAAAGGATATCATGTTAAATATGTTTGAAGTAATATGGCTACAGGTTCATCTGCCTCACCTAAAGCCCATTCTGGTGGGAAGCTGCTGTAGACCACCAAGTGCTAACAGTCAGTATCTGGATAACGTGTGAAATGCTTGATAATGTATGCGATATGAACAGAGAGAGATATTTTCTGGGTGATTTAAATATTGACTGGCTTTCATCAAGCTGCCCCACTCAAGAAAAAGCTTCAAACTGTAACCAGCGTCTGCAACCTGGTTCAGGTTATCAGTCAACCTACTAATTACAAACAGCACAGGAATGAAATCATCAACATGTATTGATCACATTTTTACTAATGCTGCAGAAATGTGCTTGAAAGCAGTATCCAGATCCATCGGATGTAGTGATGACAACATAGTAGCCATATCTAGGAAAACCGAAGTTCCAAAGGCTGGGCCTAATATAGTGTATACGAGGCCATACAAAGTTTTGTAGTGATTCCTATGTTATTGATGCAAAGAAAATTGGTCCGTGGTGTGTCATGAGGAGCAAGCAGACACTGCACTTGGCACATTTATGAAATTGCTTATTCCAGTTACTATAAAACATGCACCTATTGAGAAAATGACTGTAAAAACTGTTAAATCCCTGTGGATTGATGAGGAACTGAAAAATTGTATGGTTGAGAGGGATGAGGCAAAAGGAATGGCAAATAAGTCTGTCTGCACAACCGATTGGCAAACATATGTGAACAAACTGAATAAAAACAAGAAGAAACTACACTATGAAACAAAGATAAATTACAAAAAATTATAGTAAAAATCTTTGGAACAAAAGCTAACTTAGCTCCATCATTCATTGAATCAGATGGCTCATTCATCACAAAACCCACTGATATTGACAACTACTTTAATGATTTTTTCATTGGCAAGATTATAAAATTTAGGCATGACATGCCAGCAACAAACGCTGACACTACACAAAAAAATATATATTGTTGTTTATCAACAATGACAAGCCACTGGGGTCTGACAACTTGGATGGAAAATTACAGAGAATAATAGAGGACAATATTGCCACTCCTATTTGCCATGTTTTCAATTTAAGCCTACTAGAAAGTGTGTTCCCCCAGGCTTGGAGGGAAGAAAAAGTCATTCCGCTACCTAAGAATAATAAAGCCCCCTTTACTGGCTCAAGTAGCCGACCAACCCTTAGTAAACTATTTGAAAAAATTGTGTTTGACCAGATACAATGCTAATTTACAGTAAACAAATTGACATCAAACCTTCAGCATGCTTATAAGGGAAGGACATTCAACAAGCACAGCACTTACACAAATGACTGATCATTGGCTGAGCGAAATTGATGATAAAAAGATTGTGGGGGCTGATTTGTTAGACTTCACAGTGCGGCTTTTGACATTATCGATCATAGTCTGCTGCTGAAAAACGTATGTGTTATGGCTTTACACCCCCTGCTATATTGTGGATGAAGAGTTACCTGTCTAACAGAACACAGAGGGTGTTCTTTAACAGAAGCCTCTCCAACATAATCCAGGTAGAATCAGGAATTCCCCAGAGCAGCTGTCTAGGCCCGTTACTTTTTTCAATCTTTACTAATGACATGACACTGGCTTTGAGTAAAGCTCAATACTCAACACTATAAATGTCAGCTACTACAGCAACTGAAATGACTGCAACACTTAACAAAGAGTTGCAGTTAGTTTCAGAGTGGTTGGCATAGAATAAGTTAGTCCTAAAAATTTCTAAAACTAAAAGCAGTGAATTTGGGACAAACGATTCACTAAACCCTAAACCTCAATTAAATCTTGTAATAAATAATGTGGAAATTGAGCAAGTTGAGGTGACTAAACTAACTAAACTGCTTGGAGTAACCCAGTAAACTGCTTGGAGTAACTGTCATGGTCAAAACATATTGATGCAACAGTAGCTAAGATGGGGAGAAGTATGTCCATAATAAAGCGTTGCTTTACCTTCTTAACAGCACTATCAACAAGGCAGATCCTACAGGCCCTAGTTTTGTCGCACCTGGACTACTGTTCAGTTGTGTTGTCAGGTGCCACAAAAAGGGACTTTTTGTTCTGAGCCAAATTGCAATTGGCTCAGAACAGGGCAGCACGGCTGGCCCTTGGATGCACACAGAGAGCTAACATTAATAAAATGGCTGGCTCAAAGTGGAGGAGAGATTGACTTCACCACTACTTGTATTTATGAGAGGTATTGACTGTTGAATGCACCGAGCTGTTTGTTTGATCTACTGGCACACAGCTCGGACACCCATGCATACCCCACAAGACATGCCACAAGAGGTCTCTTCACAGTCCCCAAATCCAGAACAGACTATGTGAAGCGCACAGTACTACATAGAGCCATGACTACATGGAAATCTATTCCAAGTAACTGATGCAAGCAGTAAAATTTGATTTATAAATACACCTTATGAAACAGCGGGGACTGTGAAGCAACACAAACATAGGCACAGACACATGCATACACACACACAATAACATATGCACTATACGCACACATTCACATGGATTTTGTACTGTAGATATGTGGTAGTGGTTGAGTAGGGGCCTGAGGGCACACAGTGTGTTGGGAAATCTGTGAATGTATGAATTGTA
Source organism: Hucho hucho (assembly GCA_003317085.1). Classification (NCBI taxonomy): domain Eukaryota; kingdom Metazoa; phylum Chordata; class Actinopteri; order Salmoniformes; family Salmonidae; genus Hucho; species Hucho hucho. The sequence continues at coordinate 251,655 of QNTS01001833.1, forward strand.
TTCTGTAAAATTCTATAAACTGCCTTCATTATGCTGGACCCCAGGAAGAGTAGCTGCTGGCTTGGCAGCAGCTAATGGGGATCCATAGTAAATACAAATACAAGTCTTAGCTACGATTCCTAGCTAGTTGTCTTATGCTAGCTGTTAACAGCCGAGTTGACTTCCTATTTTAAAAGGGCTTGATGAGTAGAATAACTAGCTACCTAGCTAATTGACATTATTATCCGCCAACACATTTGAAAGTACAGTACAACCCCAATCAAAGTACAGAATACAAAAAACTATGTTGTACATTTACAATTTTCTCAATATTGTAATAACATGATGTTCAACTGGAAACCTGCTTTTATTTATGTACGTGGGTGTGTGTAATAATGTGTACATCTCCCTCCTAGCCCGCTTTGAGAAGGTTCTGGAAGAGGTTATCCGCTTCACCCCTCGCTACATTCCTAATTACTGATTGGTTTGTTAATTGTTTGTAGATAGTTTTAGTGTATGGTTGATTTGCAGTTGTGTGTGTGTATGCATTCAGACACAGCAATCAGCTTGTTGGGGTTGAACTGGGAGCACAGTGCTGTAGCGGAGGGACAGAGGAGAAGACAGAGAGGGCTTCATCCTGAACCCTATACTTTAGTCAACTCTGGGTTCAACTTTGCCTGGAAACCCGACATTGAATTGCGTTGAATTCTACGCTAATTTATGCTCTACATAGAATTCAATGCAATTCAATGTCAGGTTTCCAGGCAAGGTTAAACTCGGGATCACCGGTACCATGAAAGTGGATCACCTTTTAGCCAGGTAAATTTTTATGGCAACAAATCCTTCAGAATTAACCTGCTCCAGGGCAGGCTAACTAAAGGTTAACTCCATTTATCCTGAATGAAGTGTCTGAGCCACGAGTAGAAGACCAATGAAATCAGATACCCTCCCTCTCGCAAAGATTGAGGCATCATCCCCTTCATTTTGTGAAGACGACTGATTCAATATTTTATTCATCAAATGTTTTTGTGTGAAAATAAATAGTCATGTCAAAATACCTATTACATTACACATTTATTAATGACAGCATTTTCTTTCCAAACTGTACTTTTTTTTGTGCGATTGCATTTTGAAATTTACAAAAGGCAAACTGACAGCCGCAATCAACCATAGACATATAATCCATAGATGGCAGTTCCCATTCAAGTCAAGACTGGCAGCCATCGCTAGTTTACCTATGAGTTTAATAGTCAAATTGCCTGGGTTAGAAGTTCCAAAACTCTTCTATGGATTATGTCTGTGGCCACAATGCAACAAGCTGTTCGACAGATAGAAGGGAGTGGGAGTGGGAAAAAGGTGCTAGTACATTGATGAGCACACCAAAGATGACATTAGACTCAGATGCACTAGATAAGGATGGAGAAAACCTACAAGATGGTAACTCTCCAGAAGAGCCCTGTATCACAAGGTTTCCCAAACTCGGTCCTGGGGCCCTCATGGGTGTACCTTTTTTTTCCCCCTAGCACTTCACAGTGGATCAAATCATAAACACTTGATGATATGTGGATCATTTGAAATCAGCTGTGTAGTGCTATGGCAAAAACAAAAATGTGCACCCCTTTGGGTCCCCAAGACCAGGATCATGAAATGCTGTTCTATCTAGACTAATTACATTCCCCACAAGCATTTAGCTACACTCGCAATAACATCGGCTAACCACGTGTATGTGACCAATAAAATTTGATCTCTCCCTTACAACCTGGAATTAAAATAGATTTTTTTGGGGGGGGTTGTATCATTTGATTTACACAACATGCCTACCACTTTGAAGATGCAAAATATTTTTTATTGTGAAACAAACAATAAATAAGACAAAGTCAGTACTTTGTAGAGGCACCTTTTGCAGCAATTACAGCTGCAAGTTTCTTGGGGTATGTCTCTATAAGCTTGGCACATCTAGCCACTGGGATTTTTGCCCATTCTTCAAGGCAAAACTGCTCCAGCTCCTTCAAGATTAATGGGTTCCACTGGTATACAGCAATCTTTAAGTCATTCCACAGATTCTCAATTGGATTGAGGTCTGGGCTTTGACAATGCCATTCCAAGACATTTAAATGTTTCCCCTTAAACCACTCAAGTGTTGCTTTAGCAGTATGCTTAGAGTCATTGCCCTGCTGGAAGGTTAACCGTCCCAGTCTCAAATCTCTGGAAGACTGAAACAGGTTTCCCTCAAGAATTTCCCTGTATTTAGTGCCATTCATCATTCCTTCAATTCTGACCAGTTTCCTAGTCCCTGACGATGAAACACATCCCCATAGCATGATGCCACCACCATGCTTCACTGTGGGGATGGTGTTCTCGGGGTGATGAGAGGTGTTGGGTTTGCTCCAGACATAGCGTTCTCCTTGATGGCCAAAAAGCTCAATTTTAGTCTCATCTGACCAGAGTACCTTCTTCCATTTGCTTGGGGAGTCTCCCTCAAGCCTTTTGAAAAACAACAAATGTGTTTGCTTATTTTTTTCTTTAAGCAATGGCTTTTTTCTGGTCACTCTTCCGTAAAACCCAGCTCTGTGGAGTGTATGGCTTAAAGTGGTCCTATGGACAGATCTCCGCTGTGGAGCTTTGCAGCTCCTTCAGGGTTATCTTTGGTCTCTTTGATGCCTCTCTGCTTAATGCCCTCCTTGACTGGTCTGTGAGTTTTGGTGGCTGGCCCTCTCTTAGCAGGTTTGTTGTTGTGCCATATTCTTTCTATTTTTAATAATGGATTTAATGGTGCACCGTGGGATGTTCAAAGTTTCTGATATTTTTTTTATAACACAACCCTGATCTGTACTTCTCCACAACTTTGTCCCTAACCTGTTTGGAGAGCTCCTTGGAATTCATGGTGCCGCTTGCTTCGTGGTGCCCCTTACTTAGAGGTGTTGCAGACTCTGGGGCCTTTCAGAACAGGTGTACAGTTGAAGTCGGACATTTACATACACCTTAGCCAAATACATTTAAACTCAGTTTTTCACAAATCTTGACATTTAATCCTAATAAAAATTCCTTGTCTTAGGTCAGTTACGATCACCACTTTATTTTAAGAATGTGAAATGTCAGAATAATAGTAGAGAGAATGATTTATTTCAGCTTTTATTTATTTTGTCACATTCTCAGTGGGTCAGAAGTTTACATACACTCAATTAGTATTTGGTAGCATTGTCTTAATTTTTTTTAACTTAGGTCAAATGTTTTGAATAGCCTTCCACAAGCTTCCCACAATAAGTTGGGTGAATTTTGGCCCATTCCTCCTGACAGAGCTGGTGTAACTGAGTAGGCCTCCTTGCTCACACACGCTTTTTCGGTTCTGCCCACAAATTTTCTATAGGATTGAGGTCAGGGCTTTGTGATGGCCACTCCAATACCTTGACTTTGTTGTCCTTAAGCCATTTTGCCACAACTTTGGAAGTATGCTTGGGGTCATTGTCCATTTGAAAGACTCATTTGCGACCAATTAACATCCTGACTGATGTCTTGAGATGTTGCTTCAATATATCCACATAATTTTGCTTCCTCATGATGACATCTATTTTGTGAAGTGCACCAGTCCCTCCTGCATGCAAAGCACCCCCACAACATGATGCTGCCTCCCCCATGCTTCACAGTTAGGATGGTGTTCTTCGGCTTGCAAGCCTCCCCCTTTTTCCTACAAACATAACGATGGTCATTATGGCCAAACAGCTCTATTTTTGTTTCATCAGACCAGAGGACATTTCTCCAAAAAGTACGATCTTTGTCCCCATGTGCAGTTGCAAACTGTAGTCTGGCTTTTTTATGGCGGTTTTGGAGCAGTGGCTTCTTCCTTGCTTATCTGCCTTTTCTGGTTGTCGATATAGGACTCATTTTACTGTGGATATATATACTTTTGTACCTGTTTCCTCCAGCATCTTCGCAAGGTCCTTTGCTGTTGTTCTGGGATTGATTTGCACTTTTCGCACCAAAGTGTGTTCATCTCTAGGAGACAGAACGCGTCTCCTTCCTGAGCGGTATGATTGCTGCGTGGTCTAATGGTATTTATACTTGCGTACTATTGTTTGTACAGATGAACGTGGTACCTTCAGGCAATTGGAAATTGCTCCCAAGGATGGACCAGACTTGTGGAGGTCTACAATGTCTTTTTCTGAGGTCTTGGGTGATTTCTTTGGATTTTCCCATGATGTCAAGCAAAGAAGCACTGAGAAATGAACACTCAATTCTTTGGCAACAGCTCTGGTGGACATTCCTGCAGTCAGCTTGCCAATTGCACGCTCCCTTCCAAACCTGAGACATCTATGGCATTGGGTTGTGTGACAAAACTTCACATTTTAGAGTGGCCTTTTATTGTCCCCGGCACAAGGTGTACCTATGTAATGATCATGCTGTTGAATCAGATTCTTGATATGCCACACCTGTCAGGTGGATGGATTATCTTGGCAATGGAGAAATGCTCACTAACAGGGATGTAAACAAATTTGTGGGATCTTTTTCAGCTCATGAAACATGGGAGAAAAAAATACAGAAAAAGTAAAAGGAAACAATCTTGGGTTCTTCTTCATAATATAAGTGTTTTTTTTCAGAATTTCTTATGACGAGCTGAAAAACCATTGAAATTTTGTTTTTTCCTGTGTTTGAGGTAGGGGAAGAGTGGACCCGAAGGTCCCCAGTCTGAATCCCGCCTTGGCCAGAAGTAACGTTTCAAAACAACCACTATGTTCTCCTAAAGTCTTTTTATTTTTCACATTGGTGAATTTAGGATCACCTGAGTTACAGAAGTATGGAAGAGTATTAGGGTCAAGTGAAGTGAAAAATGAATAAACAGTGATGGGCAGTGGTACTTGGATTTACATTTTTTGCATGATAGTACTTTAAAAAAAGTAGCAATATTTAGAGAATAAAGTGGCAATATTTCGAAAATAAACTTTAAATTTGATTTTGAGAATAAAGTTTCAGTTTTATTTCAAGATTAATGTAGGGTATCTGGTTAAGTGCATGTCTCCCTGGCTCCCTGTTGCTGTGCGTGCCACCATTGAAATACCTGATTTTGATGACCTGGTGAAAACAAAATCCTTGCTCTTTTAGCACGTAATAATCATATTAGTATAAGTATTAGGACCTGTAAAAAGGTTGTGCCACAGATTCTTTACAGAATAAGGAACAGTGATTACATAGAGAGATGGACGGGTTGTGTATGTGGGAGGTAAAAGTAGGGGCAAAACAAACAAATGGCCATCAATCTAATGATCTAATCTACTCGTTCAAACAGGCGTCACTGCGCACTCACGCTTATCAATCTAATGATCTAATAACTCACTCACACGCACAGACAGACCAAGTTTCCCCTGGTGATTTCAGTCTATAGGCATACACATTTCTGTCTTAGATTATGTGGACAACTACAAATACCTAGGTGTCTGGTTAGACTGTAAACTCTCCTTCCAGACCCACATCAAACATCTCCAATCCAAAATTAAATCTAGAATTGGCTTCCTATTTCGCAACAAAGCATCCTTCATTCATGCTGCCAAACATACCCTCGTAAAACTGACCATCCTACCAATCCTCGACTTCGGTGATGTCATTTACAAAATAGTAAATAGTCACCATAGCAGCACCCACCCATAGCACGCACTCCAGCAGGTTTCATTTATTTTTTTTATTTCACCTTTATTTAACCAGGTAGGCAAGTTGAGAACAAGTTCTCATTTACAACTGCGACCTGGCCAAGATAAAGCAAAGCAGTTCGACACATACAACAACACAGAGTTACACATGGAGTAAAACAAACATACAGTCAATACAGTAGAAAAACAAATCTATTTACAAAGAGTGCAAATGAGGTAAGATAAGGAAGGTAAGGCAATAAATAGGCAATGGTGGCCCGTAGCACGCACTCCAGCAGGTATATCTCACTGGTCACCCCCAAAGCCAATTCCTCCTTTGGCCGACTTTCCTTCCAGTTCTCTGCTGCCAATGACTGGAACGAACTACAAAAATCTCTGAAACTGGAGACACTTATCTCCCTCATCAGCTTTAAGCACCAGCTGTCAGAGCAGCTCACAGACCCCTGCACCTGTATTTAGCCCATCTGTAAATAGCCCAACCAACTACCTCATCCCCTACCATATTTATTTATTTATCTTGCTCCTTTGCACCCCAGTCTTTCTACATTGCACATTCATCTACTGTACATCTAATATTCCAGTGTTAAAATGCTATATACCTTCCTTGACTTACCTCATTTGCGCACATTGTATATAGATTTGTTTTTCTACTGTATTACCGACTGTATGTTTGTTTTACACCATGTGTAACTCTGTGTTGCTGTATGTGTCGAACTGCTTTGCTTTATCTTGGCTAGGTCGCAGTTGTAAATGAGAACTTGTTCTCAACTTGCCTACCTGGTTAAATAAAGGTGAAATAAATAAATACAAATAAATACACTCTTCTAACGGCCATGGTGCGTTTGAGCACAAACAAAAAGCTTTCTTGGCACGGTCACTGAATGCGAAGAGAATTGGGGTTGGGTCCCTGTCAGTCTGCCCTACGAATTCGCTACAACATTCAGCTGCGTAGCCTAGGCGAACACCTTTCAAATGGCAACTATTAACGACCCTAACCACGGTGCTTTACTAACAGTAGTATTTCCCCTTATGGCAACTATCCTTCTAACCACTATAGGCAAGTAGGCTATGTGAGCACAATAAAAATAGAAAAATATTATCCTAGCATGCTGGAGTCCGGGGGCTAAGTGTGTGTATGTCCCATGTCAAGCTGCTCTCCAAATTCTCTACAACACCACTATTTTGCAGCCCATTATAAACTATAGCGGCACACTAGATTGAGTACCCTAACCTGTAGGCTAATCGTACATTACAGTGTGCAAATGAAAGTAAATTATAGGCCTATCCAACGGCTGCGGGAGGAATGAACAATGAAGCAGGGGTTTTACCCAAGTGCCTGTGGGAGGAGAGGCAACTCAAGGACCACTCCTGCATGCACAAACCAGCTAATCTGAGGCGCTGTTTGAACATATTCTGGATGCATTCTCCGTTTCTTGAAATAATCATTGATCTAAATGTAGGCCTATTAAATAAATGATGATTGGCTACATAGGGTATAAAGAAATAATCACTGATCTGACATGACTTGGTTGATAGCCTAGCGTAATATTTCCTTTCACTATCCATCTATTCATCTTTAAGGGTGGGAGGAATGAAGGATGCATCGGTTATCTCCCAAAACAGGGGCATTGTCTCCTTTATAGGCAATTTTTCAACTTATGCTACCACTTGTTCACCTTATAGAGGCTACTGGCTAGACCTGCTGGCTGTTAGGTTACAATAATAGAACGGACAATTACCGTCACAGACGGCGCTTTACCCAAACCCCTGCCCCCCTGCTCCGTGGCAAGGTTTGGGGGCTGCTCTTGAGCCCAGCAGGACACGGAGTCCTTCTCCACGCAATCCGGGACCTACATTTATAAGATCACAAGCATAGGCCTATGAGGCTACTTCATTGGAGGTGTAGCATACATAAAACACCATGCCATTAAGCACTCATTTGTAAGTTAACCTTTCGTTTCGACATATAGGCTGCTGGCCTAGTTGTTACTCTCTACAATATATTATGCAAGGTGTTGGCATAAGCAGGGGATTGAGGATAACATTGTAGCGAATTCAAAGGGCACCATGTCTGCACGCAACTCCATGTCTCTTCGCAGTCTGACAACGCGCAACAACCTGGTCTAAGAGCATTTTGTATTATTCTGTACTAAATCCAGGACAATCCATTTACTATGATAAGTTACGTTTCGTATAGTATGTATTAATTTGTAGATGTCCATCACCCATTTCGTATGACATGTTACGATTTACAATTCGTATTAATGTTACGTATGTGCAAAACGTATAATATGTTACGTTACGAATTCTAGCTAGGTGGCTAGGTTGCGAAAGTTAGCTAGCTGGCTAACGTTAGCTAGGCTAGGGTTTAGTGTTAGGAGTTAGCAGAGGTGGGACCAAGTCATTGTTTTACAAGTCACAAGTAAGTCTCAAGTCTTAGCACTCAAGTCCCAAGTCAAGTCTCAAGTCAAGACCGTCAAGTATCAAGTCAAGTCTCAAGTCCTAAACTTTGGGTTTCGAGTCCTAAACAAGTAATAATGTGGTCTTCACCAAATGTAATACCATTTCATATTTTTAACAAGAGTAATAGTAAGTAAATTACATTTACGCAAATCATTAATGCTTTTAAAAATATATTTATTACTTTCCAAATAAACTTTATATTTCCATGGAAATACATGGGTAGCCATAAGAAAGACCCCCCCCCCAATAGCAATCGACTATCGAGGATCGCTATGGGGCGCAATCGGGCGATGTAGGTACACAATCGCCCAACCTCAACACACAGACACAGACACACACACACACACACTGTGTGTGTGGTTACAGTAGGCTAACATATGTCAATGGCTTTAGGAACAGAAGTAACATCAGGCAGGATTTAGGCCACCAACTGCCTAGCCAGTTGTAGCTCAATCTTGGGTGCAATGATCACGTTCCCAGACTGACTGACTGCGTGGAGGCTCATTGACTTAACGTTATGTTAGCCAACATGCTACACTGGAAAAGTTATGAATGATATAACTGTCAGCTATATTAGCCACGATTTACCGTTCTTTGTGCAGCTTCAAATGTTGAACAAAGTTGGAAGTTGTTGCGCCTCCGTCTGTCATTTTCTTCCAGCATTTTTTGCAAGTTGCAATCCATTTTTTGTTGATACAGCGTAGTCTTTATATCCGAAAATAATAATTTGGGGTATCATCTTTCCAAGGGCTCCGTCTGAATTCATTCGCCAATCGTTCCTCTGCACTGCCACGCGCAACATTTTCTCAGCTGGCACAATTTGATTGGCTGCTGTCCGATTCAAACTGTAATCCGTTAACTACTTAGGGAGTGGTGGGGCGCTAGCATTCATCAATATACAAGTGTTGCATAGTCATCAAAAGTTCTGCTTCTTGGCAATATCACAGCATTGTCAGATTTCAAAAGGGCTTTACGGCGAAAGCACAACATTTGATTGTTTGAGGGTAGCACCTCCAATATTTTACCATTAGCATAAATTCATAAACCATCGCGGTTCACACAAAACACATTTCACAGCAAAAACAAATCCCTTACCTTTTGAAGAACTTCTGCTGAGGGCTTCCCAAGTGTCCAACGAAGACAATCCATGGTTCTTTTGTTAGAAAAAGTCATTTATTATATCCATAAATCTCAGTTTGGTTGGTGCGTTATGTTCAGAAAATCCAACTTCGAATCGCCCATTGAAACGTGAAGAGAACGCGTTCAAATATACCTACAAACTTTTCCTAAACAAATCTAATACCAGTGAAAATGCATCCTTAGCTATCCTTTTATGAATATGAGCGATAATATTTCACTTGGATGGTCACCTAAACGTTATATAAGTAAGAAAACTTGTTGACATCAGAGCTACCTTGGCCATTTCCTGTACCTATTCTTCCTGCTTTCTCCAATCTTTCTGAGGCTTTATATATAGACTGTTGACATCTAGTGGAAGCCATAGGTACTGAAATCTCGGAGCTGCTTGCCATGGAACTCAATAGGGAGACTGTCAAACAGAGCCAATGTGACAAAAAACAGTAATTCCGGATAGATTTTTCTCTGGTTTTTGCCTGCTATTTCTGTTCTGTAACACTTACAGACATTATGTTAACACTTTTAGAAACTTCAGAGTGTTTCCTATCCAATAGTACTAATTATGTGCATATCCTATTTTCTGCGCCTGAGTGGGAGGCATTTTACTTTGGGCACGCCAGACTCTCCAAAACCGTCACCTCGGGAGCCACTCCCTAAGAAATTAAATGAAGAGTTGATGCGCTGCACACTTTTTTTAATAGCATCATTATTAATATTTGGGCTTGGGGAGGGTATCAAGTCAGGTCGAGTCATAAGGCTCAAGTCCAAGTCAAGTCACGAGTCATTGGTGTTAAAGTCAAAGTCAAGTCATCATATTTGTGACTTGAGTCCAAGTCATGTGACTCGAGTCCACACCTCTGGGAGTTAGGTTAAAGGGTTACGGTTATGGTTATGGTTAGGTGAAGGGTTAGGGTTAGGGTTAGGGTTATGGTTAGGTGAAGGGTTAGGGTTAGGGTTAGGGTTAGGGTTAGGGTTAGGGGAAGGGTTAGCTAACATGGTAAGTAGTTGCAAAGTAGCTAAAAAGTAGAAAGTCGTTGGAAAGTTGCTAATTAGCTACAAAAGCTAAAGTTGTCCGAGATGAGATTCAAACTCACAACCTTTGGGTTGCTAGATGTTCACGTTATATGCCTACTCATCCACCCTGACCAACTCCTTACTTTTTTTCCTTAATTAACCATCTGTCTNATATGGAGTTGATGCTATAACAGACTCCACTCTTCTGGAAAGGATGTTGCGGGGAGGGAGGTCGGGCACTGATGTTGGGCTATTAGGGCTGGCTCGCAGTAGGCGTTACAGTTGGCACTATGCATTTGGGCAGGTAGCGTTCTCCTGGCATCCGCCAAACCCAGATTCGTACGTTGGACTGCCAGACGATCACTCCAGAGTCCAATGGTGGTGAGCTGTACACCACTCCAGCCGACATTTGGTATTATGCATGGTGATCTTAGGCTTGTGTGCGGCTGCTCGGCCATGGAAACCCACTTCATGAAGCTCCCAGCGTACGGTTCTTGTTCTGACGTTGCTTCCAGAGGCTGTTTGGAACTTGGCAGTGAGTGTTCAAACCGAGGATAGATTATTTTTACACACTATGCTCTTCAGCACTCTGAGGTCTTGTTCAGTGAGCTTGTGTGGCCTACCACTTCTCGGCTGAGCCGTTGTTGCTCCTAGATGTTTCCACTTCACAATAACAGCACTTATTGATCGGGGCATTTCTAGCAGGGCAAAATTTGTTGGAAAGGTGACATTCTATGACGATGCCATGTTGAAAATCACTGAGCTCTTCAGTAAGGCCATTGTACTGCCAATGTTTGTCTATGGAGATTGCATGGCTGTGTGCTTGATTTTATACACCTGTGAGCAACGAATGTGGCTGAAATAGCCTAATACACAAATTTGAAGGGGTGTCCACATACTTTTGCATATATAGTGGATTTATAAATACATCACATGTATGACAATTTACTCTGAGAGCCACATATTTGAGTTATTAAAAGTGAAGAATGATTGACCTAGAAACATGTTTATTAATGACAAATGTTAAACATTACACACACACTCACACACACACCCAAGGTAATGAGTGGGTATGACACAACAGGACCCAAACACATGACAACATCCGTGCAAACAGAGGAGAAAACTCCATCTGAAAGTTCTATGGCTCAATTTAATCAAATAAGAATTGGTTGACACCCGCATTGCAGTTGTTTTGTCTGAGGTGGAACTGCGTTAGAGCTGTGGAATCCACAAGTGGCTCCTTGTGTTACCGTATCGCCTACACTGCCATTGGATGCAAAGAAACCACGTAACTTTATAGGCCTATCTGACAAATGCCATGCAGCCGCGTTAGAAGTTCCTGCAGTTCGAACACTTGAATGTGTTGGCCCTACTCCCGATTAGACTGATAGGCAGCAGAGAAGTCAGCAGTGGTTTTGGTGAAGACACCAGAAGACTTCCAACTGCGGGGTCCATTGCATAGTCCTCAGAATCCACCCATCCGTGTTCCACGTCTATTTCTATTGGCACTGTAAGCATTGTTCATGACAAAAACTGTACACGACCCTATTGTTGGTGAAGCAGGTTTGAAGCTTATTTCCTTTAATTCTATACATTTTGCCATGGGATAGAGACTTTTTACCATTTTAAAGCTCATTTTCTGCAATTCTACACATTTTGTCATGGGGTGCAGAGAACATTTTGCAGTTTCAAAGCTAATTTCCTACAATTCTACACATTGCCATGTCTTATGTGTGTTCATGTGATATTTGAGTGACTTAAACATTACAACAAAATGAATGGGCTAAAAAACGTTAGCTGACATGGGCTAGTTGATCTGGACATTTCTCACAAGTTATAAATAGCTCCTTAAGATCTGCAATGAGTGACAGAGGAAAACTGCTGATGCAAGAATCCATTTCGAGATTGCAGCTTATGCAATCTACTATTACAACTTTCATTAGTAAGTTAAAAGCAGGACTGAGTTCCTTAAAACAAATTAGTTAAGAAATGACAGTGTGTTATGTACTGAGGTTCCTCTTAGCAGAGGAGAGCATTTACAGAGACTCTAGCAGAGCTGGCGGTGCCCTGACAGACAGCAGAGGCAGTGATGGTCTTCAAATCAAATCAAAATCAAATCAAATCAAATCAAATTTATTTATAAAGCCCCCCTTACATCAGCTGATGTCACAGAGTGCTGTACAGAAACCCAGCCTAAAACCCCAAACAGCAAGCAATACAGGTGTAAAAGCACGGTGGCTAGGAAAAACTCCCTAGAAAGGCCAAAACCTAGGAAGAAACCTAGAGAGGAACCAGGCTGTGAGGGGTGGCCAGTCCTCTTCTGGCTGTGCCGGGTGGAGATTATAACAGAACATGGCCAAGATGTTAAAATGTTCATAGATGACCAGCAGGGTCAAATAATAATAATCACAGTGGTTGTCGAGGGTGCAACAGGTCAGCACCTCAGGAGTAAATGTCAGTTGGCTTTTCATAGCCGATCATTCAGAGTATCTCTACCGCTCCTGCTGTCTCTAGAGAGTTGAAAACAGCAGGTCTGGGACAGGTAGCACGTCTGGTGAACAGGTCAGGGTTCCATAGCCGCAGGCAGAACAGTTGAAACTGGAGCAGCAGCACGGCCAGGTGGACTGGGGACAGCAAGGAGTCATCAGGCCAGGTAGTCCTGAGG
>QNTS01001834.1:0-13637 GCA_003317085.1 Hucho hucho
CCCCCCCCCCCCCCCCTTTTCTCTCTCTCTATTCTATAGAGTTGACTCTTTAAATCCCTTTGTTAACATAGAGAGAGTATGGTAACATCAAAAGGGTATGGAAAGGAACCATATTTCGGTAATCCAACCAGCTGAAAATATGCGTTGGTACTTAAGGAACATGATGTCAGATCAGTTGTCATCTGAGACATTATTACTAATGATAGGATGACATAAACTGTATCTTGGAAAGTCTACACATTCTAGTTATAAGATTCACATGGAATTGTTGTGCAAAAAGTCTGCTCACTCAATGGCCCCGCCCAAGTGAAAAGACATTGGTTGTAAACTATGAAACACGCCTCTCTCTCCCACCACTATGTAAGCCCCTTTACGAAAATGTAACTTTGTGTTCCAAGGACGTTAGGACGACGGTCCTACGTTAAAAGGGCTAAGATAATAACCTAACGAAATTAGCATCCTGGTCAAAGTGTAGGTGACGATCGACATGCCGAAAGGAGGAATTTGGACTATACCAGCCAGAATATAGCACAAGCTTAAAAGTATGGCAACTTGGTATGAACTTTGAACTCTTATTCACTCCAGAAGTGATACCTCCTAGCCGCTGTGAACATGGGCTAGGAAAGGATACACGACGTATCCAGTTTAACACCAGAGACATTCGACAATGGACAAGAGATCTCTGCTGGGCAACCCAGCCTTCCATCTGCGACCAATCTATCGAGGCGCAGCTCAGAGTAAATATGTCTTGCATTTTCCTTTTCCAAATGGGCGGTTATTTAGAATGCATAAGGTTCTGTATTCACAATAGCATGGCTTCATAAGGTCCGATAGAGACCAAATCCTGTTGTTCCTCAGTCTTCCCGCGCTTTCATTCAAGCCCAACCCCCTCTCTGTGTAACCAGCCGTCAAATCGGTTCCGTCCACCAGGGATGTTCTTCATGTATGATCCATTCTGTGTATATGTAATTCTGTGTGATTACTTAGGTATTTAGTAAATAAATAATTAAACCACATTTTGTATTGCTGATTCAAATTGTTAGCCAGGGTTCGTGAAGATAACCAAGAATTCTACAATATTCAGATGAGACTGAATAATAAGGTGATTAATGATTGATTGCTACTGATGTAAAAGATTACTAGGTCTTTAAGAGTTTATTCGGAAGATAACAGCTCTATAAAACATAATTTCGTGGTGCCCAGACTTTCTAGTTAATTACATTTACATGATTAGTTTAATCAGGTAATATTAATTACAGAGAAATGCTTTTATAGAATAGCATGTCATATCACTTAATCCGGCATAGCCAAAGACACGACACTAGTCACCTTACCCCTATACATATCTCCCTCTGTCACTCCAGGATCCCTGAACATTGTAAATATGGTACTGGAACTGACCCTGTATATAGTCACCTTACCACTATACATATCTCCCTCTGTCACTCCAGGATCCCTGAACATTGTAGTAGTATCTAACAAGTAATCTAACAAATTCACAACAACTACCTTATACACACAAGAGTAAAGGAATGAATATGAGTATGTACATATAAATATATGGATGAGCGATGGCTGATCGGCGTAGGCAAGATGCAGTAGATGGTATGGAGTACAGTATATACATATGAGATGAGTAATGTAGGATATGTAAACATTATATAAATGCATCGTTTAAAGTGGCTAGTGATACATTTATTCCATCCAATTATAATTATTAAAGTGGCTAGAGATTTGAGTCGATGGCCGAACGGCATAGGCAAGATTCAGTAGATGGTTTAGAGTACAGTGTATACATTTGATATGAGTAATGTCGGATATGTAAACATTATATACGTTATATACAAAATTGTTTAAAGTGGTTAGTCATACATTTATTACATCCAATTCCTATTTTTAAAGTGGCTAGAGATTTAAGTCAGTATGTTGGCAGCAGCCACTCAATGTTAGTGATGGCTGTTTAACAGTCTGATGGCCTTGAGGTAGAAGCTGTTTTTCAGTCTCTCGGTCCCAGCTTTGATGCACCTGTACTGACCTCGCCTTCTGGATGATAGCGGGGTGAACAGGCAGTGGCTCGGGAGGTTGTTGATCTTTTTGGCCTTCCTGTGACATCGGGTGGTGTAGGTGTCCAGAAGGGCATGTAGTTTACCCCCGGTGATGTGTTGTGCAGTCCTCACTACCCTCTGGAGAGCCTTACGGTTGTGGGCGGAGCAGTTGCCGTACCAGGCGGTGATACAGCCCGACAGGATGCTCTCGATTGTGCATCTGTAGAAGTTTGTAAGTGATTTTGGTGACTAGCCGAATTTCTTCAGCCTCCTGAGGTTGAAGAGGCGCTGTTGCGCCTTCTTCACCACGCTGTCTGTGTGGGTGGACCAATTCAGTTTGTCCGTGATGTGTACGCCGAGGAACTTAAAACTTTCCACCTTCTCCACTACTGTCCCGTCGATGTGGATAGGGGGGTGCTCCTTCTCCTGTTTCCTGAAGTCCACGATCATCTTGTTACTACCTTTCTTACCCAAGGATCCAAATTTTATTTAAATGCTTCCTTACAGATTAAAAGAAATCTCTGCTCTCTGCTCTCTGCTCTCGTATTCAGACCCCTTGACTTTTCTTCGTTTTTTTATTATGTTACAGCCTTATTCTAAAATGGATTAAATTGTTTTTTTAATCATAAAAATAAAAATCTTTATACATTTGCACAAATGTATAAAAACCTGTTTTCGCTTTGTCAATATGGGGTACTGTGTGTAGATTGATGAAAAAAAACATGTTTTAATCAATTTTGGAATAAGGTTGTAACATAACAAAATGTGGAAAAAGTCAAGGAGTCTGAATACTTTCTGAATGCATTGTATATGGAATGGGTAAAAAACTGTTAAATCACATTAACTTGTGTAGATCAATGAAGTATTTCACCCATATTTATGCATACTGCTATTTAAATCAGTAGGTGTGTTAAACATTACATACAAGCAATGCAGCAATCTGCTTGTAACAAAGACTATTCAAGTTTAATGCAAAGGGTGGACAGATGCCATCCAACCAGCTTGCATAGCAAGAAGTCAAGTACTTAACACATAAAATTGATTAAACTGTATCAAAATTACCAAATTAAACTTTAATGGTGCGACAATCCTGCCCCGGGGACGTGTACTGTAAAACTGTGTGCGCTGCAGAAAAGCAGAAGAGGGGAAAGAAAGTGCCTCTGGTCTGGTTGTAATACAATAGCTAGTCAGAGTGGAACCTTCCTAACAGATTCAACAGGACCTATAATGAATATGATGGATCACCTTCCTTCCTGGATCTGGATCCAAATAATAATAATACATAATATTTATATAGCGCTTTTCAACGACCCCAAGTCACTTAATATACAAATAAAAAACCCAGGCAGAAGTGAAGATTGAATGAAACTACAATAGATTGAATATTGTTTTAACAAAACAAGGACAAAAACTGAGAATTATGAAACTATGACACAAACAAAAATATCCAATAACTAGGCCTATGCTTCAACAGTAGCTAAAATTAAACCATGCATATTAAAACGCTGTACTGTGTGTTTAGCAACACTAATTAGTGAGGAATCTGCATGAATAAGCATGTAACCACACTTTAAATGCAAATTAACATGAGAAGCATGGAGTAGATAAAATGCATTGTCTTGTTAGCCATTGTCTTTCCATCTTAATTATTCACATTGTGACCCCCTTTCTCCTGCTACCTCGAATTACACACATCCTGCTTTTAACTCAATCTGAATCTGTGATGCAGTTTCACTGTTGAAAAACAGAATCGAACACACACACCTTTATCTGTTAAAATATACCAAATGTATCAACCAAATGCCTTTTGTAGCTTAGATACATAATCCATCAGATGTTTCTGTATTTCATTTCCAATAAATTTGCTCATATTTAAAAAAAAAAAAAAAAAAGGTTACTGTGTGTAGATGGGTGACAAACAAAATAAATGTAATCCATTTCAAATTCAGGCTGTAACACAACAAAATGTGGAATAAGTCAAGGGGTAGGAATCCCACACGAAGGCACTGTAGCTGTATTTCTTACGTATCGAATATTGAATTGGCTACAATGGGAAATCCTAGTAGTCACAAAGCACAGTTGGGGCACCTACTACAGCCCTCCACTGGCAAATCATGTTAAACTCATTACTGTTTTCTGTTTTCTTTTAATCTGTAAGGAAGCATTTAAATAAAATTGGATCCTTGGGTAAGAAAGGTAGTAACAAAGGAACAGATGAGGCAATAGTTTATCGGTAAAAACAATAGAATTTTAACATAGCGCATAGTCAGACATCAAAGATTTCCTTCATATTCAAAAGTTCGACATCCCCACCACTGACGGCCATTTTCGTCTCAAGGGGAGCTCTTATATTCAAATCCAAGGCAAGAACATTTCTTACATTCTTACCATGTTTTGTTGTCTTGTGCTATTTTGATTGTCGGGCACAGTGGCTCGTGTCTAATTCAAGCGTCTGGGAGTGATCATGGGAATGACGCAGCTAAGGTTGCAAAGGGAGGGTACTGGAACTTTCCAAGTTTACCAATAGAATAACCAGTGCGATAGAATAGAGGCGTCACTACAGCCCGGGGTTGAATTGCGGGCTGTATCACAACCGGCTGTGACCGGGAGTCCCATAGGGCGGCGCACAATTGGCCCAGCATCATCCGGGTTAGGGGAGGGTTTGTCCGGAAGAGGCTTTACTTGGCTCATAGAGCTCTAGCAACTCCTTGTGGCGGGCCGGGCGCTTGCAGGCTGACCTTGGTCATCAGTTGAACGGTGTTTCCTCCGACTCATTGCTGCGGCTGGGTTCCGGGTTAAGCGGGCGGGTGTTTCGGAGGACTCAAGACTCAACCTACGCCTCCCGAGCATGTTGGGGAGTTGCAGCGATGAGACAATATCGAAATTGGGGAGAAAGAGGGGATTCAAAAAATTACAAATAATAAAAATAATGGATGAAAGAGGTGCAGGAGCTGTCTTTTTCCAAGTCGTTCACAGAAATTATCAAATGGCATTATGCTATAGAGATCGCTGATTATTCACTGTTAAGGGTTCATACGCATTTTGACAGATGGAATTCCATGACTTTTCACCAAATTTCCATTACCAATAATTGGTGTCTATATAGCGTACATGAAAACGTCAGCATACCAGAAGGCTGCTGGTCTCTGATCCAATGTAGGCCTACTATCTTCTGCTTTTGTGTCCTGGATCAAGGCACTTAACCCCTCACAAATGAGAATAACTACACTGTTAGGCTACTGTATAAAACACATGTGGTCAACCCTCCACCTGGAGAGCTACTGGGCATGCAGGCTTTTGATCCAGCCCTGAAACACACCTGAGTCTGCTTATCAAGGTGGTGTTGTGCAGCTGATGTTTAGGCTACAGTGTGGTGTATTAGAACAGGGCTGATGTTTAGGCTACAGTGGGCTGTATTAGAGCGGGCTGATGTTTAGGCTACAGTGTGGTGTCTTAGACCAGGGATGATGTTTAGGCTACAGTGTGGTGTGTTAGACCAGGGATGACGTTTAGGCTACAGTGGGCTGTATTAGAGCGGGCTGATGTTTAGGCTACAGTGTGGTGTCTTAGACCAGGGATGATGTTTAGGCTACAGTGTGGTGTGTTAGACCAGGGATAACGTTTAGGCTACAGTGTGGTGTATTTGAGCGGGGCTGATGTTTAGGCTACAGTGTGGTGTGTTAGACCAGGGATGATGTTTAGGCTACAGTGTGGTGTATTAGAACAGGGCTGATCTAACACACCTAAAATATTTATGTTTCAAGTGAGGTCTATGCACAGCATGGAAGTTTTGTCAATTAGGCTATTCTTAGTCATTTTTGTATGTTGTCGGAATGACATGGCTGGTCTACTGTTTAATAGAGGGGAATTCCTGCTTTCCAATAACCGGTCAGACTTATTTCTCAACAGTGCCGAGTGCCTCTAGCACCACCCGGGAGGCCCAAGCACTGGTTACCACAACGAGTCAACAACATTAATACTTATACTGTAGCTAAATAGTTAACTAGCGAGACAGCTTGTAGTACGGCAGTGGCTTCAGAAAGCATTCCAACCCCTTTACTTTTTCAGCATTTTGTTGTGTTACGACTTCAAATTAAAATTGATAACATTGAAGTTCTGTGTCACTGAACTCCACACAATACCCCATAATGACAAAGTGGAATGTTGTTTGTAGAAAGTTTTTGAAATGAATAAAAAAAGACTAAAAGCTGAAAAATAACAATTTGCATAATAAGTTTTATGGACTCATTCCGTGTTGAATAATAGTGGTTAACATGATTTCTTAATGACTACCCCATCTCTATACCCCACACATACGTGTACAGTGCCCGCCTTAATTACTGGGAAAGGGAAGCATTGTTTCTTCTTTTGGCTCTATACTTCAAAAGGTAGAAATCAAACACTGACCGTGAGGTTAAAGTGCAGAACGTCAGCTTTAATGTGAGGATGTTTCCATCCATATCAGGTGAACCGTTTAGAAATTACACCACTTTCTGTACATAGTCCCCCCGTTTTAGGGGAGCAAAAGTATTGGGACAAATTCTCTGATATGTGCATTAAAGTAGTAAAAAGTTAAGTATTTGTTCCCATATTCATAGCATGCAATGACTACATCAAGCTTGTGACTACAAATGTGTTGGATGCATTTGCTGTTTGTTTTGGTTGTTTCAGATTGTTTTGTGCCCAATAGAAATGGATGGTAAATAATGTACGGTGTCGTTTTGGAGTCACTTTTATTGTACATAAGAAAATGTTTCTAAACAGTTCTACATTAATGTGGCTGCTACCATGATTACGGAGAATCCTGAATGAATCGTGAATAATAATGACTGAGAAAGTTACAGACGCCAAATATCATACTCCCAAGACATGCTAGACCAGGGGTGGGCAAACTTTTTGGCTCGAGGGTCACATCGGGATTTTGAAATTCAACGGAGGGATGCATTTTTTGGGGGCCCAATTGTTTGTTCAAATCTGTTTGCGGAGGCCTCCCGAGTGGCGCAGCGGTCTAAGGCACTGCATCGCAGTGCTTGAGCCATCACTACAGACCCGGGTTTGATCTCAGGCTGTCACAGCTGGCCGTAATTGGGAGACCCATGAGGCGGTGCACAATTGGCCCCTTTATTTAACTAGGCAAGTCAGTTAACTTCTTAGGGAGCGGCTCCCGAGGTGACGGTTTTGGAGAGTCTGGCGTGCCCAAAGTAAAATGCCTCCCACTCAGGCCCAGAAAATAGGATATGCACATAATTAGTACTATTGGATAGGAAACACTCTGACGTTTCTAAGAGTGTTAAAATATTGTCTGTGAGTATAACAGAACGGATATAGCAGGCAAAAACCCGAGGAAGTTCTGTCCTGGAAAAAGTGTTTAACACATTGCCTAATTTTGAACCCCTCCCTATTGAAAACAGCCATTTCTGGGAGTAAGATTGCAGTACCTATTGCTTCCACTGGATGTCAACAGTCTCTAGACAGTGTTTGATGATGTTTAGTTGCTCTGGATGGTAATAGAAGAATAGAATAGAAGAAGAATTTCAAACTGGTCATCGGATGTAAACAGAAGAGGATGCGCGTTCACAGGCTCGCGCGCGCTGTGGTTTTTTCCTTTCCTATCGTCCAGTTTATAATCCGGTTGAAATATTATAGTAAATATACATACGTGTTCCTAAGGATACATTATCAATGATGTTTGATTGTTCTTGGACAAGTGTATAGGTATAGGTTGAACGCGTTCTCTTCACGGTTCAATGGGCGAGTCGACGCTGTATTTTATGATCATAACGCGCCAACCAAACAGAGATTTATGGATTTAACACTTGTATATTGATGAATGTTTAATAATTCAACTTTTGGATTTTGAATGTGGCGCTTTGCACCCCACCACTCCGTAAGTAGTTAAGAACAAATTATTATTTTCAATGACGGCCTAGGAACAATGGGCTAACTGCCTTGTTCAGGGGCAGAACGACAGATTTTTACCTTGTCAGCTCGGGGATTCGATCTTGCAACCTTTTGGTTACCAGTCCAACGCTCTAACCACTAGGCTACCTGCCGTTACACGGAACCCAAACCGGCTGCGCGCGTGCGCCATCGTGCATACATTTATTTGTCCCCCCACACCAAACGCGGGTTAAAATATCAAAACAAACTCTGAACCAATTACATTAATTTGGGGACAGGTCGAAAAGCATTAAACATTTATGGCAATTTGCTAGCTAATTTGTCCTATTTAGCTAGCTTGCTGTTGCTAGCTAATTTGTCCTGCGATAAACATTGAGTTGTTATTTTACCTGAAATGCACAAGGTCCTCTACTCCGACAATTAATCCACACAAAACGGTCCACCGAATCGTTTCTAGTCATCTCTCCTCCTTCCAGGCTTTTTCTTCTCTTGACTTTATATTGTGATTGGCAACTTTCATAAATTAGGTGCATTACCGCCACTGACCTCATTCATCTTTCAGTCACCCACATGGGTATAACCAATGAGAAGATGGCACGTGGGGACCTGCTTCTATAAACCGATGAGGAGATGGGAGAGGCAGGACTTGCAGTGCAATCTGCGTCAGAAATAGAACTGACTTCTATTTTAGCCCTTGGCAACGCAGACGCTCGTTGGCGCGCGCGAGCAGTGTGGGTCCAATATAGATTTGTACATTTATTATAGTCAGCCTGTTAGGAGAGGGTTTGACAGGCCGAGATTTTCTTGTCCCATCGTGCTCTAGCGGCTCCTGTGGCGGGCCAGGCGCATGAACGCTGACACGGTCACCAGGTGTACAGTGTTCCTCCGACACATTGGTGCGGCTGGCTTCCGGGTTAAGCGGGCATTGTGTCAGGAAGCAGTGTGGCTTGGCTGGGTCGTGTTTCGGAGGACACACGGCTCTCGACCTTCGCCTCTCCTGAGTCCATATGGGAGTTGCAGCGATGGGATAAGACTGTATCTACCAATTGGATACCACAAAATTGGGGAGAAAAAAGGGGCAAAAAAATATATAATAAGATTTTTTTTTTTAAATGTTGATGTCTCCGTACTTTGTCCCCCCCCCCCTTGTGCTAGCCTCTCACAATTACAATAACAGGGGAGGTTAGCATTTTTTTAGGGGGGAGGGGGGGTTATGATATTTGTGCATCTGTAACTTTCTCACGCATCATTATTCACGGTTCATTCAGGAAACATGACTTAATACAAATAGAATGAAAAAAGCTGTAACATTAACCTAAATATAAACCATCAACTTAGCAAATCCCATTGGTGTTTAATATGAGGGTTTCAGCATGAAATCGAGAGCTTGGGACTATGAGGTTGACACCATTCAAACCAATGAGGGTTCGGAACTTTAAAGCCAATTCTCTCATCTTTTTGCAGATAGAACCTTATAGTCCCAAGTTCTCGCAATATCCTCTTTATTTATTTTACACACCTATAGATTTTACTATGTCAATATGTATCTGTTAGTCAATGTGTTGGTGTCAAACTGGTGGCAGTTGTGAAGAAAAGTCAGTAGTTGGAAGATTTGCGGAGTTAGCTAATTGAAAATAATGCCATTGTTAATTAGATGCTTTTTCCATTAATTAGGCTATTTACTCTTGAACCATTTGGTCTGTCTACTAGAAACTCATGGACACATTTATTTTTAAGTAATACTATATATTAATACATTTTGTTAAAGTTATTCAAGTATAAATTACCAAAATTAAGATGGATTGGTAATTAACAGAAAATCTATGACAAAATTACTGAATATTTTAGTAACTTTGGTAAATTGCCGGTAGCTTTGCAACCCTAGATATAACTATTTCTGTCACAGAATTTCATTGTTTCTCCCTCTTATTTGTGTAATAGAATTTCTTGACACAGTCAAATTGATCTCTGAGGAAAATACGAGAGGCATGAGTTGGATTCCTCAGTAATTGAAAACAGACATTAGACTCTTACGTTAGTCATCAACGACTTTGATGTTTTACAATGGGAACGGAAACATGAGCCTGTCTCTGGATAGGCTACAATCAGCATGCTACGAATGCATCCCAAATAGCACCCTATTCCTTACATAATAACCTACTTTTGACGACAACCCAATAGGGAATAGGGTGCCATTTGGGACGTAACCTAAGGCGATGGCCTCGTCTGTCTCTATACACTCCAGGATGTCTCTATGCACTACAGGATGGAGCTCTTCCTCTAGTTCCTGTGGGAGAGGTCAGTGACCATGGCCCTGATTTATACCAGCTTGAGCTGCACGGTGAGTGTGTGTATGTGGCCGCTACTGCTCGCTGACGTGGAGCGCTCTGGGCTCGGTTTCCCGATAGCGATGGAACTTTAGCTTCTGAGTGTTTTAACGATGCATCGTTCCTGCAACGGCCGAAGACGTAACATGCGTTTCTCAAAACACGAGCAGAGAGAACGTCCGCTAAGTGTGTCGTGGAGACATTTGTCGATACTGATAGGATCGAGAGAAGAAGGGAAAAAAGGCAGCGCTGCTCTCGGATCAGCTAGTACCATTCAAATCTTACCTTAACATTATAATTATTCCACAATACTGATGACGCATCAGCTCCTAGAAAGATATTATTATTATTGGCGGCAAATAGAGGCGACTTATTCTAATATATAAGTCGCCTCAATAAGGATGCATTAAATCAAGAAATGATTACTTACAAGCCCTTAACCGACAATGCAGTTCAAGAAATAGAATTAAGAAAATATTTACTTTAAAAAATATATATATAATAATATAGATCTCAATTGAATGAACATGACATTTATTTAAATATTATTTAGTTATATGCCTGTGTAGCCTGTATTGTTATTTCTCTTTTAATTTGGTCATATGGGTTTTCATTTCAAACATTGTTTTATCCTTGTTTGTAACAATTCCAATGACATTGTCAACTTTGTATTTATAGTCAGCTTAGTTCGGTCACAGAGAAACAGACATCTTAATTCTATGTTTAGCAGATATATTCTATGTAGACCTGTATCTAACGAAACACTTAGCTGTTCTAAGTGGCCTGAGGCAGTCAGTCGGTAAATAACAAACGTTTTCAACGGCAACTTTAGTAACAATGGTTTTGGGAAACAGCTCTGAGATGTAACATTGCTCCTATGAAAGCTTTAACAATGAACTTAGCCTTAGCCGTGTTTCTACATCTGCATTGCTTGCTGTTTGGGGTTTTAGGCTCGGTTTCTGTATAAGCACTTTGTGACATCTGCTGATGTAAAAAGGGCTTTATAAATACATTTGATTGATTGATTGATTGATTGATTAAAGGGATACTTCGGGATTTTGGGAATCGCCAGATTAACTTATGGATACCATTTTTATGTCGCTGCATCCAGTATGAAGGAAGTTAGAGTTTTATGAGCCAATGCTAACTAGTGTTAGTGCAATGACTGGAAGTCTATGGTATCTACTAGCATGCTAGCAGTTACCATGTACTTCCAGTCATTACACTAATGCTAGTAAGCAAGTGCGCTTACGCTAGTTAGCAACTTCCTTCAAACTGCACACAGAGACATAAAGATGGTATCCACGAGTTCATCTCACTCTGGGGAAGGAGATAAAGGGCTTCATTGCCAAAATCCTGAAGTATCCCTTTAAGAAGTTTTTAGGACGTTGAGCCCAGATCTGTCTGCCTGAGAAACAGACACCTCCCTCCCTTCTCAGACGCCTACTGACCCAGCTAATGCCACAATAACATCCCTAGCTACCCTCCTAACCCGTCACTCCCCCCTGCTCAATGGCAGCAGATATGGGCCTCTGGAAAAGAATACCTCACATTCTAACATGGCCCTTCCACACCCATTCCAACCCCTCCTCTACCGAATGCACAAACACACAGTACCCCTGGCAATAGGAGACAAAACTGAAACTGAGAATTTCAACATGTCTGACTAAAGTAGAAATGAGAGAAGATACTTTGTTATTTTCCGTAGTCAGTCTACCCCTCTAATTCAGCCCCTCTCTTAGCAGTAAATGCAATGGACGCTATAGGCTAAATACAGGGTAATCACAACACGGTATGCAAAACGTTATCTTAATCATGTGTATTATAGTATGACGTAATACATCACCAATCACGTTTATGACAAAGCCATTTGTTTTTCAACTGTTTTAATGAAAGAGAATGAGGGAACTTCTGTGGGGAGGGATCGTGCTGAAGCCCTAATTATGTCAGCGTCCCAAATAGTATCCTATTGCCTATATAGTGCACTACTTTGGACCAGGGCCCATAGAGCTCTGGTCAAAAGAAGTGCTCTATGTAGGGGATAGGGTTCGATTTGGGACACAAACTACATTTCCAAGCCAACTGTGATCTTGAATGTGGGCCAGGAACATTGCATCAGGAAAACTTTGAGAGAGTGGAAGAGGGTCCACGTCCCATGATAACTTCCACAGAAGAGAAGCTCTATTGTCTTGGAGCTCTATTCAAAGTTCTTCAGTTTAAAAAACGAATTTGCAACCAAGAAGATAACCTAAATAAAATCTTCAACGAGGCATGTTTTGAAACGTAAAAACTTTGTCAGTTCAGATCGTGACTGACAGTAGGCCTTATATACCACGAAACACACTTACAAACACTTGCAGTATACTGTCAGTCCTCTGGATTTCAGTGATATCATTTACAGTACCACACATGTTCAAAAACACTTTCTGTCTGCGTTAAACAAAAGCTGATTCATTGTCTTGACAAGGAAATGGGTGCCTCACTGCCTTTCCTTTTGTGGTCACAAATGGCACCCTATTCCCTTTACAGTGCACTACTTCTGACCAAGTAGTAGTGTACTATAGAGGGAATAAGGGGCCATTCAGGACACATCCTTTTTGTGAGCTGCAAACAGAGCTTCTTTGAACATGTCATATCTTGGAGGGGCTTGGTCTCATGGCTGCCTCAACTACAAAGCCACTAATGTTGCTCTACAAGAGGACTCTGGTGCTTGTCTCTCCGGCTCAGTGTCATGGTGGCCCTCTAGCCCCCGGGGCTTCACATAGCTAACCAGAGGAGCCCTATCCCTGAAGTGTCCCTCTACAGTCAGTGTCCCTCTCCAGTCTACCCGGCATCATGGCACTGTTCCAAGAGAGATGACAGGGGGTCAAGGGGTAAGTCTAACTGCAATAGAGTCGGGTCCTAAATGGCAGCCTATTCCATATAGTGTCTTTCTGTCTCTTTCTCTGTCTGTCTGTCTGTCTGTCTGTCTGTCTGACTGACTGTCTGCATAGATCAGAGCAAACCTATTCCACGGGAAAGGTAAACTATCATAAAAGTAGCATGAGAAACAGAGTTCTCCTGTGGTACTGGGGATCAGATCAAACACCAGCCACAGGATAAGAGAAACAGGGTTCTCCTGTCACAGTCCAGGAGGTCAAAACAAACACCAGCCACAGGATAAGAGAAACAGGGTTCTCCTGTCACAGTCCAGGAGGTCAAAACAAACACCAGCCACAGGATAAGAGAAACAGGGTTCTCCTGTCACAGTCCAGGAGGTCAAAACAAACACCAGCCACAGGATAAGAGAAACAGGGTTCTCCTGTCACAGTCCAGGAGGTCAAAACAAACACCAGCCACAGGATAAGAGAAACAGGGTTCTCCT
>QNTS01001834.1:23933-40674 GCA_003317085.1 Hucho hucho
TTCTGCCCACACATTTTCTATAGGATTGAGGTCAGGGCTTTGTGATGGCCACTCCAATACCTTGACTTTGTTGTCCTTAAGCCATTTTGCCACAACTTTGGAAGTATGCTTGGGGTCATTGTCCATTTGGAAGACCCATTTGTGACCAAGCTTTAACTTCCTGACTGATGTCTTGAGATGTTGCTTCAATATATCCACATAATTTTCCTCCCTCATGATGCCATCTATTTTGTGAAGTGCACCAGTCCCTCCTGCAGCAAAGCACCCCCACAACATGATGCTGCCAACCCCGTGCTTCATGGTTGGGATGGTGTTCTTCGGCTTGCAAGCCTCCCCCTTTTTCCTCCAAACATAACGATGGTCATTATGGCCCAAAAGTTTTTTTTGTTTCATCAGACCAGAGGACAAAGTACGATCTTTGACCCAATGTGCAGTTGCAAACCGTAGTCTGGCTTTTTTATGGCTGTTTTGGAGCAGTGGCTTCTTCCTTGCTGAGCGGCCTTTCAGGTTATGTCGATATAGGACTTGTTTTACTGTGGATATAGATACTTTTGTACCTGTTTCCTCCAGCATCTTCACAAGGTCCTTTGCTGTTGTTCTGGGATTGATTTGCACTTTTCACACCAAAGTACGTTCATCTCTAGGAGACAGAACGCGTCTCCTTCCTGAGCGGTATGTCCCATTGTGTTTATACTTGCATACTATTGTTTGTACAGATGAACGTGGTACCTTCAGGTGTTTGGAAATTGCTCCCAAGGATGAACCAGACTTGTGGAGGGCTACAATTTTTTTTCTGAGGTCTTGGCTGATTTCTTTTGATTTTCCCATGATGTCAAGCAAGGAGGCATTGAGTTTGAAGGTAGGCCTTGAAATACATCCACAGGTACACCTCCAATTTACTCAAATTATGTCAACTAGCCTATCAGAAGCTTCTAAAGCCATGACATAATTTTCTGGAATTTTCCAAGATGTGTAAAGGCACAGTCAACTTAGTGTATGTAAACTTCTGACCCACTGGAATTGTGACACAGTGAATTATAAGTGAAATAATCTGTCTGTAAACAATTGTTGGAAAAATTACTTGTGTCATGCACAAAGTACATGTCCTAACCGACTTGCCAAAACTATAGTTTGTTAACAAGAAATGTGGAGTGGTTGAATAACGAGTTTTAATGACTCCAACCTAAGTGTATGTAAACTTCTGCATATATATTTACAAAAAACATATATGGGGATTGGAAATGATGCAGACAATTACATAGATGGAAGCCACAATCTATCTGCAATATTAAAGCTGAAAAAAATTGAAATTATAAAAAATAAAGATTGAGGTTGTGAGTAGGGTAGCATTAACATGTCTGACCTGGGATGCAAAGATTCCTGTTTCTTTCTTTGAGAAGGAGGGGCTGCTGATTTCAGCAGGCATTTGAGAAATATATGCCTGGCCCTGGGTTTTCATTCTGAAAACTAAATGTAAAAATGACGTCTTAATTTGACAATTCATTGGTTGGTTAACTAACTGGAGGATAGATTGATTTATTGGTTGACATATCTACCTGACTGTCTTCTGAAAATAACCTCTTAGCTTGTGACAAGAACCTCTTCTTATCGACCTCATTGATTATCACCAGAGTCTGGTATTTGATGGGTACTGACGAAATGTATTCTAGAGGTTTGCCGCCTAGATTAATGTAAAATGAAATAGCAGAAGTCTGAGCATTATTTAGATTTACAAAGGATGCAAGGCAAAAAAAAGCACACTTACTGTCATCCTCTGTGTATTTTCCCCATCATTAGCTAAGAGACTTTCAACACAACTGGAGGGACAGGTGCCTGACATGTATTGCATCGCCTGACAATATGTTTAGAAGGGAGGAGAGTTTGTAATGCCACCAATGCTTGACTTGGACTGAAATAGGTACCTGTACTCATTTTGGGTGCCGGTGCTGTTCATATTTACGTGCAGGAGCTTGAGCTTCACAATTCTTTTGAGCTAATATTTTTTATAAGTACAGGGGCTCAAGCAGTAGAACAGTATTGCCTGTATGTTTGTTTATTCCATGTGTAACTCTGTGTTGTTGTATGTGTTGAACTGCTTTGCTTTATCTTGGCCAGGTCGCAGTTGTAAATGAGAACTTGTTCTGAACTTGCCTACCTGGTTAAATAAAGGTGAAATAAACCAAATAACAAAACACGTGAGGTGCTGGTACCCAAGTCAAGCAATGACATGGACACTGCAACACCCTCATGTTGACTAGGTAGCAATTTGAATGGTAAATGTAGCCCGAATTCTTTCATACCACACTGCAAAGTTACTGTAGCCAGAAACAAACTTCTGAGTGTGGATACAATGTTTTGAATACTCGGTGAAAGCAGAGCGGCATTTGGCTCGTTGCAAGACAAGCAGCAGTCACGCAGCGCCCACGCGTGGTGAAGGTCGCCTGTTTTACCTCGTCGTTGAAGACTGTTTCTGTTAGTCGGTGATTCATCATGGCCATGCATACGAAGGCGACACCGCCACAGATTCCCGACACACGTCGCGAACTCTCCGAACTGGTCAAGAGGAAACAAGAACTTGCGGTAAGTTTATTAGTTTCCGTATTAGTGAATATTTTTGCTACATGCGTATTTGCTGCAAGGTAGCTTGCTAGTTAACTAGGCCGCACTAGCTAACCTTAGCTACTACGAATAGGCCTCGACTCTCTACAGCTGGTAAATATTTGTCGCTCGCTGGCAAGATACGTTACCATACTAATGGAACATTATAAAATGTAACTGTTAGTATGTGCTTTTATTCAGCGTCATACCTCCATAGGTATAGATTTTTTTACTAGATGTATCAATGTTTATGTACAATGTCGCGTCGTTGGAGTTAGGTAGTAACATTCTTTGCCCACAAGGTGCAGTCAAACCCTACTCTGCTAATGGCCACATCACCATGGGCATGGCTCTGGTACTGTCTCTGGCTGTATGGTCATTACACTTACTGTCAATTTTCATACATTTGAAATGCAAAGTCTAATGCCTTTTACATACTTTCCACAGGAGACATTGGTGAACTTGGAAAGACAGATCTATGCATTTGAGGGCAGCTACTTGGAAGACACCCAGATGTATGGGAATATCATTAGAGGATGGGACAGATACCTCACCAACCAAAAGTAAGCAAGACATGGACCATTGCTACAGACATAAAGTGTTGATATTGAATCATCTTGCTTGTGTTTATGATCTATTTACTCTGTTTTGTATTGTTCTGTCATAGAAATTCCAACAGCAAGACAGACAGAAGAAACAGAAAGTTCAAGGAGGCAGAGCGTCTGTTCAGCAAGTCTTCAGTCACTTCTGTAGCAGTGAGTGCCTCACTCTATTTTCTTCCTGTGCTCAATATTTTCCTAGGAGGCCATCTGTCATCTCAGTATTTTGCTTGGAGGCCATCTGTCCTCTCAGTATTTTCCTAGGAGGCCCTCTGTCCTCTCAGTATTTTCCTAGGAGGCCATCTGTCCTCTCAGTATTTTGCTTGGAGGCCATCTGTCCTCTCAGTATTTTGCTTGGAGGCCATCTGTCCTCTCAGTATTTTGCTTGGAGGCCATCTGTCCTCTCAGTATTTTCCGTGGAGGCCATCTGTCCTCTCAGTATTTTCCGTGGAGGCCCTCTGTCCTCTCAGTATTTTCCGAGGAGGCCCTCTGTCCTCTCAGTATTTTCAGAGGAGGCCCTCTGTCATCTCAGTGTTTTCCTAGGAGGCCCTCTGTCCTCTCAGTATTTTCCTAGGAGGCCCTCTATCCTCAGTATTTTCCTAGGAGGCCCTCTGTCCTCTCAGTATTGTCCTAGGAGGCCCTCTGTCCTCTCAGTATTGTCCTAGGAGGCCATCTGTCCTCTCAGTATTGTCCTAGGAGGCCATCTGTCCTCTCAGTATTGTCCTAGGAGGCCATCTGTCCTCTCAGTATTGTCCTAGGAGGCCATCTGTCCTCTCAGTATTTTCCTAGGAGGCCCTCTGTCCTCTCAGTATTGTCCTAGGAGGCCATCTATGATTGTAATAACGTGTAAATGCTGACCAACTGTTCGTCTTTGTTGAACAGGCTGTCTGTGCACTTGGCGGGATACCAGATCACATGAATGAAAAGCGTAAGTATATGGTTCAGCCATCCCAAATTGATCAACTTTTGTTTGCCACAGTGCATACTGAATGTAGCCTTCTGGTGTGTGAGAGAGTTGAGCTCCAAGGTGGCATGCTGCTCTCCTGTTGTCTGGCCCTTCAGGTGAGCCCGGCAGTGGGACAGAGAGCGACACATCCCCAGACCTCCAGAACCAGGAGAACGAGCCCAGTCAGGAGGACACGGAGGACGCAGACGGGGCACTGCAGGACCTCAAACCCCAGAAGGCCGCCTCGTCCTCCTCCGGCAGCCACCACGGGAGCCACAAGAAAAGAAAGAACAAAAACAGACACAGGTACTTGACCCTAAACACAGTCGCTGGTCTAGACTAACTCCTAGGGCACGTTCAGCAGAACACAATGTTGTGGAACGTTCGGATAGAAATATGCATTGTAGAATATGTAATCAAAATGGGTCTATTAACGTCATTTCTATCTGCAACCATTGGCTACTGAACATGGCCCTGCTATCAAGTCTGAAATATGTGCAAGTGTCTCTCTCTTGCGCGCAAGGTAACTTTAAAAAAAAGTTGTCTGAGAGGGTCAGATTGATTGGCTGTACTACTGTATAAACGTCAGTTTGATTGGCTGTACTACTGTATAAATATCAGGAGGGTCAGTTTAACTGGCTGTACTACTGTAGAAACATCAGGAGGGTCAGTTTAACTGGCTGTACTACTGGTGTATAGCAAGTGGCTTAGTCTGTTTGTATTGGAGCTGGAATGTGAGGAGTAGTAAGAAACGATGCCATCTTTTCCAGCTGTATTAACTCATCACACCGGTTCCTAGCCACATTGTGTTATGTTGTATGTAGCCTAATAAAGCCACCACATATTTAGACACAATCATCTCAATAAGTTAAATGAAAAGACAAAATATTGTGGTAGCTAGTTCAATTATTAACAAGCCTGTATTTTCCAGATACAAAATCATCCCTTTAGAGTGAGTCAGGCTGGTGTACTAATTACTGCTGCTCTCTACTTCCCCTAATGCTGCCCTAGCCCTTCTGCCATGTTTCATTATGACTTTGAGTAAGTCTCAAATTTTATCTTCTGCTTCCTGTGGTGATACATCCTGGCTGTGTCCCAAATGGTACCCTATTCCCTAATTAGTGGACTGCCTTTGACCAGAGCTCTTTTGACCCATAGGGCTCTGGTCAAAAGTAGTGCACTATGTAGGGAATAGGATGCCATTTGGGGGACTACCCCTGCCTTCTCTGACCACATCCTGACGTTCCCACTCTCTCTCTTCCTCAGCTCTCCATCTGCTTCTGTCACGGTTAATGCGTCGTTAATGCGTCATCATAGCGAATCTATCATTACTGCATGTCCAGATCTTTGGTTCTACCCCAAATGGCATCCTATTCCCTATTTAGTGCACTACTTTTGACCAGGATCCATATAGGAAATAGGATGCCATTTGGGGACACAGCCTTCATTTCTCAAATAATGCATTGTATCTAATAAAGTATTAGCACCTAGCTTCTGTAGACTCAACACTAGATTCTGTAGTGTTTTGAGTCATAGGGACAAACCCGACTTCTTTTGAAGCTCAGTTTATTTCTTGACCCTGGTTTAATTCCATAAAGGTCCAGTTCCCTTAATCCAGTTCTGAAAAAATCTGCTCTTCCTGCCACAGGTTGAGTAAATACCGACATCTTTCAGCACATCCCAGGCTTTCATATGGCTCTTTAGTTGTCTCGTTGTGTGTTGTTTGGTCTCTTAGCTTGAGCAACTGTAGTGGTGCTTGTTGTCTCCATGGTGTTGTATTTAGTGAAACCTGTTGTAAATCTTGCTTTTTGTTGTTTTTAGATTCGACATGAAGGTGAACAAAAAGCCCAGAGCGGTAAGCTATTGGAATGTTCTGTTGTCTTCAGCTTCCAATAAAGCAATATGTGATTAGAAATATTTAAAGTTGTGTTTTTTAATTCTGTCGTCGATGTTATCGTTGTTCAACAGGACTATTCAACTTGATGGTGAATGGGGGTGTTAAGCACTTCACACAGGAGAAGTCTACGGTGAAGCAGAGAGTCACTTCTCTGGGCTTTGAGAACTTTATATGCCTTTTGTTAACTGGCTTGGTTTCTGATTTGTGTATATTGCATGAAATGTTGCCCCTCCCACCTGCTACTGGAAATATTTGTGTTTCATGATTTTCCTGCAGAAAAGTACAAGGTGTGTTATTGCATTTTACTCAATACCCAGCTGGGGTTATTGTATAGTGTTGGAACATTCTATATTTATCATGTAACTTCACATTTTCCTCTGCTCTTGTGACAAATTATCTTATTATTTGTTTTGTCATTGTGGAGTTTTGTAGCTCTAGAATATCCCAGCTTCTGTTTTTTATTTTATTTGGATATTTGTTTAGCATAAAATTGTAATAAAACATTGAAATTATAAATATTACTATATATAGTTGCTTATGGTAAAAATCTAAATTTGTGAATATCTAGCCCACCAGAAGCATTGAAAATGACTTGATGTTAATCAAAATCTCATCTCTGTCTTTACTCTGTACTCTTCAGTAATCATATAGCAGGGTAATCAACAGGGAAGCTAGTTTATGACCAACAGACCAACATCTGTGTCTGACAGCAACTACTGCCTGGTTTCATTGTGGCTTCTTCATGGCCATGTTACTTGCCAAGGTGCTCAGATGAGGCTCTCTCTCTAGTCCACCATCTTATTGGCTGAGTCTCAAATATCTTCCTATTCCATTTATAATGCACTACGTTTGACTTGTGAAGTTTCAGTGAGATCATGGAAATTGTTTTAGTACTGTGTTCACCTTCAAACAGCTTTATTCTGGATCCCAAATATGATTAAAATAACTCTGTTTACACACAAAGATATGAAGTCATTATGGCATTCCTATGGTGGCAGTTTCAGAGATTTGAGTTAGATTTCTGAATAGTGGCAGTTAAAGTGAACCAGTGGGCAACAGGATGACAACACATGCCACGTTGGGGAGCAGTAAACTATATGTAGTTTAACTAGTAATTGAACTACATTTTACAGTAGTTTGGTGGTAGTTGAACTAAATTAAAATCTTGATAGTGTTTTCAGTAGTTAATTTTGTTGTTGTGTAGCTAACCACTGGAACGACACACGTTTGCAAAAGGAAAATAAAATATGGCTGAAGTAGGCAATCATTTATTTTTCGGCATCATACCTGCCTAATTCTCACTTGAAACATTGTTTTTGTGTTTAATAGGCTAAATTACACATTCTGTTAACATTTGACCCTAGTGTGATCTGTTCTTGCAATTTGTAGTCTGACATTTAAGATTTAGATGTTATAATTTTTCACAGAGTAGTTTGGATGAAGTGAACTACTTTTTCAAAGCAACTTTAAGTAAACTACATTTTTCTTAAGGGTAGCTTTAGCGTAGCTTAATGTCTGCCAGTGAGATGTAAACGTTAGCTTGGAAATCTATATTTTAAGAGTCGCTTCTCCAACACTGGTCCCATGCTATTTCTAGTACGTTCCCTGTGTGTGACCAATACGGATCAGGTGTGTAGTATTGAAATAGTTCGGTGAATACAGACAAAGCTGTCATTTTGATCGTCCAGATAACAATATAGTATTAGTCTATTTAAAGTAGATATGCTTATTAGTGAATACTTTGTCAGTATGCAATACCACATTCCTTCACTAGGTAGCGCTACTTCACAATGCATGTTTGACAGTACTCAAAGCATTGCCTTAAATGTCTTTCAACCACAGGCTTTCCGTATCATAAACAAAGTCCTAACCTGGTTCCACAGTGTGACTACTAGGACTATGAGTCATAAGTGGGTTGTTAAATCTGTCATTAATCTATCAAATGCATGGTTTATGCTGTTTAAGTCTCTGTAAGGCCAAAGATCCTCAGGTGAATTAGGGTGTTTGTCCTCCAAACCTATATTCTGCCATGCCAGCAGTATGATGTCCCCACGGCACACTAAAAGACCTTTACGACCAGGGATTTTGGGCTTGGCTCATGGATATCTGTGTCTATCCCACCCCATTCCCTATTTAGAGCACAACTTTTGATCAGGGCACATAGGGCTCTGGTCAAAAGTAGTGCACTATATAGGGAACAGGGTGCCATTTGGGTTACAACTTGTACCTCCTCAGTATTTAGAAGAGGTAATCCTCTTTAAAAATCACACATCTCTCAGTTCTGTTATGGCAGTACAGCAAAGGTTAGTCAGAACACTGACCTATTAATGATGTAGTGATTTTTACGTTAGTAACAGACCGTGTGTGTTCCAATGACACACTATAACCTAAATAGTGTACTACTTTTGACCAAAGCACTATTGGCCCTGGTCAAAAGCTGTGCACTATATAGGAGATAGGGTGCAATTTGGGATGCAGACTGAATGGTTCCAAGCATCATCTCACTGGAGAAACCCAGGCAAAGCCAAACTTCTGACAAGCAAGATGGAGAGGCTCTCTGGAATTACTCAATCCCTGTTTCACGCTGTTCTCCTGCCACACATTTTACAGTCCCATTTCATTTGGAATGTACTATAGAATTATTATATTTTATTTGTCCTCTCGTTGACGCTACTTTCCAGTTAGGCCTACCACTCCTCTTGAATTTGGGTATTGTTTGTTGATGTGTAGGGGGATTTACGCAAATAATGATTTGGGGTTTTCTCTAACAAATTGTATCCTCTAGCTTTTACCCCAATCATAATCACTCATAAAGAATGATGTTGCATTTCAAATGACATACTTCTTTCCATTCTCTACTAAACCAGTGTCTCCCCTCCCTGTCTCCTCCCACGTCTGTTGCCATGGAATCTGACATGAGCAGCTTGTGATTAGAGAAAGTCACATTTGTCATACTGTAGGTACAAAAGTTACTCAGTTCTACTGTAACAATATGATCTGGCAGCTGTTTACTGTATCAATATGATCTGGCAACTGTTTACTGTAGCAATATGATCTGCCAGCTGTTTACTGTAGCAATATGATCTGGCAGCTGTTTACTGTAGCAATATGATCTGGCAGCTGTTTACTGTAGAATATGATCTGGCGGCTGTTTACTGTAACAATATGATCTGGCGGCTGTTTACTGTATCAATATGATCTGGCAGCTGTTTACTGTAGCAATATGATCTGCCAGCTGTTTACTGTAGCAATATGATCTGGCAGCTGTTTACTGTAGCAATATGATCTGGCAGCTGTTTACTGTAGCAATATGATCTGGCAGCTGTTTACTGTAGCAATATGATCTGGCAGCTGTTTACTGTAGCAATATGATCTGGCGGCTGTTTACTGTAGCAATATGATTTGGCAGCTGTTTACTTTAACAATATGACCTGGCAGCTGTTTACTGTAACAATATGATCTGGCAGCTGTTTACTTTAACAATATGATCTGGCAGCTGTTTACTATAGCAATATGATCTGGCAGCTGTTTACTGTAACAATATGACCTGGCAGCTGTTTACTGTAACAATATGATCTGGCAGCTGTTTACTTTAACAATATGATCTGCCAGCTGTTTACTATAGCAATATGATCTGCCAGCTGTTTACTGTAGCAATATGATCTGCCAGCTGTTTACTGCTCAAAAAAAAACATTCTGATCTGATCAATGGATTGTGTAAATCATCTTGAAAAATACACATGTACTACAGGGTCAGCGACAATTGTATTTTGATTCCAGACAGTTAAGGAAATTCATGAACTAAAGAATCCTCATGGAAATTCTGGGACTGAAAGTTTCCTTGAATGACTGGATTCCTCCGAATGGCACTAAGTTGTATAATTGGTTCTAGTGTACTCTCCCATGACAAACTTATCATAAGTGTTAGCCAAATGAAGTAGCTGGCCAGCATGCACTTGCGATTTGATTCTGTGTTGTAAGGTTAATTCCAGTAGCCTACAGTATATTGTTCTGTATCCTGTTATAGACCCAGTGTATCATGTTAGGCCTGTATCTCAGTGATGTTAGGCCTGTATCTCAGTGATGTGAGGCCTGTATCTCAGTGATGTTAGGCCTGTATCTCAGTGATGTTAGGCCTGTATCTCAGTGATGTTAGTTCTGTATCTCAGTGATGTTAGGGCTGTATCTCAGTGATGTTAGGCCTGTATCTCAGTGATGCGATGGCCTGTGGGTGGTGACATCATGTGAGGCCTGTATCTCAGTGATGTGACGGCCTGTGGGTGGGGATTTGTTTTGCAGCTGCCACCAGCAGAACTCTGTTGACTAGACATGCATCCCAAATGGCACCCTATTTCCTATACATTCCCTATAAAGTAGTGCAGTATATAGGGAATAGGGAGCCATTTGGATGCATGGTAGTTTTCAATGTGGCCTGCATTAGTCCCCAGTCCCAGATCTGATGCACAGATCTCAGTGGGTAGTGCGGCCTGGCTGATAGTCCTTGTGGGACCAAACAGGGTCAGCCATATTCCAAGAGAAGTCATGGGAAAAGCTATATATAAAAACAACAGTGCCCTTGATTTAATAGATTGTTGATCTAATCAGATAGGCTTTTGTTGAGGCTTTTGTGTCGCAGTTGGTGTTTCTAATATGGGTCCAAATGGATTATGGGAACAAAACAAATCTGTTTGGAATGAGAGATGCATGATCTATTGCACTGTTAAGATCCACTGCTAGACACCTGCGAATGATGCCATGCGTATGAATGGCTGGGACTATACAACGCGCCTCAGATTGAATCCCCACCTAAATCCTTATTATCAGCCCCCCCCCCCCCCAATTCTTGACCGATGCGTACACACTGCATTGATCTGGGTGCTGATACTGGTCTGCTGGTCCCAGAAGGTGTATCCTCAAGCACATGCCCTTGTGACTTCATAGGTTATAGCCCCTCACTTACTGTGAACCATAGTTTAATTTACTACAGATACACAGCTGTCAATCCTGTTATTAATGTGTGAACAGTGTCGTGTTTTGCTATTGACCCCAGTGACCAACAGATCTCTTTTTAAAGAGATTATCCGGTACCTTCGTACTGTGCATTCGGAAAGTATTCAGACTCTTTACTCAGTACTTTGTTGAAGCACCTTTGCCAGCGATTACAGCCTCGAGTCTTCTTGGGTATGACACTACAAGCTTAGCACACCTGTATTTGGGGAGTTTCTCCCATTCTTCTCTGCAGATCCTCTCAAGCTTTGTCAGGTTGGATGGGGAGCGTCGCTGGACAGGTATTTTCAGGTCCCTGAGCTCTCTGGAGAATGTTTTCATCAAGGATCGCTCTGTACTTTGCTCCGTTCATCTTTCCCTCTATCCTGACTAGTCTCCCAGTCCCTGCCACTGAAAAACATCCCCACAGCATGATGCTGCCACCACCATGCTTCACCATAGGGATGGTGCCA
The DNA here is from genome assembly GCA_003317085.1 of Hucho hucho. Taxonomy (NCBI): domain Eukaryota; kingdom Metazoa; phylum Chordata; class Actinopteri; order Salmoniformes; family Salmonidae; genus Hucho; species Hucho hucho. Next base: position 35,433 of record QNTS01001834.1, read on the forward strand.
GGTTTTTTACAGACGTGACACTTGGCATTCAGGCCAAAGAGTTCAATCTTGGTTTCACCAGACCAGAGAATCTTGTTTCTCATGGTCTGAGAATCTTTAGGTGCCTTTTGGCAAACTCCAAGTGGGCTGTCATGTGCCTTTTACTGAGGAGTGGCTTCCGTCTGGCCTCTCTACCATAAAGGTCTGATTGGTGGAGTGCTGCAGAGATGGTTGTCCTTCTGGAAGGTCACCTCCCTTACCAAGGCCCTCTCCCCTGATTGCTCAGTTTGGCCGGGTGGCCAGCTGTAGGAAGAGTCTTGGTTGTTCCAAACTTCTTCCATTTAAGAATGATGGAGGCCCCTGTGTTCTTGGGGACCTTTAATGCTGCAGACATTTTTTTGTGCCTCGACACAATCCTGTCTCGGAGCTCTACAGACAATTCCTTCGACCTCATGGCTTGGTTTTTGCTCTGACACGCACTGTCAACTGTGGGACCTTATATTGACAAGTGTGTGCCTTTCCAAATCATGTCCAATCAATTTAATTTACCACAGGTGAACTCCAATCAAGTTGTAGAAACATCTCAAGGATAATCAATGGAAACAGGATGCACCTGAGCTCAATTTCGAGTCTCATTGCAAAGTGTCTGAATACTTATGTGAATAAGGTATTTCTGTTTTATATTTTTAATACATTTGCTAAAATTTCAAAAAAACTGTTTTCAGTTTGTCATTATGGGGTATTGTGTGTAGATTGATGAGGATTATTTTTAGATTAAGGCTGTAACATAACAAAATGTGGAAAAGGGGGAAGGGGTCCGAATACTATACGAATGCGCTGAATGTGCAGATATGTGCACCACGTCATCGCTGTCTCTCTCTGCTCTGCTGTGGGTGCATCATGTGCATCTTGCTAGCTGTCACTCATATGGCAACGGGCTGAAGCTCATTGGTTGAACTTAAATTGCTAGGGGACTGGCCCACGTGGGGAAACATTTTGAGAAAATGGCACAGCACATCTTCCAGAAAAACGGTAGCTTTCATACTAGTGATCTTGTGGCTAATAGAGGTTGGAAAGTATTTCTCCTCATAGATTCTGCATGTATGAACTACACATTCACACATCAAGCCCAAAGCGGGAGGTTTAAAAAATACTTAGTAGCTTCCAAAGTTCCGGAGCATGTCTTTAACTGTTCTCTGTTTAGTCTTATAAGGTACAAATAGCGAGCATTGGCTTTTCCATAGTGCCTTACAGTTTCCATAATGCCAAGGCTTTAGCAAGTAACTTATTTTGTGATATAAATCCAAAACAATGGGCACAAATATAGAGCCTGTTATGGAGTTTGAGGAAAATTTAATTCCAGACTAAATAAAGATTCAATCAGCCTTCTGGGACAGTTTGCCTTTGTCCTCTGCTACAACGCTTTTGTGTTGGTCTGCCTGAACCTTCACTGGATTCCAGGGAGTGGGCACTGGACACCACCCTGGCCTGGCACCGCCACCCTGGCACCACCACCCTGTTCACACCAGGGGTTAAGTAAGGAAAGTATTAATGTGTAATGTACGCAGTAGTCCAAAGGCTGTTATTATTGGAAGACAACACACCTCAAAGAAGCCTTATAAATTGTTTATATTGGCCCATTTGAAGAAAGACACCTTTACAGACACAGTATTCTGATCCAATTGTGTTATTATTACAGTACATACTGGATTGGTTTAGAGTTGTAATATTACTGGTTACAATACAGCAAACAGAGGAAGGAAGGTTAGAAAAGAATACAAACAAATATAATTGACAAGCTGAGCCCTCATAACATTTGAATACTGTTTGATACTTTTTGACATAGCTGCAATAAAATACAGCTCGTAAGACACTATTTAGTTCAGACTGTGTGTGCATAATTAATGCTATATTTCAGCAGAGCTCAGGTCAGCTGCATTAATATGTAAGATCCTTTGGGATACGAATAGTTCATGTATTCTTAGAAGTGCTGTAGCGACTCCTTGTGGCGGGCCGGGTGTAGTGCACGCTGACACAGTCGCCAGGTGTACAGTGTTTCCTCCGGCACATTGGTGCGGCTGGCTTCCGGGTTAAGCGGGCATTGTGTCAAAAAGCAGCGCGGCTTGGTTGGGTTGTGTTTGGGAGGACGCGCGGCTCTCGACCTTCGTCTCTCCCGAGTCCGTACGGGAGTTGCAGCGATGAGACAAGACTGCAACTACCACTTGGATACCACGAAATTGGGAAGAAAAAGGGGTAAGAAACATTTTGGGTAAAAAATAAGTGTTTACTTTATAAATATATTTCAATGTGCTTTTCATGTTTGAAAATCAGGTTAACAACAGACACATGCAACACTGAAAAAAATGTGCATTATATATTTTAAGATATATATTCAGTACCAGTTAAAAGTTTGGACACACCTACTCATTGCAGGGTTTTTCTTTATTTGTCCTGTTTTCTACATTGTAGAATAATAGTGAAGACATCAAAACTATGAAAAAACACATATGGAATCATGTAGTAACCAAAAAAGTGTTAAACAAATCAAAATATATTTTATATTTGAGATTCTTCAAAGTAGCCACCCTTTGCCTTGATGACAGCTTTGCACACTCTTGGCATTCTCTCAACCAGCTTCATGAGGTAGTCACCTGGAATGCATTTCAATTAACATGTGTGCCTTGCTAAAAGTTAATTTGTGGAGTTTCTATCCTTCTTAATGCATTTCAGCCAATCAGTTGTGTTGTGACAAGGTAGGGGTGGGTATACAGAAGATAGCCCTATTTGGTAAAAGACCAAGTCCATATTATGGCAAGAACAGCTCAAATAAGCAAAGAGAAACAACAGTCCAACATTACTTTAAGACGTGAAGGTCATTCAAACTTGGAAAATGTCAAGATATTTGAAAGTTTCTTCAAGTGCAGTTGCAAAAACCATCAAGCGCTATGATGAAACTGGCTCTCATGAGGACCGCCACAGGAATGGAAGACCCAGAGTTACCTCTGCTGCAGAGGATAAGTTCATTAAATTTACCAGCCTCAGAAATTGCAGCCCAAATAAATGCTTCACGGAGTTCAAGTAACAGACACATCTCAAAATCAACTGTTCAGAGGATACTGTGTGAATCAGGCCTTCCTGGTCGAATTGCTGCAAAGAAACCCCTACTAAAGGACACCAATAAGAAGAAGAGACGTGCTTGGCCAAGAAACACGAGCAATGGACATTAGACTGGTGGAAATCTGTCCTTTGGTCTGATGAGTCCAAATTTGAGATTTTTGGTTCCAACCGCTGTGTCTTTGTGAGATGAAGAGTAGGATGATCTCCACATGTGTGGTTCCCACCGTGAAGCATGGAGGTGTGATGGTGCTTTGCTGGTGACACTGTCTGTGATTTATTTAGAATTCAAGGCACACTTAACCAGCATCCCATCTCGTTTGAGCTTAGTGGGATAATTAGTTTTTCAACAGGACAATGACCCAAAACACACCTCCAGGCTGTGTAAGGGCTATTTGACCAAGAAGGAGAGTGATGGAGTGCTGCATCAGATGGCCTCCACAATCACTCAACCTCAACCAATTGAGATGGTTTGGGATAAGTTGGACCGGAGAGGGAAGGAACAACAGCCAACAAGTGCTCAGCATATGTGGGAACTCCTTCAAGTCTGTTGGAAAAGCATTCCTAATGAAGTTGGTTGAGAGAATGCCAAGAGTGTGCAATGCTGTCATCAAGGCAAAGGGTGTCTACTTTGAAGAATCTCAAATCTAAAATATATTTTGATTAGTTTAACACTTTTTTGGTTACTACATGATTACATAAGTGTTATTTCATAGTTTTGATGTCTTCACTATTATTCTACAATGTAGAAAATAGTAAAAATAAAGAAAAACCCTTGAATGAGTAGGTGTGTCCAAACCTTTGACTGGTACTGTATATATTTAGGGTGATGTAGTATTAAATATAGGTTGAGGTTTAGAGGCTCTCTTAACTGTACGATAGGTGGTCATGCAACCACTGTGTGTTACAAACGGGATAGCTATAACTGTACATTTGTGATTGGTCAGGCACAGTTGAAGGACAGAGACAGTGATTCTCATTGGTCTTCTTGGTCATTGTTGCAGTCTCCGCAAAGGATCTGGTCCCGGTCAGGGAAGAAGCCGGATCCAACCAGAGAGACAGAGCAGTGGGAGCACTTGAAGCAGGGCTGGTGCCACTGCCGATCCTGGAAAGAAACATACTTCCCCTCGCCAAACCCTGGAGGGAATAAAACACTTAGCATGTTTAGTAGCATACGTGTACGTCCCAAATGGCACCCTATTTCCAATATAGTGCACTACTTTTGAAAAGTAGTGCACTAAAAAGGGAATAGGATGCCATGTAGGACGTAACCTATGTCTACATAGAGAACTTTGACTCTCACCTGGATTGACAGCTGTGCAGTAAGAAATGACATTCTGAACATTAAGTCATGTGGGTAATTCTGTGTTCAATTGAAAAACTGGCATTCTAAACAGCCACAGGCTCTACCAGTATATTTCCAGTATGTCTGTGTTCTGGCATGCAGGGCATCTTTGCCTGGGCTGGTACTTAGTGCCACAGTGTAAGTGCAGTATTTAGGGAATAGGGTGCAATTTGAGTGTTTCAAATCAACCCATATTATCTAGTAAAATGGAGAAGACATGACCTGTGATGGGCGAGTTACAGGAGGCACACTTCTGTGCGTAGAGGCTGCTGAAGCACTTGACGCAGTAGGGCGTGTCTCCCTGGGAGGTGAAGGGCTGGCCGGCCAGTGGGCTCTTACAGCCCGTGCACACCAAACACTCCTTGTGCCACGTCTCATCTTTGTAGCTGACGCCCCCTGTCGCCAGCGCCTACGCAGGATACATACCCATCAACCTTACTGACTTGATCTGACAAAGTGGTTTCACAAGAAACCGATCTACTACCGTGAGAACGTCAATAACAGTGACAGGGAGAGGATAATGTTGATTCGAAGAGACCCTGGTTCACCTTTTTGCAGTGGCTGCATCGCGGGGCGAACCTGCCCTCGTAGCAGGGTACACAGTAGTAGACGTCTTTGTCGGGGATGAAGGACTGGCCACCGATGGGCTTCTCACAGCCATGGCACACAAAGCAGTCCTCGTGCCACGCAGAGCCCCCATACTCCAACTTCTTTGAGCCTGCCAGAGGGAGAAGGGGGGAGAGAGAGAGAGAGAGAGAGAGAGAGAGAGAGAGAGAGAGAGAGAGAGAGAGAGAGAGAGAGAGA
>QNTS01001834.1:59512-72571 GCA_003317085.1 Hucho hucho
TTTATCCCAGTACAAAGAGATGACTGCTCCCCTCTCTCCTTTATCCCAGTACAAAGAGATGACTGCTCCCCTCTCTCCTTTATCCCAGTACAAAGAGATGACTGCTCCCCTCTCTCCTTTATCCCAGTACAAAGAGATGACTGCTCCCCTCTCTCCTTTATCCCAGTACAAAGAGATGACTGCTCCCCTCTCTTTTATCCCAGTACAAAGAGATGACTGCTCCTTCCCTCCTTATCCCAGTACCGGCACCCCCAATGTGAAGTGGCTGATGTCCTGACGGATCACAAGGCGCTGTTAGCTGCCTGCACGCACACAAACCAAAATGAACCCTACTGGCATTCGTATTTGTTGTCTTTGAGGGGAAAGCTCTCATCAAGTCGATATGCAATTTCTGTCTGTTTCAACATTCCCATCGGGATGTTTTGAGACACTGAGTTCTTGAACGTCAACCAAGCCCAACATTCCTTGACCAATGATCTTCTGAGGTCACTTCAAGCAATGTGTTGAAAAAAGACTACATTGCACTGGGAAACCCACACTGGGCGATGATGATGATGATGAGGGCGTAGCAAATGAAGACAAGTGAAGACTTACCTAATCTTGATTCTTATCTGAATTTACTTACAGGCACGGACTGATTAATGTCTCCACCTGCTCGTGGGGTAGTAATCAAAATATCCCTTGCTGACATTAAAACAGAAACCCTGAGCCTGTAATCTTTCACCTGCCCATTGAGGAACATTAAAAGCGTAATTAATGAGAGGATACGTGCTTGGCTGTGTTTAGCTTGGGCCTCCAGCTGACCGTTTATACCCTGCAGAGAACAATGCAAGCTGCAACTGAAAGAATTCTTAGAACCACGTCCCTCCTACACCAACTCTGGCCCATACCAAAACAAAGGGCCAAACCAGATAACAAATAAAGATATCACTGTGCCAAGACCTTCTTTGCTCTGAAAACCTGAGCCTGGTCTGGTGCTGAAGTCGGTCTAGTCAAGCTAACCAACAGCATAAAGTCTCTTTAGAATTTTTTTTTTATAATCTATTGAAATTAGGAATGAATGTATAAATCAATACTGTATACACCTATAATGTATACATCTATACATCAATACTGTATACATCTATACATCTATACTGTAAACATCTATACATCTATACTGTATACATCAATACTGTATACATCTATACATCTATACTGTATACATCAATACTGTATACATCTATACATCTATACTGTATACATCAACACTGTATACATCTATACATCTATACTGTATACATCTATACATCAATACTGTATACATCTATACTGTAAACATCTATACATCTATACTGTATACATCAATACTGTATACATCTATACATCTATACTGTATGCATCTATACTGTATGCATCTATACAGTATACATCTATACTGTATACATCTATACTGTATACATCTTTACTGTATACATATATACATCTATACTCTATACTGTATACATCTTTACTGTATACATCTATACTGTATACATCTATACATCTTTACATCTATACTGTATACATCTATACATCTTTACTGTATACATCTATACTGTATACATCTATCATCTATACATCTATACTGTATACATCTATACTCTATACATCTATACAGCTTTACTGTATACATCTATACTGTATACATCTATACATCTATACTGTGTACATCTATACATCTATACTGTATACATCTATATATCTATACTGTATACATCTTTAGTGTATACATCTTTAGTCTATACATCTATACTGTATGCATCTATACTGTATGCATCTATACAGTATACATCTATACTGTATACATCTATACATCTTTACTGTATACATCTATACTGTATACATCTATACAGCTTTACTGTATACATCTTTACATCAATACTGTATACATCTATACATCTACACTGTATACATCTATACATCAATACTGTATACATCTATACTGTATACATCTATACTGTATACTGTATACATCTATACTGTATACATCTATACTGTATACTGTATGCATCTATACTGTATACATCTATACAGTATACATCTATACTGTATACATCTATACATCTATACTGTATACATCTTTACTGTATACATCTTTACTGTATACATCTATACTCTATACTATATACATCTATACTGTATACATCTATACTGTATACATCTATACATCTATACTGTATACATCTATACCGTATACATCTTTACTGTATACATCTATACATCTTTACTGTATACATATATACTCTATAATGTATACATCTATACTGTATACATCTATACATCTATACTGTATACATCTATACTGTATACATCTTTACTGTATACATCTATACATCTATACTCTATGCTGTATACATCTATACTGTATACATCTATACATCTATACTGTATACATCTATACTGTATACATCTTTACTGTATAACTCTATACTGTATACATCTATACATCTATAGTGTATACATCTTTACTGTATACATCTTTACTGTATACATCTATACTCTATACTGTATACATCTATACTGTATACATCTATACTGTATACATCTTTACTGTATACATCTATACTGTATGCATCTTTACTGTATACATCTATACTATATACATCTATACTGTATACATCTATAATGTATACATCTTTACTGTATACATCTATACTCTATACATCTATACTCTATACATCTATACTGTATACATCTATACATCTTTACTGTATACATCTATACTGTATACATCTATACTGTATACATCTATACATCTTTACTGTATACATCTATACAGATTTACTCTATACATCTTTACTGTATACATCTATACTGTATACATCTATACATCTATACATCAATACTGTATACATCTATACTGTATACATCTATCCATCTATACATCTATACTGTATACATCTATACTGTATACATCTTTACTGTATACATCTATACTATATACATCTATACTCTATACTGTATACATCTATACATCTTTACTGTATACATCTATACTGTATACATCTATACTCTATACATCTATAATGTATACATCTATACTGTATACATCTATACATCTTTACTGTATACATCTATACTGTATACATCTATACTGTATAAATCTTTACTGTATAAATCTTTACTATTCTTCATGTAGTCATAGATAGCCATGGAATGAAGAGGCAAGAGACATCTCTAGAATCCTCTTCTCGAGCAAAGTCACTTGTGGCAACAGGCTGTTTCATTTAGATTATTTTTCTGTGGAAATTTGACCAAAGAAGAAATAAATAAAAGTTTTCTTGATCTGCACAATCAGCAGTCAGTCATTATCCAAAACAAATATGCTTGTAAAATGTAAACACATTTTCCCAACAGATAGCTGCTGGTAGCCAGTGGAGCATCCATCCATCCAACCCCAGGCCCCGGGTGTTAATGTTCTCAACTTTGTTTATTTTCCCAGAGCCCCAGGCACCCCTATGGCCTGTTGCCTCTGTTTCATGGCTGATTGATTTTAGATTTTTTTAGTAACATCTGCATGTGTAAGCAGTTTAGGATTGTTGAGACAAATGTCTGTAGACCCAACCCAGAAACTCAACAAGCTTTGAGGGAGGGAGTATGAGGAACTTGAAGATGGAGTGGAGAACAAATCAATATAAGAGAGAGAGAGAGACCGGGGCGAGACAGATGGGGGAGAGAGAGAGAAAGAGAGACTGGGGAGAGAGAGTGAGAGAGAGAGAAACGGGGGAGAGAGAAAGAGAGACTGGGGAGAGAGTGAGAGAGAGAGAAACGGGGGAGAGAGAGAGAAAGAGAAACGGGGGAGAGAAAGAGAAAGAGAGACTGGGGAGAGAGAGAGAGAGAGACACGGGGGAGAGGGCGATATAGACCGGGGAACGATACAGAGAGAGAGAGAGAGAGAGAGAGAGAGACGGGGGAGAGAGACGGGAAAGAGAGAGAGATAGATGGGGACAGAGAGACGGGGAGAGAGACGGGGAGAGAGGGAGAGAGAGACGGGGAGAGAGACGGGGGAGAGGCTTTTTGTCTTTCTTTAATGATACATCCTCATTTCATTAAAACAAATATCCCCTGTGCTGCATACTCTCCTTGCCCTCTACCCCACGATACAAAACAACATCACATTAACCAAAACCTTACCACTTCTACAACCGTATATCCAACCCATCTTCCCCAACTATACAGACGGCCTCCCTGACACACCATATCTCCATACTTTTTATAATTTTATAGAACTCAAATTCCACCCTAAGGCGCGCAGAGACCATCCCATTAAATAATAGTAAAGGGTCTGTTATCCCCCCACAATTGACCCTGTTCCTCCTTGTTAGCCAAATAGCCAACTTTGCCTGAGCAAACTCAACAAATTCAACAACACACATTTGGCCTTTTCCTTATTCGAATACCTGTACCCCATTATAAACGTCCCGACAGTAAACTCCACCCCCAACCTCTCACACAGACATTCCAACAGAGACATTAATGGCATTAACCTGGCGCACACAGAAAACACATGATGCACAGTTTCATTAATGACACAGAAAGGACACCCCTGTCCGACGTTCCGTGCCAACCAGCTATTAGTGGCCAGGGCTCCATGTAGAACCCTCCACTGGAGGTCCCATGAGATGTTAGTCCTGTTTGTTGTGCCAGGACTTCCAGGGTTTTCCACCTCTCCTCCCCCCGCAGCCGCAGGTCGCCCAGCCTTAGTAAACCCGCTGCCATTAGTTGCTTCTGCAGTGTGGCCGACTGAACCGATCTCAAAAAGATGGCGAAAAGGATTGTGGAAGATAGGCTCCTCCCACACCCACAGCCCAGGCTCCACACCCCCTTCTCATGTGGGCCTTAATAGCTACCCGGGCCTCAGCACCGCAGAGTAGAAATCAGAGAGACCTGCTGTACTCAGCCTCTCCAGCCTCATGAGGAACAGCTGCCGGTCCAACCCTAATCCACCAGCTCTCCTCAGCAGCGCGCATGCAGGTTCCTTCCAGCCAACATCAGTACAGTACAGCAGTCTCGACAAGTCCAACATGTCCCTGACTAAGAACAAGTTGTCAGTGATTGAGCGTTCCGGTACACAATATGTCTGGTCCTTGTGTACTATAGAGTCCAGACGGGACTTCAGTCTGTTAGCAAGGACCTTGGCAAAGCAATGACACAGGCCTCCAGTTCTTAAGTTCACAGAAGTCCCCTTTTTTGGGCAGGAGAGTCAGAGCCGCCCGACGGCAGCTCATTGGCAACTCTCCTACCCCGACGCACTCACACAACACGCAAAAGAAGTCCAGCCCAATTATTCCCCAGAATTTTTTATAAAACTCCACTGGGAGTCCATCGACATCTGGGTTACAGCCTCTGCCAGTTCATGGGACAACAGGGGAATGTAGGATCACATAGGATCACACAGTTCTGCCCTATACAACTCAGTATAAAACTCCACAGTCCGCTCCCGTATCTCCCCCACCACAGAGGTCACCCGCCCATCCGACAGCTGTAGACAATGCATACCCTTGGCTTCACCGCTCTGTCTTTCCAAACCAAAGAAGAAGGAGCTGGGAGCATCCATCTCCTTGAGCATTGAGAACCTAGCTCTTACAAGTGCTCCCTTTGCTTTAACCTGGAAAAAACTGCCCAGGTCCCTATGTAATTTAGCTAAATTAGCCTGGAGGTCTACATTGCCTCACTGGCTCTACCTTCACTTCACTGATACTAAGCTTGAGTTCCCACAATACTCTCCTAGCCTTTGAGGATGAGAGCGCTGTATACTGTTGACACAAAAGCCAAATTTGGACTTTTCCCACATCCCACCATTGACTCAAAGACTCATACTCCTCTCTTTGCTGCCCCCACCTTTCCCAAAAAGTCTGGAAACCTGAACAAAAAGTGGCATCTTGTAAGAGTTTACATTAAACTTCCAATAGGATGCCTGCAGAGGCCCTGGTGAAATAGACAGCCGAGCCATGGTTAGGTGAGGATACGAAAAACCCACCTGGAGAATGGTAGCGGCCAACAGCCTATTGCTCTGATTCCTGGACATGTAAAAACGATCAAGTCGGGCTGCACTCACCCTAGCCCCAAAGACCTTCAACCAATGTATACTGTCTTGTGTTGGGATGTCTAGTTCTCCAAACATCCACAGGTCAAACTGCTTAATGATGTCCCTTAACACCCCCACTGAACCTGAATGAGGCTCCTCCCCATTTCTATCTTTCGTAAAATCCATCATACAGCTCCAGTCCCCGCCGATAACTAGCGTCTACAAGCAGTCTACCCCTACACACCTCCTTTGAGGAGCACATTTTTACGGTCAGACCCGGTGCAAAAATGACTGCCACCCCTGCACTAACATTTGTTTTATTGCTCAGCCCACTTTCCTTTCCACCAGAGCCCCCAATCGACTTCATTTACCACATCACTATGCGTCTCCTGCAGAAACAACACCTATACTTTTTGGGGTTTTACATATTCACCCAAAAGACTCCTCTTTCCCGCATCTCTGGCACCATTTACAGTGGGGCAAAAAAGTATTTAGTCAGCCACCAATTGTGCAAGTTCTCCAACTTAAAAAGATGAGAGAGGCCTGTAATTTTCATCATAGGTACACTTCAACTATGACAGACGAAATGAGAAAAAGAAATCCAGAAAATCACATTGTAGGATTTTTAATTAATTTATTTGCAAATTATGGTGGAAAACAAGTATTTGGTCAATAACAAAAGTTTATCTCAATACTTTGTTATATACCCTTTGTTGGCAATGACAGAGGTCAAACGTTTTCTGTAAGTCTTCACAAGGTTTTCACACACTGTTGCTGGTATTTTGGCCCATTCCTCCATGCAGATCTCCTCTAGAGCAGTGATGTTTTGGGGCTGTCGCTGGGCAACATGGACTTTCAACTCCCTCCAAAGATTTTCTATGGGGTTGAGATCTGGAGACTGGCTAGGCCACTCCAGGACCTTGAAATGCTTCTTACGAAGCCACTCCTTCGTTGCCCGGGCGGTGTGTTTGGGATCATTGTCATGCTGAAAGACCCAGCCACGTTTCATCTTCAATGCCCTTGCTGATGGAAGGAGGTTTTCACTCAAAATCTCACGATACATGGCCCCATTCATTCTTTCCTTTACACGGATCAGTCGTCCTGGTCCCTTTGCAGAAAAACAGCCCCAAAGCATGATGTTTCCACCCCCATGCTTCACAGTAGGTATGGTGTTCTTTGGATGCAACTNTCTTGTGATCATTTTGACCCCACGGGGTGAGATCTTGCGTGGAGCCCCAGATCGAGGAAGATTATCAGTGGTCTTGTATGTCTTCCATTTCCTAATAATTGCTCCCACAGTTGATTTCTTCAAACCAAGCTGCTTACCTATTGCAGATTCAGTCTTCCCAACCTGGTGCAGGTCTACAATTTTGTTTCTGGTGTCCTTTGACAGCTCTTTGGTCTTGGCCATAGTGGAGTTTGGAGTGTGACTGTTTGAGGTTGTGGACAGGTGTCTTTTATACTGATAACAAGTTCAAACAGGTGCCATTAATACAGGTAACGAGTGGAGGACAGAGGAGCCTCTTAAAGAAGAAGTTACAGGTCTGTGAGAGCCAGAAATCTTGCTTGTTTGTATGTGACCAAATACTTATTTTCCACCATAATTTGCAAATAAATTCATTAAAAATCCTACAATGTGATTTTCTGGATTTTTTTCCCTCATTTTGTCTGTCATAGTTGAAGTGTACCTATGATGAAAATTACAGGCCTCTCTCATCTTTTTAAGTGAGAGAACTTGCACAATTGGTGGCTGACTAAATACTTTTTTGCCCCACTGTATATTAAGCGAGCCGACCCAAAGAGTCTCCATATGAAGTGGGAGAAAAGCCAGCAAAGAAAGAGACCAAAAGCAAAGCTCATAAAGCCCCAGTGTCAGAAATAAACTATTAATCTAAACAGCATCTGAAGGTAGACCCTTACACACTGTTGTGACCCACTTCCTCAACCTAAAACATTTCCTGGGTGAGAGGACTATCAGGTATCAAGGTAAGACAGGTGGGATCCCTGAGTGAGTGATTGGGACCTCTTCTCCCTCCTACGTTCCCGTAGCTGACCATCAATCCGGATGGTTAAAGCGATGAGTGAGTCGAGATCCGTCAGTAGTTCTCGGGCTGCCAGCTCATCCTTTACCTCCTCAGATAATCCATGCAGGAACGTGTCGAACAGCGCTTCCTGGTTCCAGGTACCCTCCACTGCTAGCGTGCAGAACTCCACTGCATAGTCTGTCACACTGAGGGTGTCCTGCCGAAGCTGGAGTAACTTCCCGGGAAACCGCTCTCCCGGACACCGGAGCCTCAAACTTTTCTCACCTCCTTCAAAAATACCTCCAGACTGAGGCAGACAGCGGATTGTTGCTCCCACACCGCCGTGGCCCAGGCGAGTGCCCTCCCAGACATCAGTGTAATAATGTACTCTATCTTTGAGTGGTCAGAGGGGAATGAAGAAGGCTGCAGCTCAAAAACGATTGAGCACTGGGAGAGAAAGGCCCGTAAGGTTCTAGAATCTCCATCGTCGCGCTCTGGGGGAGGCGGCGACGGCTCTGCTACCAGCCGGGTTACAGAGGGACTGGGAGGCTACCGTCGTGGTAGGCTGCCTAGTAGGCAACCCATGGAATTGCTCCCGCGGTGCGTCCAAGGCTAGGTCGTGACGTTCGGCCATGGCCTGGAACCCTTCCATCAGACCGCAAAGGAACTCCTTGTGCCTATCAATGATGGCTCCTTGGAGCTTGTCCAAGTCTGCTGGGTCAGTCATGGCCAGTTCGTACTATCAGGTATCAAGGTAAGACCCAAGTGCAGACTGTCTTGAAGTGACAATGTTTATTGTAAAAACAGGGGCAGGCAAACGACAGGTCAAGGCAGGCAGGGGTCGATAATCCAGAATATAGGCTAAGGTACAGGACGGCAGGCAGGCTCAGGGTCAGGTCAGGCAGAGGTCGGTAATCCAGAGGTGGAGCAAAGTTACAGGACGGCAGGCAGGCTCAGGGTCAGGGACAGGCAGAGTGGTCAGGCGGGTGGGTACAGGGTCAGGCCAGGCAAGAGTCAAAAACCAGGAGGACGAGAAAAAGAGAGACTGGGGAAAAACAGGAGTACAGACAAAACGCTGGTTGACTTGAACAAAAGACAAACTGGCACAGACAGACAGAAAACACAGGTATAAATACCCAGAGGATAAGTGGGGAAGATGGGCGACACCTGGAGGGGGTGGAGACAAGCACAAGGACAGGTGAAACAGATCAGGGCATGACAAGGACACCATGCCCCTCGTTTTTCATAGTGTGTTGTACTGATCTTACAAACTGATCTCCCGGATCACAAAAAAAGCTTAAAGATTAACCTTTTCCCTTCTAGTCTCATTCAAGAACCTTGACAGTTCCCTCACTGTGTACTTTGACCCCTCTGCCTGACTGGCTGTCAGCTCAGGACCCATTGAGGAGGAGTCTTAAAAGAAAGTCTCCTCATCGTCCTCAGACTCACCTTCCTCCTCCTCCTCATCTTCGCCTCCCATCCTGACCACCTGCCCTTTCTCTCTAGTCGGGGCTTCCTCCCCAGCACCAGGCAAAGGTTCCTTAGTGCCTTTGACCACACCAGCCTCTCACCTCCCACCTCCTTTCTTCTCCCCCTTTTTCCTCATCCGCTTGACACCCTCCTCCAACGCCCCTAGTCGCTTGCCCTTCCCCACTATACTCTCCTCATCTACTAGCATAACCTGACTAGACCCAGCCTCATCTACACCACCATCCATAACCTGACTAGACCCAGCCTCATCTACATCCCCATCCATAACCTGACTAGACCCAGCCTCATCTACACCACCATCCATAGCATGACTAGACCCAGCCTCATCTACACCACCATCCATAACATGACTAGGCCCAGCCTCATCTACACCACTAGCCAGGCAAGGAGGTGACACTATATAACTAGCCAGGCAAGGAGGTGACACTATATAACTAGCCAGGCAAGTAGGTGACACTATATAACAAGCCAGGCAAGGAGGTGACACTATATAGTGCACTACTTCCCCATAGGGCTCTTGTCAAAAGTAGTGCACTATATAGGGAATAGGGTGCCATTTGAGACGCATACACTCTTAGAAAAAAAGGTGCTATCTAGAACCTAAAAGGGTTCTTTGGGTGTCCCCATAGGAGAACCATTTGAAGAACAATTTTTGGTTCCAGGAAGAAGAAAAAAAGGGTTCTACCTGGAACACAAAAGGGTTCTACCTAGAACTAAAAAGGGGACAGCCGAAGAACCCTTTTGGAACCCTTTTTTCTAAGAGTGTACCCTTTCAGGCAGTTTCTGGGAAAGACTCCATCTTTAGAAGTCCTGCCAACCGTCTGGCTCAGCTTCAATGATTGTACACAGAACCAACCTTCCCCAATGAGAAGAATATCAGGGGAGTGTCACTGTGGTCAGAATGGGGCAGAATCATGTGGCTGCAATGTTCGGATTAAAAAAAGAAAAGAAAAGGCATTTTCTACCACCACCCTCTGTTTTAAAAATGGCAAATTCCTCTTTTCCTACAAATAATGAGTGAGTTATTTCTGGCTGCCACCACATTTCTGCTGGTTACTTACAGGGAAAGACTCCTCACAAAAAGCCAATTGTTTAAATAATCAAACCAATATATGTACAGTTGGGCCAAAGTGGATCGAATGAAGGCGATGATATGGATATAGAGGATATTGGTTAGGTGAGATGGCTACATAGGCATCCTACACAGAATTTGTCCTAACTGTTTTAACTGTGATGCTGATAAGTCCAGTAAATCACACAAAAGTAAAACAGTAGAAAAAAAACTATTGTATTCTTCCTAGTAGACAATGACTCCCCTATACTAGTCAGCACACTGTCAATCAAGCGCTTAGTTTGAATGATTGAGAAAATTTGGGTTCCCCAACTGGTGGCCTGTGGATCGAATCTAGTTGATGATCCCTGTCCTAGAATCTATCCAGTTTAGAGCCCTAGGAATATGTGCAACAGGACAAGGTCTCCCCTATACTAGTCAGGACACTGTCTATACAGGATATACATTTTAAAGAGCAATAAAGAGGACATTTAACCATTTGTTGGCTGAGAGAGAAAAAATAAAATGGAGAGAGAGATTTGTAACCTGTTGCCACAAGAAAAGGGCAACCAGTGAATAACTAACACTAGTGTAAATATAATCCATATTCATGTTTATTTTCCCTTTTGTACTTTAACTATTTGCATATTGTTACACCACTGTATATAGACATAATGTGACACTTGAAATGTCTTTATTCTTTTTGAACTTTTGTGAGTGTAATGTTTACTGTTAATTTTTTATTGCTTATTTCACGTTTGTTTATTATCTATTCCACTTGCTTTGGCAAGTGAAATATGTTTCCCATGCCAATAAAGCTCTTTGAATTGAATTGAGAGAGCATGAGGCCTAAATAGAGAGAGAGAGAGAGAGAGAGAGAGAGAGGGAGAGAGAGCGAGAGGGAGAGAGAGCATGAGGCCTAAATAGAGAGAGAGAGAGAGAGGGAGAGCGAGAGGGAGAGAGAGCATGAGGCCGAGAGAGAATACGTAAGAGAGAGAGAGACTGTTTATTTCATTTGTTTATCCATTTTACTTGCTTTGGCAATGTAAACATGTTTACCATGCCAATAAAGCCCATTAAATTGAATTGCGAGAGAGAGGGTATGAGGCTGAGAGAAATAAGTCACATGTTCTGCCTGTGTCTTGTGTAAAACAACACCCAATAAAATGTTCATTCTAAAGAGCACTGCATCTGCTTCGTTTTCATGAGCAGAGCGATGTGTAGCAACCCGCATTCATATCACTGATTTGGTATCACACCACTCTCTGCGGGGTCAACGGTAGGGACGTTTTTAGATTTTCAACCTAAATTCCGTTTCCACTTAAAAACGGATGTCGGGTCTCAGCTCAGGAGTCTTTTTACGCCTTAGTTACTGACTCACAGTCAGACCGGTGTCTCGTGACAGCTGTGATAGATAGGCTATCTTTGTGTGTGTCCAGATTGACCTTCAAAGCCACGCGAATATCTGTTCTCTTGATAACAATACACAGGTTACCTTTCCCAATTTATGAAAGTAGTTAACATATACCAAATATGTTATCTGGTAAATATCAACGGATGAACAGGTGAATCGATTCGCATGACTGACACTGCATTATCTAAGCGCTTTCTTTGCCCGAAAGTTGACATTTAGTCAAGTAAAATTAAGACGAAATAAGGCAATTCACGTTTTAAATCCAATACTGATAATATCTACTCATATAAGTGTGTTATTATTCGTTATTATCACGTGCACAAATGTCAAATATCTTACCACCAGCTCTTTGCGTGTCAGGGAACTTTGCGAAATGTAGTCCCTTGGTTTCAGTCACCAACCTGTGGCTTGCAGTTTTTCTCCGGCAACTGAATCGACTCCAAATGATGGCCAGTCAAGATCACACTCTACTTCAACTACTATGAAATGCACTGTGTCGCCTAGCTACTACCTCCCCGTGCGCAACAGCATCAATCAAACCCGTAAAATCCGGCACAATAAATGTCCCTCCTCGCTCTACTGCTGAAACATAGGTAACAGGGAACTCGTTACCGCAATCAAAAAAAGATAATCTGTCTACAAATGATGAGATAGAATCATAATATGAGATGGTAAATCATAATTATGAGATATGTGAGTCGTAGCCTAATTATAAGTCATCATTATGAGACAGTAAGTCATCATTATAAGACAGTAAATCATCATTATGAGACAGTAAGTCATCATTATGAGATAGTAAGTCATCATTATGAGACAGTAAGTCAGTATTATGAGACAGTAAGTCATCATTATGAGACAGTAAGTCATCATTATGAGATAGTAAGTCATCATTATAAGACAGTAAATCATCATTATGAGACAGTAAGTCATCATTATGAGACAGTAAGTCAGTATTATGAGATAGTAAGTCATCATTATGAGACAGTAAGTCAGTATTATGAGATAGTAATTCATCATTATGAGACAGTAA
>QNTS01001834.1:74914-91812 GCA_003317085.1 Hucho hucho
AGTAAGTCATCATTATGAGACAGTAAGTCATCATTATGAGATAGTAAGTCAGTATTATGAGATCGTAAGTCATTATTATGAGATACGTTTAGGCAATCTGTATCATATGAATCCAATGTGCTCTTTGCATCAGGCCCTCCTCAACTTTCAAGGATAACCTTATGTATATCCTATAGTCAATCTCACGTGTGTGTGTGTTTGTGTGTGTGAGTATGCATGAGAGAGAGAGTTTGTGGTGATATTGTTCCATATTAATGGAATGGACAGTTTTGTTGATGTGAGTTGGTGCCTGTTTGATGACATCTGGATGACATGAGATATAATTAATACTTTTTTAAAATTTTAAATGATGAATATATAACCATTGATTCTTGAAGAATGTAACTTAGAAATGCCTCATGAGCAACGGTCTTACCCCAAAAGTCAGATTGTTTGGGGGGTGGCGGTAAACGGGCTTCCATAAGTAAATTCCAATGGCACAGACAAACAAACTTTACTGAGCTTTTCGTTAACTTGAAAAGTGTTTCTTTAGCCAACATGTCAATGTTGTCACTGTAGAAGCTGCTTTTGACTTGAATGTGAAAAAGTCAAACACGAACAGAACTCCATAGGCTCCTGTATAGGCTACTTCTGGATCACAGACTACTCATCAACCTGTTTGTTCTTCATCCCTGTTTTATGTTAGCCTGAGTGAATGAGTGCCAGTCTGTACTATTGTGTCAACTCCCAATTGACATGCCATGTTTTGCTTGACCATGACCAATGGATTTGCCAAGAGCACAAGCAGATCTGGGACCAGGCTGTATGTCACACTAATATTGATTGATAAGAAGCTGATTGGGTAAAAACTGAAGCACTGAAGTACCATAAGGCTTTACTTTTGTGTTGTCATTCATTCAGACTCGATTAGAGTTCCTTACTGACTTACTCACCAGATTACATTCTCTGCAGTCATAAGAAACTGCAGGTTTATTGTGGTCCCTGGTCCCTGAAAAACTCGAGCAAGCAAGATATCATTTTCCTTTTTTTACCTCCCATTTTCACTCACTCCAAACTGCAGGTCTGGGGTTGATTAGAGAGTTAGGTTCAATACATATTTCAACCTATTTATCTTGATAGTTTACCCTGTACTGTTAAAAGGCTTGTGGATATGCCTCAGGGGGGTTCTATGTTTCAATTATTTAAAAAATGTGTGTGGGGGGGGGTCCCATTATGCAATGGAATAATGAAACATTCTCTATGGTTGACACCAACCACCTGACCTAATCATTCCCAACATCAGAAGATCTACCTGAAGGTATGGCTCATTCATTTTGAACATTTTAAATTTAACCTTTTTTAAATCTGACATTTTAATTAGACAAGTCAGTTAATAAGAACAAATTCTTATTTACAATGACGGCCTTCACCGGCCAAACCCGGACAATGCTGGGGCAATTGTGCGCCGCCCTATGGGACTTCCAATCACGGCCGGTTGTGATACAGCCTGGATTCGAACCAGGGTGTCTGTAGTGACGCCTCACTGAGATGCAGTGCCTTCGACCGCTGCGCCACTCGGGAGTCCCATACATGGACACATACAGTTGAAGTCGGAAGTTTACATACACTTAGGTTGGAGTCATTAAACTCGTTTTTCAACCACTCCACAAATTTATTTTTAAGAAACTATAGTTTTGGCAAGTCGGTTAGGACATCTACTTTGTGCATGACACAAGTCATTCTTCCAACAATTATTTACAGACAGATTATTTCACTTATAACTGTATAACAATTCCAGTGGGTCAGAAGTTTACATACACTAAGTTGACTGTGCCTTTCAACAGTTTGGAAAATTACAGAAAATAACGTAATGGCTTTAGAAGCTTCTGATAGGTTAATTGACATCATTTGAGTCCATTGGAGGTGTACCTGTGGATGTATTTCAAGGCATACCTTCAAACTCAGTGCCTCTTTCCTTGGCATCATGGAAAAATAAAAATAAATCAGCCAAGACCTCAGAAAAAAAATTCTAGACCTCCACAAGTCTGGTTCATCCTTGGGAGCAATTTCCAAACACCTGAAGATACCACGTTCATCTGTACAAACAATAGTACGCAAGTATAAACACCATGGGACCACGCAGCCGTCATACCGCTTAGGAAGGAGACACGTTCTGTCTCCTAGAGATAAACGTACTTTGGTGCGAAAAGTGTAAATCAATCCCAGAACAGCAAAGGACCTTGTGAAGATGCTGGAGGAAACAGGTACAAAAGTATCTATATCCACAGTAAAACGAGTCCTATATCGACATAACCTGAAAGGCCGCTCAGCAAGGAAGAAGCCACTGCTCCAAAACCACCATAAAAAAGCCAGACTACGGTTTGCAACTGCATATGGGGACAAAGATCGTACTTTTTGGAGAAATGTCCTCTGGTCTAATGAAACAAAAATAGAACTGTTTGGCCATAATGACCATCGTTATGTTTGGAGGAAAAAGGTGGAGGCTTGCAAGTCGAAGAACACCATCCCAACTGTGAAGCACGGGGGTGGCAGAATCATGTTGTGGGGGTGCTTTGCTGCAAGAGGGACTGGTGCACTTGATTTGACCACAGAACATCAGCTGTCATTTACGGTTCATTTCCCTACGATTCTTCATGTTGAATCACCACAGTTCGTCGACACCCAGCAGGTGATCTACTATTCCACTGCGCACGGCTGACATTCGTTATGTTGTGTCTTGTCTTGTCCTTTACACTAACCGGAGGTGAAGCTTCTCCAGGCTGGCATCTGCTAGGTCATCGTTGGCTCTCTGATGGATGTCTCTTTGGGTTTTATCTTGTGATCGTCTGACAGGCCTTCAACCTTATGGATAAACACCTCAAAGTTGATCTCTGGGTTGAACCTGTAGGCTCGGGACACTGAGATGAAGCCTCCCCAAGGCTTCCACAGAATCATCCTGATGAAACCAAGAGAGAACAAAAACACACCCCTCTAAGCAGAGGAGAGACATTGCAGCCACCTATTTTTTAATACATAAAAATCTGTGAAACTGTAGGCTGTTCAGCCTTCTCAATGTTTGCCATGGGTAGTGCAACATCTAACTGTCCTATTTGTCTCACTTGAGTATCAATGACAAGATCAAAGCCCTGTACCCCTGAAGATCATCTCATAGTCGAAGGTAGGGTTGAAGTCCACCTGACCAGGCAAGTCCCAGATTTGGAAATTGACGAAAGAGCTGCTGAAGATGTCATCATTGTAGATTTTGTTGGTGCTCTCCAAGAACAGTGTCTGGTGTTTGGCGACATCTTGTGGAATACAACCTGGATAGTGGAGCACAATAGACAAAGTGAACTTACGCTTGATCCGAAATGTTACGGGTCCGCCAGATGTTACGGGTCCGCCAATTACGGGTCCGCCAGAGACACGCAGTGGCCAAATCAAGCTCTGCCCTCTCAAATTTTATGGAGGCCACCGTATAGCTCCGCATTGACATGATTGTTTGACGGTAGGTGGGGGCGGTACGTCCTGTATAAACACAAAATCACTTCCTTGACAACGTCCATCACTGTAGCTCTGCTCTGCTTAAGTGAAAGACGTAGGACAGCCGTCACGTATGTCGAGGCTGCATCGCAGTCAATGCTGTACGGCCACTTCAGACATCAGATTAACAATAAAGAGCCTTTTAGTGTAGATGACTTGACTAGCTAGTTTATCAATTTGAGTCGTGTGCCATGTATAAACATTATAGTTTGTATGACTAGGCGGCAACGATGCACAGAAGTGGGCAGATGCAGTGGCTCATTGTATAACTACCTGAACTAGGAACACAACAAACCTTTTGAATGTACGATTTACCACTTCTCCGCAGTCCTTGGTTTACTGTCACCTGACGTGTTCTCGATATCTGGTTCCTCCACTCCGTAGCCAAAATCCTTTAGGAAAGATTGTACAACACCATAGCTCCCTGCCAGCGCAGGATCTTCGTACTGAATCGACATTTGCCTCAAATCTGCCAGCTAATCAACGCTAGCAGCTGTTAAATCCTCTGATCAAATTCAATCCTGTTTAGCAAACTAGTTGCCAACCAAGTCGTGACTTGAACATATATTATAGTGTTGTTGTTATATGGTGTATTCACAACGAAATAAAAAGTAAACATCATTCATGTATACTGTACTTCTGCTTCCAAGCACCCCAGGTGTTCTCTTGTCAACTAGGGTCGTCACATAAAATCATAATTATGGTTAAACCCCGCCTATTCTCAAGTTTTAATGTCACATGAGAAAGTACAGTGGAATGCCTTTCTGGTAAACTCAAAACCCAACAAAGCAATAAACAATAACAATGTAATACTAGGAAAAAACACGAGAAATAAGAAATATGAAGAACACCGTATAAGTATGTAAGCATACCATATACACAGGGTCAGTTCCAATACCATATTTACAACGTGCAGGGATATTGGAATGATGGAGGTAGATATGTAAAGGGGTAAGTGACTGGGCAACAGGATATGAAGCCCTATTCGGACGGGATTAGTTTTACTGGGCGACCTCGAGTAATGTAGTTATGTAGACGAGCACAAAACACCAAATCTGTCATTTTAGTCCCGTCCGAATCTGCCATGTCAGTAATTGTTACACGGCAGGAGAGTAACAATTCCAGACAGAATAACCTAATGTTTTTTTGGGGAAAACTCCAAAGTCCTCTGATAATACTCGTCCTGTGCGAATCGACATCCCTGTGTTTTGAGAGAAATATATCTGAGTTTAAAAAGTGTTGCTCGCAGTTGTGCGAATGAATTGAACATCGTCAAATGCATCATAAAAAAATTATTGCGCCTATTTAATGCAACCCTTGCTGTTAATAGATCGCAAAGCAGCATACAACTGAGCTAAACGTTTGGAAATGACAAATTCACTTTCTCATTCATAGCCTAAAAACGCATATCAAGTGCAAGTGCGCTGTTTAGCACTAAACCTAACCTTAGCCCTAACCTTAATCACACTGCTAACATTAAATTAAGACCTAAAAGGAAATTTTTGTTTTCATGTTTTTTTTTTCTCTCGACATAGTCAATTGTTTTACTTTGTGGCTGTGGTAACTAGTGACAAACCGTCAATGTGCCTGTTTCGTCTAATTTCTGCCATAAAGTGTATTTTCCCCGCTCCCCCAATCTGATTGGTCCTCCAGCCAAACGCTGTTTCACTACATGGCCATGAGATGGCGCCACATATATAGCTAGGGTTAATGCCTTCACACAAGTAGCTCAGTTTCAGTTTCATTTATTGAAAAACAAAATCGTAAAGTAAATCGACAGAGTATAAAAAAAAAAAAATTAGTTCATCATTATCATCACATTAGAACATCATCAATCATTGAACATTTTTATCCCACAATCCACAGTTCAGCTAATTTATTTTGTTGTCGTTTTTGTCGTTATAGCAACCGAACCACTGTGGGAGAAAATTTGCTTTGTTGCGGTCCTGTTGAGTTGATAGCTAGCTAGTTTACTAACGTTAATCATCATAACGCTGCATATCTGTTCGCAATAATGGCCCATTACAGAGTAAGTATAGGAAACTTTTCTTCAATGAACTTAAAACACGAGTGGTTTGAAGATATTTCTTTCATTGTCCTATGTTTTCACTTGTTACTTTGTAACTAGCTAACTAACTGCATTCATTGATGACTTTGTATCTAGGATAGCTCTCATTCATTGGAATCGGCAGTATGGTTGTGCTAGTAAAACAATTTTGTTTTCAAACTTTATGGTCAACCAGGCATATTTTTTTTTGTATTTTGCTTACCTGCCTGGAAACTGTCAAAAGAAACTGAAGTAGAGTTATCTAGCTACAGCTTTAAATAGCCTATGCAAAAATGTTTTGTTAGTCTTCTGATTCTTCTCATCATTGTTTATCTCACAGGCTTCAGACTCCAAGAGAGAACAATTTCGAAGGTATCTAGAAAAATCTGGAGTTCTAGACAGTCTCACCAATGGTAGGTCTCTTTCAGAAATTGAATAACATTACTGGCAAACATTCTTTAAAATGCATAAAGTCTAGAGTCTTTCATGCGGTATACTTTGATTTTGTACCTCATGTTCATCATTTTGATTCCAAATCCTAACTACTTGCATAGTCTATAGCAGGGGTGTCAAACATAGGCGAGGGTGTCCAATATGGCCCGCACGTTATTTGAGTTACAAAAAAACTCAAAACCATTTTAGATTTACATTTGAGTCATTTAGCATAAAATCTTATCCAGATTGACTTACAGGAGCAATTACGGTTAAGTGCCTTGCTCAAGGGCACATCGGCAGATTTGTCACCTAGTCGGCTCAGGGATTCGAACCAGTGACCATTTGGTTACTGGCCGAATGCTCTTAAAAGGAAACTTAAAAAATGTTCAGCGTCATAGTGTACTCCAGCACAACCCCAATATCAACATATGTGAAAATGGTAGATAAGTGTTTACAATGACATCATCGGTGTGTATCCGGTAGTTTTTGACCAATTATTAGTAGGCAATGGTTGATGTAATATATAACACATGTTCAGTGAGGCCCTCCGGACCTTGTTTAAGAATGAATGCGGCCCCC
Source organism: Hucho hucho (assembly GCA_003317085.1). Classification (NCBI taxonomy): domain Eukaryota; kingdom Metazoa; phylum Chordata; class Actinopteri; order Salmoniformes; family Salmonidae; genus Hucho; species Hucho hucho. The sequence goes on from QNTS01001834.1 coordinate 81,495, forward strand.
GGGGCAAAACCTGTTTGACACCCCTGATCTATAACAACATTTTGACTCACATATTACCACCAATATCCATAACAATTGTATTGCTGTTTGCAGTGTTGGTCGCCCTGTACGAGGAGACAGATAAACCTAATAATGCTTTGGAGTATCCTTTTGTCTTGGTTTGATTAATATTCCAATATGATGACAACAACCATGACCACTGTCTCAACTGATCCCGTTGATGCAGATGTTGCTTGCTGATTCAGGTAGTCACTCATAGTGTTGGGCAGAGAAAATACCTTGCCCTGAAATCTGATGACTTCTGCCCCTCTGGTGCAAAACGATCAAGCGTAGACTTTGTGTACATTACAGCAGCCTCGTCTAAAATTGTTGTTGTGCATGTGACGTCTTTTAAAGGCTCTTTTTCTTATTGTTCTATTAACTAATTCATCGCCTGGAGATGTCACCAGGCAGGCCAAAACTCCATCCCACCAAAACAGGCTGAAATTTCAGGTGGCCTTTTCAAACAGCTCTTACACTAAAATGGCATTATCATAGTTCTCACAATGTCACAGCATTATTCCAACCTTATAGTGTGGAAATATATAAAACACCGGAAAATCACATTTTTGACTGCACTGGGCCTTTTATAAAGTGAGTTTAGGGTGTGCCATGGCTGGCCGGAGTGATGGTGCTGCCCCCCCCCCGGACCAAATATTGCCTCTGGTGATATGGGTTCAAACCTTGATTACGCCACTTTCCATTCTATGCACCAGCAGCTCTCCTCTATCTCCCCATCTCAATAGTTTCTTGTTCACTGTAGCTATCAACAACAACAACAAGAGTTTAGACTAGCCTTCACCTAAACCCTAGCTTTCTAAAGCATCACCTTGGTGTGGCTGGTGCTGAGCCAGCAGATGTGGAGGCCCTTCATCTGGAACTAACTGAGCTACAGCAGAAGTGGGATCTGCTCATGGAGGAAAACAAAGACCTCAGAAACAGGGTCAGAGAGAATTGAAAATTTTTCCTAAATTCAAGGGGTTGTTTCCCGGACACAGATTAAGTTTAGATTCTCCATTGATCTTGTTTTTAGCACAGAACTAGGCTTAATCTGTATCCGGGGAAACCACCCCCAAATACCCCCAAAGTATATCTAATCTCAGTACGTTGCAAATACCAGACTTTTCTCTACCTTGTTTTACAGCTTCTGCAGTATGAACCAGCACCTGAGGATGGAGCAGCAGAGTAGCGGAGTTGGTTGAATTGTTCTTTTTGTCCACTGTTATGAGAAAAAAAAGGCACAAATAAAGCTATTATTTCTTAGTAGTACTATATGACACTATATCCAAGGATAGAAGAACTGTTAATTGCAAAAGCAATGTGTTTTTGTTAAGTAGTATTTTCTGTGTACAGGCACTTGTTCAATCTAAAGCGTCAACTATTTCTCTCCAATTTCAAGTCAATAAATACTATTTTCAACAAATATTCCTCATGCAAAGTTATTGTGTTGATGTATCGCTAGATGGAATTCCCAACGGATCCTTGCCTATTCATTTAAATGCCACACACACAGGGTCACTGTGATAGCAGGCCTACTACTTCCGGTCCAGTATGGGGTTAGCATTCAAAGCCAATGTTCTTGCCTGTTGCTGTTTTGGATTTGAATTTTTATATCTTGGTAAACTAATTATGTTAAAATATAATCTCATTAGTAATTCAAGAATATTAGTATTTTATTTTATCAAGTAAAATGATTATACAATTGTGAATATACAAATCAATGTATGACGTAGTGTTCAGTAAAAATAAAGTACAATTTCATATAAGCAATAGGCATGTACAAAATCAGTCCCATTTCCTCCCAATCAATATGTATAATTTACATTGTCAAATGATTAGTGGGCTTTGTGCCACAATAATATCAACGCTTTTTCAGGATGGAGGACATCTGCAGTATCCCGACCTGAAAGAAAACAGAACAAGTTGAAAATATTATGTAACTGGTTTAGCCAAAGACTACATTGTTGTAGTAGTAGTAGTAGTAGTAGTAATAGTTCAATTATAGTTTAACTGAAATAAGCTGTTGCTTTGTTATTAGTTGGAGTGTTTAAATAAAGTTGGCCAGTAGCCTATATCATGAGCAAAGAAACTGTCAATTGGACTGATACTAAAATAGATTGTTGTTATGTCACTGGCAAAAATGTCCTCTGATTAAATTGGTAGCTAGTGAGCTCCAGCCACCAATTTAACTTGTAAAGTAAAATTCACTTGGTTATTGTGCTTTTTAAAAGTACAATATCTTAATTACAATATTGAGGAAATCATGCTTTGAAACTTTTTCCTTGTTAACACATTTTTTTCCAATTAATGTCATTGAGTTTTGGGTTACGTAATTGCGAATTACGGCCTAAAGGATATAGATTTTCTGATTCTGCTTTCCATTGCTCTTGGTACATTGCAGTAAGCCTTGCATTTATATGCACGCAATGCAATGAAAGTCTTTCGAACTAAAACAGACCTGTCAACAATGTCTGTTGTCTTTTATCTAGATTTACTAAGCGTTTTCCATTGCGTAATTCTGCTTTGCTTTTTGTCTTCTGAAAATAACAGGTGTAAACTTGGTGCATACAACAGCCTCTAACAAAATGCATTGTGGCCTGGTCCCAGAGCAGTTTATCTTAACGTTAATACTGTGTACTCAACTTCACTGACAGAAAAACATCACAGTCTCAAGAACTGCAAATCTATGGAAAATGATCATTTGTTAGGCTACACTTCAGGGCACACTTAGCTAACACTGTAACAGTGTACCCTGAAGCATAGCCTATTTTGTATTTAACTTTATTTAACTAGGCAAGTCAGTTAAGAACACATTCTTATTTACAATGACGGCCTACCCCGGCCAAACCTTCCCCTAACCCGGACAACGCAGGGCCAATTGTGTGCCACCCAATTGTGCGGACTCCCAATCACGGCTTGTTGTGATACAGCGTGGAATCGAACCAGGGTCTGTAGTGACTGCTGCACCACTCGGGAGCCCCAACATTGTAACAGTTTCTTGTGACATGATGAGATAAGGTAATAAACCTTAGATCTGCAGGTCGCCTGGAGCTCGCCTGCTGCTGCCGTTACTTGCCAGTGACATTCGGCGGTTGGGAGAGCAGACAGGAGGGCTGTTGCCATCGCGGCTGTGCCGAGACACTGAGCTCAGTTCTCCTATTGAGTCCTGGCTCTGGGGCCTGCTCAGTCTCTTGATGTCCGGCTTAGAGAAGGCCCTGGCTCGGCTGGCAGCAAAGCTACAGCGTGGCTTCATGCTTATAGTCCCAGGGAAGGAGTCCCCACTGTCTGAGCCATTCCCCTCCACCACAGTGGAACAGTTCCAGGGGGCACTGACCCTCCGTGGTTTTCTCGCAATGACCGAAAGGGTTGGGCATGAGGAGGCATCCATCAAGGGTAGCACAGGGGGGTACTCAGAGCCCCGTGACCCTATGAAGTCCATGTGGTGGGGGAGAGGAGCAACATGTTGGGGAAGAGGATGCACCACAAGATCCTTTGGCTCATCCTTCTTGTCAACAAGGGCAGAGCGTGTCGTCTCACGGCTGGTGTTCTTTGAGTTGCTGTTGTGCTCAGGACTTGGCACTGCCTCCTTACTGGCTGTATTGTGGCTGTCTGTACCTGGCTTGACACCAGGGTCCACCTGAATGGGGACAAAGGCAGAGGAGGAATTGAGGAGGGAATGCGTCGGTCCATTGCCCTGTTTCTCTATCAGGAGTGTGTACCCACTGGGTCCACTGGGGATAACAGGCTTGCAGCCCCCAGAGGTTCCCCCCATGTTAACCTGTTTCACGTCAGAGTTTATTTTGGATTTGCTATGGTTGTAGTCATCCTTGAGGTGTGGATGGTAGGCCAAGATGCCCTTCTTGAGCTTCCTGTAGCTCAGGTGCATGATCTCCAAGAGGCTGAGGAATAGGGAGACGGCAGCGATGGCCTGCATGAACATCATGAAGACAGTCTTCTCCGTGGGCCTGGAGACAAAGCAGTCCACCAAGTTTGGGCACGGCTCCCTCTCGCACTTAAACAAAGGGTCCAGGTGGTGGCCGTAGAGGAGGTACTGGCCCATCATGAAGCCCACCTCCACCACAGAGCGGGTGACGATGTGAGCCACATAGGTCTGTAGCAGGGACCCTCTCAGCGGGGCCTTGTTGAGCTTCCCCAGATCCAGCTGTCTCATCTCCCTCTCGATACGTCTCCGCACCTCGATCAGCTCCACGTCCACTGCCTCCAGCTCCCGACGCAATGCCGCCCTCTTAGTGTGGCGCGTCTTCTCCAGAGCTCGCAGCTGGTAGATGGCGTGGCCCATGTAAACCAGAGAGGGTGAGGAGACGAAGATGACCTGCAGCACCCAGTAGCGGATGAGAGAGATGGGGAAGGCTCGGTCGTAGCACACGTTGCGGCACCCTGGCTGTTCGGTGTTGCAGATGAAGTCGGTCTGCTCGTCGTTCCACACATCCTCTGCAGCGACGCCAAGCACCAGCATCCGGAAGATGAACAGGATGGTCAGCCAGATCTTTCCCACCATGGTGGAGTGGATATGCACTTCCTCCAAGATCCCACCCAGGAAGTTCCAATCTCCCATCTTCACACGGGTTTTGCTAATTGATGGGGAAATGTATATGTTAAAAAGCAGAAAATATGGAAAATGGAATGTCAAGATTAAATGTATGGTGAGGTCAATAATAATACAAGGACAAACATAATGTTTATTATAAAGTAGAATTGATGATGATGATATAAAAAGGGGCAATCTGCCATTCCTACATCCATTTTGGGATTTCTGAATTAAGGATATGTACCCATTGATTCTTGAAAAATATAACTTATAAATGCCTCATGAGCTTAGTTCAACTGTCGTACCCCATCAGAACCCAAAATTAAAGCTTGTTTTACTCCAATGTTTGTAAACAGAGTAAATGTAAACAAACACTATATAGCCTAAAAAAAAAGGTTAAAAGTATAATGTTGATATCATGGATGGTCAGTCCTTGCATCCATAGTTGTGTATGAATTTGAGAGTGGTAAAAAAATTCCAGCCCCATCCATCAGCTTTTTAACAAAACGGGCCGGAAAAACACTTTTTGTTATTGTTTCAACTGCTGATTGTCTCTTTAATAATCATTATAAATATCACTTGCTAATCAAGGACTAATGAAAACCATTAGTCCTAATTTAAGGATCATTAGGTAATACAATATCAAATGAAATAATAATTGACTAGTTACAGAAAGAATTATCATCCTCCAAAATATGAAAATGATATGAATCAGAATGCAGTGCTCTTTGTGAGTTTAAATCAGGAGGCCTCTGGTGGGAAAATAAGTTCAAACTAAATCTAAAATCACATAAGTAAACTTACCTTTCATTGGGGAAATAATATGTACATAAACAGACATTTTAGAACAAAATATTTGGACGCTTGATACAATCCTGTGCTCATTGTCAATCTCTTTATCTTCTTAGTAAACCAGCCCAGAACTCCACAGCTGATTAAATGAAAACGAAACAAAAAGCAGCCCGTTGGCCTGGGTTGGTGAGAACTATATAGCCTGCCAAGAGAAATCAATTATACTATTAGTTGTCATTTACCTTGCAGCAGTATGAATGGACTGCCGGTGGTGGGGAGCCCTGCAGGTCATCGGGTAATAAGGGACCGCCAAAATATTCAATCGTTTGTCTATTTGTGGCTTCTCTCAGAGGACCTCAAACCCCTGTGACCCTCGGTGGCGCTCTACCCTGTGATGCCTGTAGTGGAATATGATGTGGTGTGTCCGATACACAGACACTGAGCCAGAGCACTGGCTTACCCCATTTTGGCCCCAGTGGCTCTGAGTGCATCTCTACGGGGAGCCAGCAGTTAAAGTAAGAATCTATTAGGTCAAATACACTGCTCAAAAAAATAAAGGGAACACTTAAACAACACAATGTAACTCCAAGTCAATCACACTTCTGTGAAATCAAACTGTCCACTTAGGAAGCAACACTGATTGACAATAAATTTCACATGCTGTTGTGCAAATGGAATAGACAACAGGTGTAAATTATAGGCAATTAGCAAGACACCCCCAATAAAGGAGTGGTTCTGCAGGTGGTGACCATAGACCACTTCTCAGTTCCTATGCTTCCTGGCTGATGTTTTGGTCACTTTTGAATGCTGGCGGTGCTTTCACTCTAGTGGTAGCATGAGACGGAGTCTACAACCCACACAAGTGGCTCAGGTAGTGCAGCTCATCCAGGATGGCACATCAATGCGAGCTGTGGCAAGAAGGTTTGCTGTGTCTGTCAGCGTAGTGTCCAGAGCATGGAGGCGCTACCAGGAGACAGGCCAGTACATCAGGAGACGTGGAGGAGGCCGTAGGAGGGCAACAACCCAGCAGCAGGACCGCTACCTCCGCCTTTGTGCAAGGAGGAGCAGGAGGAGCACTGCCAGAGCCCTGCAAAATGACCTCCAGCAGGCCACAAATGTGCATGTGTCTGCTCAAACGGTCAGAAACAGACTCCATGAGGGTGGTATGAGGGCCCGACGTCCACAGGTGGGGGTTGTGCTTACAGCCCAACACCGTGCAGGACGTTTGGCATTTGCCAGAGAACACCAAGATTGGCAAATTCGCCATTGGCGCCCTGTGCTCTTCACAGATGAAACCAGGTTCACACTGAGCACATGTGACAGACGTGACAGAGTCTGGAGACGCCGTGGAGAACGTTCTGCTGCCTGCAACATCCTCCAGCATGACCGGTTTGGCGGTGGGTCAGTCATGGTGTGGGGTGGCATTTCTTTGGGGGGCCGCACAGCCCTCCATGTGCTCGCCAGAGGTAGCCTGACTGCCATTAGGTACCGAGATGAGATCCTCAGACCCCTTGTGAGACCATATGCTGGTGCGGTTGGCCCTGGGTTCCTCCTAATGCAAGACAATGCTAGACCTCATGTGGCTGGAGTGTGTCAGCAGTTCCTGCAAGAGGAAGGCATTGATGCTATGGACTGGCCCGCCCGTTCCCCAGACCTGAATCCAATTGAGCACATCTGGGACATCATGTCTCGCTCCATCCACCAACGCCACGTTGCACCACAGACTGTCCAGGAGTTGGCGGATGCTTTAGTCCAGGTCTGGGAGGAGATCCCTCAGGAGACCATCCGCCACCTCATCAGGAGCATGCCCAGGCGTTGTAGGGAGGTCATACAGGCACGTGGAGGCCACACACACTACTGAGCCTCATTTTGACTTGTTTTAAGGACATTACATCAAAGTTGGATCAGCCTGTAGTGTGGTTTTCCACTTTAATTTTGAGTGTGACTCCAAATCCAGACCTCCATGGGTTGATACATTTGATTTCCATTGATAATTTTTGTGTAATTTTGTTGTCAGCACATTCAACTATGTAAAGAAAAAAGTATTGAATAAGATTATTTAATTCATTCAGATCTAGGATGTGTTATTTTAGTGTTCCCTTTATTCTTTTGAGCAGTGTATATCTGAAGTGGATTGATAATTGTGTAAGGAGCGGTAGAGATACTCTGAATGATCAGCTATGAAAAGCTAACTGACATTTACTCCTGAGGTGCTGACCTGTTACACCCTCGACAACCACTGTGATTATTATTATTTGACCCTGCTGGTCATCTATGAACATTTTAAAATCTTGGCAATGTTTTGTTATAATCTCCACCCTGGTTGCTCTCTAGGCTTTTCCTAGGTTCTGGCCTTTCTAGGGAGTTTTTCCTAGCCACCGTGCTTCTACACCTGCATTGCTTGCTGTTTGGGGTTTTAGGCTGGGTTTCTGTACAGCACGCTGTGACATCAGCTGATGTAAAAAGGGCTTTATAAATACATTTGATTTGTTGCAGAATTACTCAATTTGGAGAATGACAGTTGGATCAAACTCAAATCTCAATAAACTACTGTTGGTAACCAATTGCAGAATGTGTGAATTTCTTGATGTTTCATAGTGAGACAGACTGAATAGGAAAGCTAATTTTATTTTATTCATCCATGGGCCATTATATGTTATTCATCATTGATAACCACACACCGTCAATCAATAAGCTTTGGTCTTTTGGAATGAACCTTTGAAAACTACAACAGATTAAATAATACTCTGTATCAGTTATTAGTACCATATATTATGCAATACATGTTTTCCTTATACATAATGGTAGATTGTTCCTTAGTACTGTTCCCAAACACAGTTTTAACGCCACAATACTGGCACAATAGCTGCATTTACACAGACCAATTCAGACCCCCCCCCCCTCCCTATTGTTGGTCTTTTGACCAATCAAATCATGTCTTTTCCCAATAATTTGGCAAAAACATCAGAATTGGGCTGCTTGTGTAAACAAAGCCATAGCCATGGAGATTTCAAGGCTGCAGGTTACAATCCTGTCCAAAAGACACGCTGGAATGGATTGTCTATCGTCTAATTATCTTGGCTGTAAATAAACTGTAACAAAATTGTCCAAATTAGTCCAAATATAATTTCTCTTACCTTGTTCTCATATGCAATGGCAGATTATTGCTAAATCTGTTCACAAGCAGCTGGCTATTTGGCACCTCCAATAAAAGGCATATTCTGAGTCATTAAGCAGCTATATCACTGAACTCATTAAACCCTGTCCAATAATTGCCTAAAGTTTTGCCTGTAGTTTTGTTAATACTGACCCTTCTGTCATCACTATCGATCGGTCTAAATGCCCTCTGCCATGACCTTGAGCCCAATCAACCTACCACACCTGTACTACTCCACGCCAACATTGGGATTTTAACTTTTATAAATGTTGTTTCCTCTCAATGTAAGAACTGATTGTATGCTAAAATGTGAGTGTAAAAACTAAGCACATTTTATAAATGAGGCCTCTGGCTTGAAATACTTCTTGTTGCAATCTCACTGTCACTCCGTGTTCACTTCCTGATTCAAAATATTCGGGGGCCTAGATTTTTGTCTATCAGTTGCTCTTCACATATGCAAATACAAGTCAAAGTGACTGCATGACATATTAAATTATATGAGAGTCTAGAGTGCTTCCACCATGGCACACTATACTTTTCGATCAGTGCTTTTTCTCCGTACTGGAGATCAATCGGTCATGTCCGATTTTATACATGGATGACTCCCTGTGAATCTAATTAAGTTGATTCCCCCCCAGCTATTGCATGCTTTTTATTCAATATACAGGACATCAATGGCTATGGCTTGTTGGAAGGTTAGGGATGCATCCCAAATGGCACCATATTCCCTATATAGTGCACTACTTTTGACCGATGGGCCCTGGTCATAAAAGGAATAGGGTGCCATTGTGGACGCATCCTTGGTTTTGTTTACTGTGGCCTGTGCCCTAGGAGTACTAGTTGAACCAGCCAATCCTGGCCCTTTTTGAGTTTCAACGAGGTTGGGACACCCTGTTGAGTTATGAAATATGTAGTGTCTAATTCATAATTCCTTAAGGCTTTCTCTATTTGTTACTAAAGTCAAATGACTATTTGTAGTTGCTGTCCATGAAGTCTGTCAGGATGTCACTGGCTGTTTTAGCCTACTCTACTATTGTTATTCTCATATCGCGGCATTGGAGTTGGCTAACAACAGAAACTGGTCCAATATTGTGATTGGTGGAGACCGGCGTTACAGTGCCTTCAGAAAATATTCATACCTCTTGACTTATTCCACTTTTTGTTGTGTTACAGCCTGAATTCAAAAAGGAGTTCATGGATTTTTTGTCTCACCCATCTACACACTATACACCCATAATAACAAAGTGAAAACATGTTTGGCAAATTTATTGAAAATGAAATATCTCATTTACATAACCATTTACATAAGTATTCACACTTAGTCAATCTGGGACATTGACATTATGGAAAGGGGGATACCTAGTCAGTTGTACAACTGAATGCATTCAACTGAAATGTGTGTTCCGCATTTAACCCAACCCCTCTGAATCAGAGAGGTGGGGGGCCGACAATAGACAATGTGCATGATCGGACAGCTCAGAGCTTCTGCTCTTTTCTGTCCATATAAAAACAAATTAGTTGGTGGAAGAGGCAGGGCAGGCCAGGAGCAAGGAAGGAGGGTCTGGTCAAGCAAGGCATCCCCAGGGTCTAGATGCCCTAATATTTTTATCAGAGGTGGGGGGGGGGCTGCCTTAATCGACATACGATGTTACGTTTGGTATGGTTGCTTAAGGCAACAACGAAAGATGGATGGTTGGTCGGGATGGATATATAACATGAACTTTTTAGCTTTTTAGTCTACTTTTTAGCTACTTTGCATGCTAGCTAACCCTTACCCTTTA
>QNTS01001834.1:102646-123622 GCA_003317085.1 Hucho hucho
CATAGTCATCAAAAGCTCTGCTTCTTGGCAATATCACAGCGTTGTCAGATTTCAAAAAGGCTTTACGGCGAAAGCACCACATTTGATTGTTTGAGGATAGCACCCCACATATTTTTCCCATTACCATAAATTCATAAGCCTTCACGGTTCACAGAAAACACATTTCACAGCGAAAACAAATCAATTACCTTTTGAAGAACTTCTGCTGAGGGCTTCCCAAGTGTCCAACGAAGACAATCCATGGTTCTTTTGTTAGAAAAAGTAATGTATTATATCCATAAATCTCCGTTTGGTTGGCGCGTTATAATGAGAAAATACAGCGTCGACTCCTCCATTGAAACGTGAAGAGAACTCGTTCAACTTATACCTATAAACTTGTCCAAGAACAATCAAACATAATTGTAAATGTATCCTTAGGAACACTTTTATGTATAAATAGTATAATATTTCAACCAGAATATAAACTGGGCGATAAGAAAGGAAAAAACCAAAGAACGCGCCAGCCGGGAACGCGCATTTTCTTCTATTGACATCTGTGTGGCCACTTCCTTATTAGTCTTCTTCTACAATCTAAAAGCAGCTAAGAAGAATCAAAACACTTTCTCGAGACTGTTGACATCCAGAGGAAGCAATAGGTACTGCATTCATATGCCCTTATATGGGCATTTTCATAAGGGAGGGGTTCCAAATGAGGCAATGTGTCAAAACCACTTTTTTCCAGGACAGAAATTCCTCGGGTTTTCGCCTGCCATATCCGTTCTGTTATACTCACAGACAAAATGTTAACACTTTTCGAAAATTCAGAGTGTTTCCTATCCAATGGTACTAAATATGGGCATATCCTATTTTCTGGGCCTGAATGGGAGGCATTTTACTTTGGGCACGCCAGGCTCTACAAAACGGTCACCTCGTGCGCTGCTCCCAAAGAAGTTAACAAACTATAGTTTTGGCAAGTCTGTTAGGACATCTACTTTGTGCATAACACAAGTAATTTTTCCAACAATTGTTTACAGACAGATTATTTTACTGTATCACAATTCCAGTGGTTCAGAAGTTTACATACACTAAGTTGACTGTGCCTTTCAACAGCTTGTAAAATGACAGAAAATTATGTCATGGCTTTAGAAGCTTCTGATAGGATAATCGACATCATTTGAGTCCATTGGAGGTGTACCTGTGGATGTATTTCAAGGCCTACCTTCAAACTCAGTGCCTCTTTGCTTGACATCATGGGAAAATCAAAAGAAACCAGCCAAGACCTCAGAAAAAAAAAAACTCTAGACCTCCACAAGTCTAGCTCATCCTTGGGAGCAATTTCCAAACGCCTGAAGGTACCACGTTCATCTGTACAAACAATAGTACGCAAGTATAAACACCATGGGACCACGCAGCTGTCATACCGCTCAGGAAGGAGACACGTTCTGTCTCCTAGAGATGAACGTACTTTGGTGCGAAAAGTGCAAATCAATCCCAGAACAACAGTAAAGGACCTTGTGAAGATGCTGGAGGAAACAGGTACAAAAGTATCTATATCCACAGTAAAATGAGTCCTATATAGACATAACATGAAAGGCCGCTCAGCAAGGAAGAAGCCACTGCTCCAAAACCGCCATAAAAAAGCCAGACTACGGTTTGCAACTGCACATGGGGACAAAGATCGTACTTTTTGGAGAAATGTCCTCTGGTCTGATGAAACAAAAATAGAACTGTTTGGCCGTAATGACCATCATTATGTTTGGAGGAAAAAGGGGGAGGCTTGCAAGCCGAAGAACACCATCCCAACCGTGACGCACGGGGGTGGCAGCATCATGTTGTGGGGGTGCTTTTGCTGCAGGAGGGACTGGTACTCTTCACAAAATAGATGGCATCATGAGGGAGGAAAATTGTGCGGTTGTATTGAAGCAACATCTCAAGACATCAGTCAGGAAGTTAAAGCTTGGTCGCAAATGAGTCTTCCAAATGGACAATGACCCCAAGCATACTTCCAAAGTTGTGGCAAAATGGCTTAAGGACAACAAAGTCAAGGTATTGGAGTGGCAATCACAAAGCCCTGACCTCAATCCTATATATAATTTGTTGGCCGAACTGAAAAAGCGTGTGCGAGCAAGGAGGCCTACAAACCTGACTCAGTTACACCAGCTCTGTCAGGAGTAATGGGCCAAAATTCACCCAACTTATTGTGGGAAGCTTGTGGAAGGCTACCCAAAACATTTGACCCAAGTTAAACAATTTAAAGGCAATGCTACCAAATACTAATTGAGTGTATGTAAACTTCTGACCCACTGGGAATGTGATGAAAGAAATAAAAGCTGAAATAAATCACTACTATAATTGTAACATTTCACAATCTTAAAATAAAATGGTGATCCTAATTGACATAAAACCTAAATGTTTTACTAGGATTAAAATGTCAGGAATTGTGAAAAACGGAGTTTAAATGTATTTGGCTAAGGTGTATGTAAACGTCCGACTTCAACTGTATATACTAGGCAGTGTCAGTTAACAATTTATCAAATGGCCACCTGGACAATTTGCATTGACACCCCCTTTGTTTTTACACTGCTGCTACTCCGTTTATTATCCATGCATAGTTACTTTACCCCTAACCTACATGTACAAATTACTTCGACTAACCTGTACCCCCGCACATTGACTCTTACCCTAACCTCATTGTTATTGTGTTACTTTTTTATTTACTTCAGTTTATTTAGTAAATATTTTCTTAACTCTATTTCTTGAACTGCATTGTTGGTTAAGGGCTTGTAGTAAGCATTTCACGGTAAGGTCTACACCTGTTGTATTGAGTGTATATGAAATATAATTTGATTAGATTTTTGACTTACACTTTTGATATGTAACATTTTTAGACATATACTCGAGTAGAATTTTACTAGGTGACTTTCACTTTTACTTGAGTCATTTTCTATTTAAGATGTCGTTACTTCTACTAAAGTATGACAACTGGGTACTTTCCCCACCACTGTTTCCTAGCCAGGTGTTGGCATCAACTAGAAACGAACTTACATTAGCTAGCTAGCTAGGATAAACATGTTACAATCAGGGCTGGGTTCATTCTGGCAAACTTCTGAGTTGAGACTAGTGGGTAACGTTTGCTAACTACATATTATAGTTGTATGCCTAGAACATCATAATGATCTTGTCTTGCTTCAATGTAGGCCTACTAGCTACAGCCTTTAAAATCAGGCTAATTATTATTATTAGATAGCCTCTTTTACTAAACTACTTTCAACTATTGACGCTGGATACAATGGCCATCAAGTTCAATTCGGACAACCGACTAACCTGGGGTGAGCCTGTGTTCTCCTCCACAAGTTGATTGGGGTGACATCGAACTGTCACCTGTAGCAGACAGCAGGTTGCATCGCTTTGGAGACGGGGCGACCGGAGTCCCGGGCAGGTTGCTGCACCTTCTCCGTTTTGGAGATTGAGGGCTGTGAAGGGCCTCAAACTCCATTGAACGCTTCAAAGTAGCTGTGCACGCCATGGTAGCTAACTTAGTTCAGAAAACAACGTATTTTTTTTGGGGGGGGGGGTGGTCGGACAAAAATGTAGGATACCCGCTAATATTAACGAGTAAAATGAAGATTGGCTGTCCGTCTTGCGCTTTGTTGTGTTGTAATTTATTGTCGGTGTCTGTTAAATCGCTTGCTTGCTAAACAACACCGTTCAAATGGCGTCTTCTTCCATCTAACGTTAGTTTTAAGGCAGATGTCAAACCTTTAATTGCCTTTACCGCCACTTACTGGACGGAGTTCAGACGGAAAGAGGGAAGGTGAATTTTGCTTCCTTTTTTAGTTAACACAGCTAGTTAGCAGACCTATTTAAGTCATATCTTTACTTTATAAAATTAAACTTATTTGCTTTTGACAACCAAAAATGCTTAGTTCAACGTTAGCTAGCTAATAATAGGTGATATAGCTAGCTAATTTAGCTACCCGCTCCTAGTGTTCAACCAAAGCCACGTAGCTAGTTAATGCTAATGAGTAATTTAATAACATCTATATGAGCTATGCCAGCATTAGCTAACCCAAATATTATGGAGACACTGGCAAGATACATGTCTCTCCGCCCTAACAATGGGAGTCGTTGTCCACAAAGCAGTCTAGTAATATGCATGTCAATCTCTCATGGCTCAGTGGAGGAGAGATTGACTTAATCACTACTTGTTTTTGTAAGAAGTGTTGACAACCTGAATGCACCGAGCTGTCTGTTTAAACTACTGGCACACAGCTCGGACACCCATGCATACCCCACAAGGTATGCCACCAGAGGTCTCTTCACAAAGTCCAGAACTATGGGAGGCGCACAGTACTACATAGAGCCATGACTACATTGAACTCTATTCCACATCAGGTAACTGATGCAAGCAGTAGAATCATATATATTTGTTTTACATTAAAATAATACACCTTATGGAAGAGCGGGTACTGTGACCCACAGAAACGCTAGTACACGCACTCTACCTACACGTACATTGTATGGTGGTATTATACATTTTGTATTGTAGATGTGTAGTGGTGTAATAATGTTATATGGTTTACTGTTTTATATTTTGTTTTATGTGTAATGTAAGTGCCTTAATGTGTTTGGACCCCAGGAAGATTAGCTGCGGCGGGCAGCAGCTAATGGGGATCCTAGTAAATACAAACACAAAAACTTATCAAATAATCCATACATTTTTTGTTGTTGACCAAATTCGACACTCATTGACCTCCATTCAAAAACGAATTGGTTGGTTGGTGAAACAAGGAAAAAACGCCACCTGCTGGAGAGAGACAGATTTTCCGCCGAGTTGGGCCTCTCTTCATCCTCTCTGCGTTACCTCATTAGTCTGGGTCGTCACTTTTTTGTCACTAGTTACCACAGCCACAAAGTCATAATTCATCGCTAAACCCCGTGTATTTCTAAAATGTATCTTCTTAAAATCAGATTTTAACCTTAACCGAAACCTCAAACACACTACTAACCTTATGCCTAACCTTAAATTATGACCAAAAAATGCTCATGGATTTTTACCATAGCCAATTTAGCCTTTATGGCTGTAGTAACTAGTGACAAATAACCATCGGTCTGGAAATCATTGGTCTGGGTCGCATAGCTAAAGTCAATAGACTGCACTAACGTTAGTTCATCATGAAATGATTGACTTGCTATTATTAACTTTAGCTCCTCATTGATTCACTTTCCAGGTACAAAGTAGGCTAGTGTTTGCAGTTGACTGATGTTCAACACAGCAAAACACAAACACGATAACATCAGTACAGAACAAAGCAATGGCATGTGTCATAACTGAGGTTCACTCTCTACTTGGTTCAGAGCCATAGGCTAGTATCTTTAACATACGTCTCTGAACTGGTTAGTTAGTCAGTGATGCTTTTGTATCCAAGTATGCATGCTTTTATTTACATTTTAAATCTCTTACCAGGTGACAAAGTAAAGTCAGCATGGTAGGAGGACCATGTCAACACGTAGAAGACCGTGTCAACACGCAGCAGCGCAGTGGCAAGGTACCAGTCTGTGACCAACATGGACATGCAGCATCAAGGAGCAGTGTAACAGTTACTGAGGTTCATCCTCATTCTGCTGGCAAGAAGAAGATTACAATCAGTTGATTCAAAACTGAGCGCATTGGCATTGGAAGTAAACTGGATAGCTTTGTTGGCAAGATGTCTCAAAGTATATCTCATTTGAATAATCATGTCAATTGTTCGCAAGAAGAAGAAAGAGAGATCTGTCTGTACTATGAAAAAGCCTCAGGTAGAAGACACCAGCAGAGACCAAGAACAATATACATTTTCTCCCATATAACCAGAACTGTGATGGTGGTGGTGCTGTATCTGACCTAAACACATGAAAACAATCTTCTGACCTAAAAAATGTAAACAATTTTCTTATTTCTTAGTAAGTTCAGGTAGTCCTTCTCCGTTTCTGCCCCTTTGCTTCTGTTTTGTTCCTAGTGAATACGACCCAGTCAGATTAAGGTTTTGTCCTCTTTGATTGTCAGGAGTAGGAGCTTGTGGGAAGTTAAACCAATGTTTGTAATTTTCACAGCAACCTGTGATGCACTTATAACCACTCTGGTTATTTGAAATGCTCAAACTGAATTTTAATTGAAATTCACCATGAGAGATCACAATCAGTTGACTCACAACTGAGCGCATTGGAAGAAAACTGGATAGCTTTGTTGGCAAGATGTCTCAAAGTATCTCATTTGAATAATCTGGTCATTGATGAATTGTAGAATGAGTGGGTGTGACACATACAGTACAACCTTTCATATATCAATGCTGCATAAACACCACATCATTTGCTTAGAAGTTGATGAAGAGTGAGCAAAATTGGACATACTTTAGAACAAAGATTAGGAGTACTGTTATCTGGACCCCCCCCCCACCTTCATGGTTATAGTAAAACGTGTGTACAGCACAGCAGGCTCAGTTATTTTGTTTTTTTGGGGAGTCAGAGCAGTATAATGAAGCAGCAGCCAGAGCAGTATAATGAAGCAGCAGTCAGAGCAGCAGAATGAAGCCCTCTTGGTTGCCCTGCCTCATTGTTACTAACCTTGTCCCATATCAGTTTGTGCTCTTGCCTACTCCATTGTTTGGCATTAGTTGACAAGGGAGCACAAACAGACCGACACCCAGGCTATATTGTTACTGCATGTTGTTCTATGAAGTAATGGAATAATGCACATACCATGCTTTGGAGCTTAATAGAGCATCTGATCTCAAAGTTGGAGGAACTATTTTGCTGTAAAGTGGTATTCTACCACAGCAACACTACTTAGTTTCAACTGTTTTTGTTGCTGTCTGTACCAGAGTGTATTATGTCATATTTTCACCAACTTAATTGTTATTTCTTGAGGACTGTCATCAATTTCTGTGGAAAGTGCATTCTGTGCACCACCTTCTTGGGCCTTTTATACACAGCAATCGTGATCATGAAAAGTATGAGCAATGATCTGGGAAAACTATGCACAGCACAGACAGGATGAAAATATATTTTTTTGTTTTGGAAAAAATGCAGAACTAAATGTAAGTCGTATCGAGTATCTTTAAATCCAAAAGCTGAGAATGCAAAAAAAAAGCATGTTATGACTTAACACCCGCGCTTGCAGTTGATATGGTTACCTTACACATTCTAATGCAAAATTATTTAGTATTTTATGTACTAAAACTTACAAGTTAATATTGGAATCAAATGAAACATGTAAGCTATTGAGTGGAATATTTGATTGATATTTTATTATGTTTTGATTACTTTGCTGTTGTTCCAACTGTTTAGCTCAGTTCAAAGTTTATGGTTCATACCAAATTCAAATCCTTTTCTTTGTCATTTTATCCATCCAACTTATATTGATTTAGGTTTTTCAATAAGCTTGTGACCTTTATCAAAATTAAAATTCCTCCCAAATCATGTGTATGGTATTAGCATTCAAGGTATTTTGTGTATAGTGATATTACAGAATCACATATATTGCTAGGTACAGATATCCTCTGCTTTTAGTTGATGTCTCAGTAAGACTGGTGATTGCACATGGTATTGAATTCTAAACATCCCCACATGCAGAAATGCAAGCAGACTTAGTGAAACAATGTCTGATAGAATGCCACCCAAACTAGATAGCTACCATTCATTTTTACACATTTATTACTCAAGATACAGTTGCATATACAGTGGAGTATAACTGATATTTAGAAGGAAGGAAGACTACACTTCTTAAGTTGCTGTTGAAGGAAACAAAGACTATAGAATAATACAAGCCACCATAGGAACCGTTGAGTATGAAGCACTAACACAGAGAGAAGGATCAAGGTCATGTTTTTATGTCAGAAAACAATACAAAATACAACAGGCTATGTAAAAACCATAGCCCACTAAATCAAACTTCAAAACCTTCAGTTGACAGGTTGAGGCTACTGAAATGATTCCAGAATTCCTGGAAGGCATGAAAATTAGGGCTGTCAGAATGTATTAAATCAAAACAGGACTGTAACACGGGCCTGTATCGCTGAACAAATCTTCAAAAACAGCACTAGAAAATGAACTGTGCTACCAGCGGCTAGTGGCTCTTATACAGGCCAGGTAACTTACACTACAAATCATCCCAACTGCGTGGAAGACGGTGTCCAATGTAATGTGTGTTATTACACAAACCTACCACTGATGGGATGGAATCCTTGCTTGTACAGTACTTATAGCCCTGGACAACCCTTTTACATAGGATATAATGACTAGAAACAGAGGGTGTAAACGGCAGGACATTTCTGGGATTGATGGATTTAAAAACAGAAAGATGCCATGTTTCTCTTTCCTCAAAGTAAAAAAAACAAAAAAAACAAAGGAATATCATTTTCGCAAACAAACCAAACAACTATTCCATGAACATTCAATTATCCAGCAAGACACAACTACTGTCAAAAAGAGCCAACAAACATGTTTTTAGTGTCCCCCTGACTTGCGTCCAGTCCAGGACCTGGAGCGAGAGCGGGACCGTGAAAGGGAACGTGAGCGGGACAAGGAACGCATACGGGACGATGCCTCATCCCGGGGCTCATAGCCACCGGGGGCTTGGTGGAAGTCGCCATCTTGTGGGCTCAGGGACTTCGAGTGGGAACGAGACTTTCCTCTGGACTCCCTCTGGGCCCTGGGCCTGGATCTGGAGTGAGAAGGGGAGCGGGACTGGCTGTGAGGGGAATGCCCAGGAGGGGGTCGTCTGTGGTCACGTGGGGGTGGTCTGTGCCTGCGTAATGAACAAACCATTGGATTATTAGAATCACACTTCCACTGATGAAGACAGCAAAAGTGACAGAAGACCACAGCCAACTAATGATTGATAAATTAATTAAAAGTGCCCAGAACATGGCTTTGGGTCCATATTCCCTATATAGTGCACTACTTTTGACCAAAGCCCAATGGGTCCTGGTCAAAAGTAATGTACTATATAGGGAATAGAGGTTCCATTTGGGATGCAACCATTGTCAGGGGTTCAGCTGTGAAGGACCCACCTGTCATTTTCCGGGCTCCTGCTTCTTCCTCTACCACCGTACATCCTTCCACGGGAGCTGGGTAACAAAACTATATTGTCAAGCAGAATGTACCCAACAGAACTGACATTTTGTAGCTTGAAACTCCTCCCCCAAAATTGAGTTATTTGAAGCATGCTAGTTGGAAAACACTAGAAAGGCCCTTACTCTCGGGGACTCTCAGAGCGTCTGGGCCGGCGCTCGTAGGATGGGCTACGTGACCTGCGTCTTTGGTAGCTACGGCTGCGAGAGCGCCTACGACGGCTGTCCCGATCATAATCACGATCATCATGCCGTGAAGAGCTGCGCGAAGATCCCCCCTCTTTCCCTTGCATCTGATTGGGTGCTGTGATGTAAAAAATAAAAAGGGTGTTTGGGTAAAGAGAAAAACCCAACTAGCAGACATACAGTACCTAGTGCTTTAGCTCTACTTGAAAGTATTACAGTTGCACCACGTCAGGTAGAAAATACATGTATTTCAACTTACAGCTGAAAGTAAGTTGAGCTCGATATCAGTAAATTGTGCTCGATATGGTACATAGTTACTTCAGCAAACACAATAAATTGGGGTTACTGTCTTACTCTTTCGATCTCCCTGCGCGAACTGGATTTCAATCTGTCGGCCACACACCCACTTCCTGTCCAGGTTGTGAAGAGCATCTTCTGCGTCGCGCACGTCTTCAAACTTGCTGAGCTGTTAAGGTTCTTACCTTGTGGTCTTATGTGGTTACATTCTTTTCAGCACAACTGTTGTAATACAATGAATCTTCTGCCACTTAGTCAAAAGGGAAGCCATAATGGCTGACAGTATAAAGCTAAACGTAGGTTCTGGAAACACCAATTGTTAAGTTCATGTTGTGTTCTTCTGAAGATTAAAAAAAAATGAGGCAAACATGTTTCAATAATGTGTCGCTAATTTTATGGCTTTTACCAAGTAATCAATACTGCTACAGTTTCAAATGATATTATCGAATGCAAAATATATTGACAAGAGTACAATTAAAATGTCTCAGTTCAATTAAGAATCAAATTTAGCATATTGGCTATGTATCGATTGCTTTTACTGTAATTTGTCGATTCATTTTTTGGAGAGGATACAAAATAATTCAGGTTTGTTACCTTAAACACGCTCGACTTTGACTTACATCTTGATCTTTAAGCTCTTTAACCGCCTCCCAGAAGAACTTGGTTTCCTGCTCGTCTTTGCCCTTTAAAATCTCTTCCCTTTGCCTCTTTCTTTTGATGACATATCCAAGCCTCGACTCCGTCCCCTTTTTTCTTTTTGTCTCTTCAAGCTTTAAATTCTTTCTTTTTCAACCTTTCCCTCTCTCTGTTTCTTGCATCCTGGCGGTCTTTTGCTGCTTGTCTTTAGATCTACTCTACACCGGACATTCCACAACAACTGGATACCTTTACATTTTCTGGGGCAACAGAGAAATGTAAGTTAGATATTAAAAAGTTCTTCAGCGTGTACATACAGAAAACAGTCACAGCAAATCAATTATACAATCAAAACTCAAATGCTTGAAGACGACACCGTCTGAGAAAGCATGTTAAGTTGACACCACAAATAATTAAACAAAAGAGCAACACAGATTTCATAACTCTCACTGTAGAAGGGAAAGGATATTGAATATATGCAAATCCTCTCGGTCGGCGTGAATAGAAGTCAAGTGGAATGTAGACATCTACTACAGGCCCATAGCGACCAAACTCACGCCGCAAATCCTCAGGCCTGAATACCGTAAATAGATAGAAATTTCACTTCAATGACCTGGAGGAAAAGTCTTAAGTTCCAGAATAAAGTGGCACCACCAAGGGAGCCACGGACAGACCGCTGAGACCGGTGGCTTCTGTTGGGCAATATGAAGATACCACTTCTTTGCATTAAAAACACAATTGAAACTTTTTTGAAGTTCATGCACACTCTGAAATGTATCTTAGTTCCAAGAATGGTTCATTGCAAAATAGCCTGTGTTAGTAGCCCAAAGGCCGGCAGATCGCGAAATTGAGTCGTTTCATCTTATATTATGCAGCCAGCTATACACTCGTATCCCCCGTGAATTTTAGGATAAAATGATGAATTTGGCCTTTAATACTACAGCCCATACATACGCACTGAATAACACATTCATAAATGGCTAAACAAATGTCTTTGCTCTATCTAGGAGGAGATAAGAGAGCTCAGGATTTAAATTTTTTAAATAAAATTACAAATTCCAGAGTTTTTCTTTATTTGTACTATTTTCTACATTGTAGAATAATGGAAGACATCACAATTATGAAAATACACATATGGAATCATGTAGTAACCCAAAAAAAGTGTCAAACTGATCAAAATATATATTTTAGATTCTTCAAAGTAGCCACACTTTGCCTTGATGACAGCTTTGCACACTCTTGGCTTTATCAACCAGCTTCAGCTGGAAAAAAAAAGAAGAAATTGGTTACTACATGATTCCATATGTGTATTTTCATAATTTTGATGTCTTCCATTACTCTACAATGTAGAAAATAGTAAAAAATAAAGAGAAACCCTGGAATGAGTAGGTGTATCCAAACTTTTCCCATATGTAACCCTTCTTTGGGTAAAAACTACATCCATACTCCCATGCATTTTTTTTAAAACCAGTACTGGTTACCTTCAGACGAGTCCCGTGACACTTGTGGGGTCAAAACGGAGACGTGTTCGTGAGAATCTCCCTTTTCCACAGTGGGGTCACAGTTAGTAGCCCAAACGGTTGAAACTCTACCAACAGAACTTCAGACCTACAGACTTCAGACCTGTGACAATTGTGGGGGCCTTGGAGCCAAACCGTTCAGACGTTTTCGTGAGAAGACCGATTTTCAGGATGTCTCATGGTCTGACAAACATCGCTGTAGCTCGGCCATCTACCACCGCAGATGCGGAAGGCCGCCATAGACGGATTGATATGTAGCTCATGCAAAAAAAAACTTAAATTGACAGATTTTAAAAAATTATGTTACTTAAATTGACGCACCAGTGCGGCAATAGACTTGCAGCAGTCCCCCCCTCCCCTCCCGATAGTTTCAAAATAAAAGTTGTCTTTACTGAAGAAGCAGTTTTTAATGACTTGTATTGGATTTGTTAGCATGAACTCATTTACAGAACAATATTCAGTTTTAATAAAGTGAAACATTAATGAAGTGAAATTATCAAGTTTAAATGAGATTTAGAGTAGAATACATTGATTTTTACCCCACATTAATTAATGTAATGATTGTTTTGATTACAGGTTTATTAAGTGATATGTTCATAAACTAGTGTAATCTGAAAAGTGTAATTAATAGTAAATAAATGAATATACATTTTTTTTTTTTTATGGATCTGAATGCTGCCACTAAAAACCCTATTTCTCTCTCACTATGCCTGAGGAAACCCTGGCCTGATGATTCCTGGCTCTGCATGTCACCAATCCACCTGGTTGATCTGCCTATCCCATGCTGCAGGCTAGCTGGCTTGCCCTGGACTGATCTCTGACTACCATGCCTCTTACCACCACATCCCTTGACTGCCTAGAATATTAAAGACCACCTGACCTTACAGTCTTGAAGTGTTTGCACCCTCTATGTATTATGGGTTTTGGGCTGGATATCTGTAAAACACTGACCATTCCTGATGTAAAAAGGGCTCTACAAACTAAATGTGATTGATTGAAGTGTGCCGCCTTCTATTTCCTGATACATAAATCAGGTAAGATTGACATACAATATTTGTTAATCAAATAAATCATTTCAATATGTAAACAAAGACAATAAACTGGACTGTGCATTATTTGAGGAGCCAGTATACTGATCTTGGTGAGGGAATTGTGATAGTGTGATGAAGACGACTGGGTGATATGGTATATGATATTATATTAAAGGACTTCTTGAAACAACTTATTTTTAAACTATCATACCAGTTGTGGAAAAACAGACAGCTGCAACAGGTTCTACATCCGGGACTAGCATTAGCCACAGTTGCATGGTAGTGTAAAATGGCGTTTCATAAAAGTATGCATATTTTCAGTCTTGTCGCCATTAAATCGATTTAAGGAGGATATCGACGAATTTTTCTGTCTGAATTGAGAATGTTTAATGTACAAACCGGTCCACTGGGGATATGAGTGTATAGCTGGCGGCATAACGTTGCATTCCCCTTTGGACGGCAAGATTAAACCTCAGTATCGCCGCCTGCCTTTGGGCTACACTGTTACTATGTATGTAGTGTTGTTCTTGCAAATAAAATACCTGGCTGTTAACTAGATAGAATAACATGTTCCCCCTAACAGTCATATGTTTTAGCCATTTATATTAGAATTCCATAAAGCAAAAGCGGAGTTATTTCAAGTTAAGTGTGGACCGGAAGCTACAGCAAGCTAACGACGTTAGCTCGTTAGGCAGGGCAACTAACCTTAACTCATTCGAAGTGTTTCCAGATTGAAACACGTTTTGTAACTATATCAATCTGATCTAATGATAGTAGCTTTCTTAAAAAAAAAATAATAATAATGTATGGACTAAGATTTGAGTGTAGCCACCTCTGGTCTGGCTACCCCGGTAAGGTCAAGTCATAAAGCAGGCCGTAGCGCGGGGCTAACCGACTAGCATCGGGATAATGTTAGCTAGTTCGGGGCGTCGAAATCTTTAGTTGACTCGACTAGGGGGGGGGGGGGTTGTTCAAATGTGTACTCACCTGGATTCATCGGATATGTTCCTGATGAAAAGCGATGTATTTGGAGGTCTTAAATATCTGGCCATGCTCAAAATATTCAGCAAGAACGCAGCTTTACGGGAAATATTTCTGCTATGTTTTGGCTTTCCGTGCTTGTGGCGCAGCTACGTGGAGGAAGGACTGCGCAGGCGCGTGCTGGTAGGCGAGTGAAAGCACAAACAGAATCAGCAACATCTGCTGTTTGTTTTTTTAAACTGTGTATAACCAGGGAGTCAGATGAGCCCTGCATGGACACATCAATAAACAAACTAGGTGGCGTTATCACAGCATGCTGAGGAAGCAGCAATACCCCTGCTGTAGGTACTGAGTAGGTGGTTTTGTTAAAGAGTAACATCAAATAATCTCGGTGGGTTTTGTTGCCAGTCCCAACTAGGTAGGCTACCTGTAAACATGACAATCTTTGAGGTTAAATAATAATCAAATTCTATAATTTTGAATCATTACTGCCTGCATTTTGAGACGTTGGGCCAGTAACCTAAAGGTTGCTGGATCAAATCCCAGAGCTGACAAGGTAAAAAAAAAAAAGTATGTTGTTCTACCCCTGAACAAAACACTGTTCCCCGGTAGGTTGTCATTGTAAATCAAAATGTGTTCTTAACCGACTTGCCTAGTTAAATAAAAAACTCCATGCTTGCAATTTTTTGTGTGTGTGTGTGTGTTGGCCTGAGCGCTCTGGAGCACGTTTTCATCAAGGATCTCTGTACTTTGCTCCATCCATCTTTCCCTCAATCCTGACTAGTCTCCCAGTCCCTGCTGCTGAAAAACGTCCCCACAGCATGTTGCTGCCACCACCATGCTTCACCGTAGGGATGGTGCCTGGTTTCCTCCAGACGTGACGCTTGGCATTCAGGACAAAGGGTTCAATCTTGGTTTTATCAAACCAGAGAATCTTGTTTCTCATTGTCTGAGAGTCCTTTGTGGCTTTTGGCAAACTCCAAGCGGGCTGTCATGTGCCTTTTACTGATGAGTGGCTTCCGTCTGGCCACTCTACCATAAAGGCCTGATCGGTGGAGTGCTGCAGAGATGGTAGTCCTTCTGGAAGGTTCTCCCATCTCCACAGAGGAACTCTGGACATCTGTCAGAGTGACCATCGGGTTCTTGGTCACCACCCTGACCAATGCCCTCCTCCCCCAATAGCTCAGTTTGGCCAGGTGGCCAGCTCTAGGAAGAGTGTTGGTGGTTCCAAACTCCTTCCATTTAAGAATGATGGAGGCCACTTTGTCATTATTGGGTATTGTGTGTAGATTGATGATGAAAAAATATATTTTTATCAATTTTAGAATAAGGCTGTAGCATAACAAAATGTAGAAAAAGTCAAGGGGTCTGAATACTTTCCAAATGCACTGTATATTTAGGTTAAAATAAATTGTCTTCCTTTATCACTGTCGATTAATCAAAAGCTCTCATCATGGATAAAATAAGTCCATTGGAAAATGTAAAAGGGGTTTCGCTTCAGACCCCTTGTGAGGATCATGATCAATTCCCTAGTCGCTAGGGTCAAGATGCTCACAACAGACCATAGCAAGTATCCCTGAGGAGTAGGCTCTGGAAGTCTGCCACCACATCAGTCTGCCTGTGCCTGTGGACACCCAACCAGAGGTGTGGGCTGAGCAGTGGCAAACATTACACTAAACAATACATTAATTGCACTATAACGGTGACAAACGGTGCCCACAAACTGTTAGGCCCTACATAAAGCTGTCCCAACACTTTACCACTGCTACACCTGGCTATCAGCTGAGCCTTGTCTGACAGCGAAACGGCTCATTCAGCCTCATTTACTGCCTTTTAAAAAAACATAGCTGATATGGCTTACTTGCTTAAACAAATGTGGTTTCTACTGACAATAGAGCTGTATAAACTATGGCATAAGGGGACGACGAGCGAATAAGAGGCAATCCGTAATTTAGAGGAAGACATTAATGAGCGAGCTAGGACGGACCTAGTCAATATAACTATTTGTTTAGCACTTTTGAAATGTACAGCGTCAGAATTCAGAACATGGGTCGTTCTTACAGTATTCTCCCTTTACACCAAGTCAGAACCGTAGGATAAATAAAGGGGACTTAAGCAGACAATGAAAGCTCTTGCAATATTCAATGTTGTAAATTTCTCTAGAAATTACATGTGCACCACCAAGTCAGAACAGTAGGCTAAGTTATGAGGGGAAAAGGGACCAAATTATTAGGGTGAGGAACATGGACTACTAACAGCTTACTACACAACTTACACTTAGCATTACTTTCAAGTCGGAGCTCTAGAAAGAGGCCGACTTGGAATTCTGAGTTGGATGACCGTTCAAAACATATTTTCCCAGTTGGAGCAAATTCTTTTCAGAGTTCCCAGTTGTCTTGAACTCACTGAAGTCTGAGATTTCCGAGTTTCCAGTTGTTTTCAACGCGGCAGAAGTCATGCTGGATTGACAGCTTGGCCAAAGTTGAATGTTTCTCCTTTTAAGCTTGGAAAAGAGACCCTTAAACCTTGACTTGGGACCACACAACCACTCCACTAAATAGCAGGCTAGTGATTGCTTTGCAATGCTTGCAGTTAGCCACTGATTCCTTCCAAACCACTCATTGTTGAATTTGCGATTTCCAACTTGTTGTGTAATCTTTGTCCAATGGCCGATGAGCACCAATACATTTTATCTATAATTTCTCTTCATAATTTCTCTTCATATGACAAGGATTGAAAAGGATTTGCCAGTAGATTGTCAACTTGATTCATGATGATGACTGCTAGCTGAAAGTATGATGTTGACATGATCAGTCCAATCAAATCTACAGTAGATATAACGTGATTTGATGTCATTTTATCTGTGGCCGATGACCTTGAGCCTTCTTGGATGGGCCCTTCTAATGTAATTCTATGGCAGCACCCCAGGGGCTTGAATTTTCTAACTCTCCCCGTAGATTTTGCGGTGACGTATTTTGGAGCTGCCTTACTCAAGAAAGCAAAAAAGAGACCATGTTTGTATGCAGATTTATTAACTAAATGTTTTTTGTTTTTTTACATTGTTTGCAAACTGATATGTGACACGTATTAATGCCAAAATAACATGCCCCACCTGCCATGAATGATGGGTCACCACTTGGGCAGAGGAAGCTGCCTCGAAACCCCCACCCCAAAAGAAGGCCTCTCTGTGGAAGAGGCTACGCCAGTACCTCAGGAAAAAGGAAAAGGCCTGCCTCCTCTGAGAGAAAAGCTGAAGTGCAGCGTGAGAAGGTAAATTGGCCACATGGGCCCTGTTCAGAAAGAAGGGCACTATGTAGGCAATAGGGTGCCATTTGGGACATACGGTAAAATCAGTCACAATGTTAATTGGTGTAAAATGCCTCTCCTCTAAATGTCTTTGTTGTCTTGTCTGTATTTTTGCGTTACAGAATGACGATGACCATGTGACCACAAGCTGCTGCTTCCCCTATTTGGATTTCTTGAAATTGTTGAGGAAATTATATTTGTCAATTTATTTAATAAAAATGATCAAATCTAGATCTCTTTATTTAATATAAATAAACCATATCTGGACATGGTTCTACACGACCTCCACCAACCGGAGCTAAGTAGTAACATTAACATTATGCCTTCTAATCGTTAAGCAAGGGTCATTTAAGTGTAGGAAAGGATGAAACAGCGTCTGTGCCACCAATAATTACAGATAGAGTATAAATCCCCTCGCACAGTCCCCGCAGCCGGACAATTTTCTCATGGCTTCTGGAAGGAAATGCTGTAGGAATGCTCAACCAGTGTCGATCAATCAGCCAACAGAAACTTTCAACCGGTTTTCCCCATTAAGCAACGAGTCAGAGGCCGAGAATCTCTGGTCTCTCTTCCACCCGTTACGGGGTCTGAGACGCCGAAGCCTCCCAACATTATCTCTGACAAATTGAAAACCCTAGTCATTGGCGACTCCATTACCCGCAGTATTAGACTTAAAACGAATCATACAGCGATCATACACTGTTTACCAGGGGGCAGGGCTACCGACGTTAAGGCTAATCTGAAGACGGTGCTGGCTAAGGCTAAAACTGGTGAGTGTAGAGAGTATAGGGATATTGTTATCCACATCAGCACCAAAGATGTTAGGATGAAACAGTCAGAGGTCACCAAGCGCAACATAGCTTCAGCGTGTAAATCAGCTAGAAAGATGTGTCAGCATTGAGTAATTGTCTCTGGCCCCCTCCCAGTTAGGGGGAGTGATGAGTCTCAACTCAATCGCTGGTTGAAAACTGTTTTCTGCCCCTCCCAAAAGATAGAATTTGTAGATAATTGGCCCTCTTTCTGGGACTCACCCACAAACAGGACCAAGCCTGGCCTGCTGAGGAGTGACGGAATCCATCCTAGCTGGAGGTGTGCGCTCATTTTATCTATGAACATAGACAGGGCTCTAACTCCTCTAGCTCCACAATGAGATAAGGTGATAATCATCGACTCAGTGGGTTTTGTCCAACATGTCTCCGGACCTACTCACTGCCACAGTCACTCTGGACCTAATTTTGTCCTGTGGAATAAATATTGTGGATCTAAATTGTTTTTCCTCATAATCCTGGAATATCGGACCACCATTTTATTACATTTGCAATCACATCAAATAATCTACTCAGACCGCAACCAAGGATCATCAAAAGCCATGCTATAAATTCTCAGACAACCCAAAAATTCCTAGATGCCCTTGCAGACTCCCTCCACCTACCCAAGGACATCAGAGTACAAAAATCGGTT
This sequence comes from Hucho hucho, assembly GCA_003317085.1. Classification (NCBI taxonomy): domain Eukaryota; kingdom Metazoa; phylum Chordata; class Actinopteri; order Salmoniformes; family Salmonidae; genus Hucho; species Hucho hucho. Next base: position 121,154 of record QNTS01001834.1, read on the forward strand.
AACCACCTAACTGAGGAACTAAATGTAACCTTGCGTAATACCCTAGATGTAGTCACACCACTAAAAACTAAAATAATTTGTCATAAGAAACTAGCTCCCTGGTATACAGAAAATACCCGAGCCCCGAAGCAAGCTTCCAGAAAATTGGAACAGAAATAGAGCTACACCAAACTGGAAGTCTTCCGATTAAGGCAGTATCGAAGAGCCCTCACTGCTAATCCATCATCCTATTTTTCCAACTTAAATGAGGAGAATAAGAACAATCCAAAATTTATTTTTGATACTGTTGCAAAGCTAACTAAAAAGCAGCACTCCCCAAGAGAGGATGGCTGTCACGTGTGCTCCCTCTCCGGCCTCAAGGTCACCAGGCTGCTCGTTATGGTGCACAATTGTCACCATCGTTAAGCGCATCAGCGCATAATGACACTCACCTGGACTCCATCACCTCCTTGATTACCTGCCCTGTATGTCACTCCCTTTGGTTCCTTCTCGAGGTGTCATTGTTTCTGTGTCATGTCTGTGTGTTGTTTGTGGTTTCTTGGTTTGTATTATGTTACGTTTATTTATTAAAACACTAAGTTCCTGCCTAGGTTCTTGCCTTTCTAGGGAGTTTTTCCTAGCCACTGTGCTTCTACATCTGCATTGCTTGCTGTTTGGGGTTTTAGGCTGGGTGTCTGTATAGCACTTTGTGACATCGGCTGATGTTAGAAGGGCTTTATAAATACATTTGATTGATTGATTGATGCAAATAAACAAAGCTTTGTAATGCTCTCTAGTGTCTCCTGGCTCAACAAGATGAGTCATGCAGAGTCATGCCTAGGTCTATGGTCGATCATGCCACATACAATACATTCACTTCAGTTTTAATGTGTATGTAGTTCTAAAATCATTCATACACAGTGTGGTAGAAACACAGACTACATGTTCAATAATTGATAGATTAGCGTAACCCCCCCATCCATTGCAGTGATTTCGGACTCCTTTCTCTATAATGAATGAGTTGGTGACAGTGCGGAGAGGAGAGGAGTCTCAACTCTTGATGGTGAAGTCGTCACCCTTCTGCTCATTGGTTGTGGTTGGCTTGACACCCTCGAGCATCTTGACAAGCATCTCAGGTACAGCTGAAGCACATAACATAAACCAAAGAAAAGTCATTTATAAGAGTACAGTACACACTCATGAACGTCTTCTATGACTTCTCACCCATTGCTTTAAGAAACTCCTGATGGTTCTCCAGACTGTGGATCTTCCATGTTCCATTGAATACCCATGTCTCGCTCAGAGGTCCTGTTGGCTCCTTCAGTATTGTGACTAACAGCAGGCAGTAGTTTAACCTTGAGGAAAATGAATGGTAAGTCCATATGTTGTGACAGGTGTCTTTATTAAGACTGAACTCTCATCTCCCACTTTCTCTCTCCCTTTGTCCCTCTCACGCACACATACTGGTTGTTTATCATGTTAGAGATTTTGCCTCCCTGTTATGCAGGAATTGACCCATGGGAGGGCTATGCACTGTGTTCATCCTGCAATATTTGCTTAATCTATCTATCAAATGAAGCAAAGAAAAATGCTGAAGAAGTGCTGAAATCCATCAGAGACATTTAAATGATCTGACAACACAAATAACTGGCAAGGGCAGAAAATCATACACCAATAAATGTGGTGTATCATACACCTTACACCTTTTTTCTGTCATTATCTTTGTTACAGAATCCCCCTGCAAAGGGCGTTGTGGGACTCATTTCCAGCCTGCTTGTTGTTGTTTATGTCTGGCTGGCGCCAGGTAGTTTAGCTCCCCCTCACACGAGTCATATGATCACCTCCAGCTCGTGGCTTCAGCCAATCAGACTGTCCCCATGCACACCACACTCTGCCCATGCACTGATCATGTGTAAGGGAATTTGAATGTTTTGTGTTTTTCTTATAACTAAGCAATTTCTGTGTTCTATTCAAGTGTTGTTCTAATAACCAATTTCTGTGTTCATGCAAGTGGCTGACTGTACAAATACTCACTTATCAGTGTCTGCAATTTGGCAGTACGCCCAGACGTTTTGTTTTGAGAACGAACGAAAGATATCTCAGTTTCAAGGTCTCAGCTTAGAGAGGAGAAGCCTTGTGAGGTGTTGGTCTGTCACATGTTATGAAACAGTATTGGTCGGTCACATGAATGAGAAAAAACAGTCATGATGAATTAATTATGCTAGATCATGCAAATATAATTTGTCTGTTTATAGCTGTATATAAGACAACTGCTGGGACTGCCCAGGAAGAGCTCCAGATTGACATGTGTACTATGGTGCATTGAGTTGGTTGGAACCTCTCCAGCGCACTGACAATAAACAATGATTAATTTAAGATCAACTTTGAGTGTCCCTGTGTAAGAATTTCCACGACACATGCATCCTGTGATTGGTCAGATGCTCCTAGCTAGCCCAGCACTGTTAGAGCATGGGATTGAGGGGGGTGGTG
>QNTS01001834.1:126897-144918 GCA_003317085.1 Hucho hucho
GATTGAGGGTGGTGGGGGGAGGGTGTGAGGTTCTGTTAGAGCGTGGGATTGAGGGTGGTGGGGGGATGGTGTGAGGTTCTGTTAGAGCGTGGGATTGAGGGTGGTGGGGGGATGGTGTGAGGTTCTGTTAGAGTGTGGGATTGAGGGTGGTAGGGGGAGGGTGTCAGGCTGTGGGTAACTGGTGAAAAGGAGTCAGGCGCAGGAGAGCAGAGATGCGTGGACAAGGTATTTTAATAACGAAGCACCAGTACAAACAATAATACTCAGGTGCGGGAAAATACCGGTCATACGTAATAACGGGCGTTATTACGGGGGGTTGAGAGTTGAGATTTTTTTTAAACTTGATTTTAAAAAAAGCATTAACTAATGGTGATTCATATTTAATACATCTTCTTTGTGGACCCTATAGTATGCATTGGTCTCTGACAAATTCCAGAACTCAAACAATGTATATAATTTTCGTGTTTGTAGTGTTCTGTAATCTGTCTGCAATCAATGCATTCTAGGTTATCTACATCAAAAATGTGATGGTGGTTCTCTTTTATTGATTCGTCCACATTCGCAGGCAAGTGGAATGATTCTAGAACTGCCTTCCTGAAGACAGATCTCATTAGGCCTCATGTACAGTGCATTCACACCCTGTAACATGTACGCTGGGAGTCGGGAGGCAAGTACTGGGAGGGAATTTAATAATAAATGAAACAAAACAAGAAACACGAGTAGCGTACAGACATGAAACATAGAAACAGAATCAATAACACCTGGGGAATAAACCAAATGGAGTGACAGATATAGGGGAGGTAATCAGGGAGGTGATGGTGTCCAGGTGAGTCTCATGAAGCGCAGGTGTGCGTAACAATGGTGGTAGGTGTGCTTAATGATGAGTAAACTGGTGACAACGAGCGCCGGAGAGGGGGAGCGGGATTAGACGTGACACACCCCTTGAATTTTTTTTCACATTTTGTTGTGTTACAAAGTGGGATTAAAAATGGATTTAATAGTAATCTTTTTGGCATCGATCTACAAAAAATACTCAGTAATGTCAAGTGGAAGAAAACTTTTAACAATTATAAAACATTTATGAAAAATAAAACGCTAATATATTTAGATTAGATAAGTATTCAACCCCCATATATTGACGTGTTATAAAACACCTTTGGCAGTGATTACAGCTGTGAGTCTTTTGGGGTATGTCTCTAAGAGCGTTGCACACCTGGATTGTACAATATTTTCCCATTATTCTTTAAAAAATTCTTTAAGCTCTGTTGGTTATTGATCATTGCTAGACATCCATTTTCAAGTCTTGCCACTCAGGAACATTCAATGTCGTCTTGGTTAGCAACTCCGGTGTAGATTTGGCCTTGTGATTTAGGCTAATTGTCCTGCTGAAAAGTGAATTAGTCTCCCAGTGTCTGTTGGAAAGCAGACTGAACCAGGTTTTCATCTAGGATTTTGCCTGTGCTTAGGGGTATTCCATTTATTTTTATCCTAAAAAACTCCACATAACGCTTTGTATTCTGGACAAAAAGTGCATTTCTTTTCCACATTTTAGTGCAGTTCTTACTTTAGTGCCTTGTTGCAAACAGGATGCATGTTTTGGAATAGTTTTATTCTGTACAGGATCCTTCTTTTCATTCTGTCATTTAGGTTAGTATTGTGGAGTAACTACAATGTTGTTGATCCATCCTCAGTTTTTTTCCTATCACAGTCATTCAACTCTGTAACTGTTTTAAAGTCACCATTGTCCTCATGGTGAAATCCCTGAGCGGTTTCGTTCCTCTCCGGCAACTGAGTTAGGAAGGCTGCCTGTATCTTTGTAGTGACTGGGTGTATTGATACACCATCCAAGTGTAATTAATAACTTCACCATGCTCAAAGGGATATTCAGCATATGCTTTTTTAAATGTTATTTTACCCATCTACCAATCGGTGCCCTTCTTCGTGAGGCACTGGAAAAGGGGTAGAATACTTATTGTCTCAAGACCTTTCAGCTTTACATTGTTCATTCATTTGTAAAAAAAAAAATCAAATCAAAATTCCAATTTGACATTATTGGGTATTGTGTGTAGATGAGTGAAACAAAATCTCAGACTGTAACACAACAAAATGTGGAAAAAGTCAAGGGGTGTGAATACTTTCTGAAGGTGCTGTAACTGTGGAAGATATGATTTCCTGGGTAATACAGTTGAAAATAAATTTGATGAATAAACTGAGGTAGTCCAACTCTAGCCCTAACCTTAACCCTTATCCCAACTCTAAACTTAACCCATTACCCTAACCCTAGCAAGCAGTTGCTTATCAACAGTCAGTTGATAGTATGACCACCTGTAGAGCATCTACACATGGACAATCCTAATAAAGTGTGCCCAACTATGATAGATGGATGCAGCTCACCTCCTCTCCTGTTGGGTAGTAGGCAAAGAGCAGGCCACCCACATAGCGGATAATCACTTCCAACCCTGTGAGAGACTGCTCTGCCGGGCCTCCTCCACAACAAGCTTCCAAGAGTGATGAGCCACTATGAATTATTTTACCTTTATTTAACTAGGCAAGTCAGTTAAAAACAAATTCTTATTTACAATGACAGCCTAGGAACAGTGGGTTAACTGCCTTGTTCAGGGGCAGAACGACAGATTTTTACCTTGTCAGCTCAGGGATTTGATCTTGCAACTTTTCGGTTACTAGTCCAACGCTCTAACCACTAGGCTACCTGCCGCCCCATGAATGAAGAACCATATGACACTGTTTCCCAGCCCTCCAGGGAAGAACAAAAGACCTTGTATAAAAAAATAGAAGTGTTTTTAAGTTGACATTCAAGCTTGGGAAACAGTGAGGAGACACCTTAAAGTGTTTAGTCTAGGGCTGTGTTAGAATGTACGCTATTTGGTATCAAATTCACATTAAATTCTAATTAATTTAAAAGTGTGAATCCTCCATTAGGCATATAACAAGCCTTGAAGCATGTTGATGACATTAACAGTTCTTTTCTGAAAGACATTCCTCAGACAGGCCATTCTTTGGGATCCCGAGTGGCACAGCGGTCTAATGCATTGCATCTACAGACCCTGGTTCAATTCCAGGCTGAATCACAATAGCTGTGATTGCGAGTCCCATAGGGTGGCGTACAATTGGTCCAGCGTTGTCTGGGTTAGGGTTTGGCCGCGGTAGGCAGTCATAGGAAATAAGAATTTGTTCTTAACTGACTTGCCTTGTTAAATAAAAATGTCCAGACATTAGACTGCAAGGGCTCTGCCTCCTCCACACAAGCTTGTTATCCTATATGGAAATGGCGACAGGCCTATCTTACCTCGTTGACTTGCTGCTGAGATTCGGGATCACTAAGTTTCCATGATTGGCAACATTTGGCGGTTTCACCACACAGTTCCTCAACTTCACCGGCGAGCGACACAGTTCCTCAACTTCACCGGCGAGCGACACAGTTCCTCAACTTCACCGGCGAGCGACACAGTTCCTCAACTTCACCGGCGAGCGACACAGTTCCTCAACTTCACCGGTGAGCGCTTGCTAGTGGATATGACCTGTATACGCCTTGTTGGCGTCACCAGACGGTTCAGTATCAACGAAAAATACATATTTGACTCCTTTCGTTGATGTCATTATCATGTTTCACATTCGAATACGAAAGTTGTGATTTTGAACAGCAATATTCAAAGTAGGGGCTCCACTGAGCCCATATGGTGTCTATTCACAGACAATTGTAGAGCTGTCCGAAGCACCGAATTGTTTTGAAAAAGACGTTTCAAACGAGTTGAAGGCTCCGAAACCTAAACCTCCGAGGAATAGTAAGAATATACGTTTCTGAGGTAAACGAAAACCCACGACTGAAGGTTTACCTGTGAGCGTTTTGAAAATAATCTTGTCTCAGTTTGCCAACACAAAGCAACATTGTTGATAATAGATGAATTGTTCTCTCCTTACATTTCATCTCTTGAACGCTACAAAATAATGAAAACCATTAAAGTTCAAATTAAAATGACGAGACAGCACCCAGTTCGACTGCGTCATGGCGAAGGTAATTTTATTTATGAACGAACGAACGGTGAAGCCATTCAGAATCAGATGCAAGCATGCATGTTCACAATTCTAATACACTGTGCAGTAGAAGCGTGCGCTCGCCCCCCCCTTCTCTCAAGTTAAGGGCTTTATTGGCATGGGCAACATATGATAACATTGCCAAAGCAAGTGAAGTTGATAATAAACAAAAGTGAAATAAACAATACAAATGAACAGTAAACATTACTCACAGAAGTTCCAAAATAATAAAGACATTTCAAATGTCATATTATGTATATATACAGTGCTGTAACGAAGTGCAAATAGTTAAAGTACAAAAGGGAAAATAAATAAACGTAAATATGGGTTGTATTTACAATGCTGTTTGTTCTTCACTGGTTGCCCTTTTCTTGTGGCAACAGGTCACAAATAGTGCTGATGTGATGGCACACTGGTATTTCATCCAGTAGATATGGGAGTTTATCAAAATTGGGTTTGTTTTTGAATTCTTTGTGGATCTGTGTAATCTGAGGGAAATGTGTCTCTAATATGGTCATACATTTGGCAGGAGGTTAGGAAGTGCAGCTCAGTTTCCATCTCATTTTGTGGGCAGTGTGCACAAAGCCTGTCTTCTCTTGAGAGCCAGGTCTGCCTACGGCGGCCTTTCTCAATAGCAAGGCTCTGCTCACTGAGTCTGTACATAGTCAAAGCTTTCCTTAAGTTTGGGTCAGTGACAGTGGTCAGGTATTCTGCCACTGTGTGCTCTCTGTTTAGGGCCAAATAGCATTCTAGTTTGCTCAGTTTTTTCAATAATTATTTCCAAAGTGTCAAGTAATTATCTTTTAGTTTTTTCATGATTTGATTGGGTCTAATTGTGTTGCTGTCCTGGGGCTCTGTTTTTGGGGCAGGTAGCCGCAGATATCAGACAGCAAGAGTTTGCAGACAGCAAGAGTATGCAGGTAGGGGCGGCAGGTAGCCCGGTGGTTAGCGCATTGGCCCAGTAACTGGAAGGTTGCTAGATTGAATCCCCGAGTTGACAAGGTAAAAATCTGTCGTTCTGCCCCTGAACAAGGCAGTTAACCCACTGTTCCTAGGCCGTCATTGTAAATAAGAAACTGACTTGCCTAGTTAATAAATAAAGGTTAAATACAAATTGTGTTTGTGAACAGAGCCCCAGGACCAGCTTGCTTTCTCCAGGTTCATCTCTCTGTAGGTGATGGCTTTGTTATGGAAGGTTTGGGAATCGTTTCCTTTTAGGTGGTTGTAGAATTTAACAGCTTTTCTGGATTTTGATAACCCCCCCTCACTTTCTCACCCCATCTTGCCCCCACACCCTCAGCCCTGATGTTAGTACATCTGAATTATTTTACAGCAAATTCCAATGTTGAAATGTCCAACAAAACATTTATAAAACACTTTATTGGTGAACTCATATAGTCATCTTCATTTGATGCATGTGATCTGTAAAGCTTGTTTTCCTCTCACTACAAAACAGCAAACAGTTCAACCTGTTTCATTACAAATACATTGTCTTTCTTATAAAAAAAACAAACTTGGCACACTTGTATACAAAACAAAATATGCTTTGACAGCTATAACTGTCTTAGGAGGTGTACCCCCCAAAATACAGTGGAGACAAGGCATGATAGGTGTGATATGGGCTCTATTTTGATATTTGCTTCCCATGAAAAGGCTTTTATCCAGATAAATACTGGAAACTGCATGAGCATTTAGGCTACGTTTACACAGGCAGCCCAATTCTGATATTTTTCCACTAATTGGTATTTTGTAGTTACCGTAGTGTTTTCTTGCTGCAAAGGGTTGTGCTTTAAGTAGTTGGCCGTCTACCCCGTGAGGCAGTCAGTAGGAAGTTGCATGATATTACATCACTAAAACAAATCTCGAAAAGCAAACAAATCTTGACACGTGCTTTCATGATATAAAAAAATGGTTTGAGAATGTGAGCCATTGGCAAATCATTCACATTATCGCACATCACAAGAGGAAACACCAAAGAACATGAAAAATACAATAATAATGGAACGTGGATAAATGAGAAACTAATGTCCTTCAATACCATGACACACTTTGACTTGAAGTTCTCTTCAAGAGGAGCTTCCAATCCCATTATGCTCCCCACTGGATGTTAGCCTAAAATCCAGACCTGTTTTGTGCCAACATACCACTCCTTGTACTCTGTATCATACCACACATGACTACATTTGATTTGAATGTTACCACAAACTTCATTTACTTTAGTTCAAAAGATGTGCTTTATCAGGACATGAAAGGATAATTCTCAACCTTATTGGGACCTGGGTCGCTCAGACAGCGTGCTAGTCTCTGGTAGTTCAGCTCTCCCTGGTTGCTGTCTGATACAGTACCCCTGGGTCCTCCGCCATCCGCTTTCAGGTTACGCCTCTTGGGTACCTCCTCTTCTAGGCTGACAGCGTCAGGTGTTCTTGGAGTCGAAGGCTGCTCAAAATGGGCGGTAGGGACACTGTCAGCACTGAAAACCTGGTTGTCTAAAATAAATGAGTAGAGTATTATACATCAATAAGATACTACAAAACTGTCTGACCATACTCTTGCTACTACATATTGCCATTTTATTTCAATACCACAACATAATGTGGTATTGAAAATGGGGCGGCAGGTAGCCTAGTGGTTAGAGCGTTGGACTAGTAACCGAAAAGTTGCAAGATCGAATCCGCGAGCTGACAAGGATAAAAATCTTTAATTCTGCCCCTGAACAAGGCAGTTAACCCACTCTTCCTAGGCCGTCATTGAAAATAAGAATTTGTTCTAAACTGACTTGCCTGGTTAAATAAAGGTAAAACAAATTTTTTTTATAAGGGGATATAGATTGACACATTTTTTAAGCATTATAAACAGTTTCAGCTTTAGTGACGGACAGAAGCAACAAGGCAAACGGATGAAAGAACATCCCTGTATGGGATGGTTATCTGAACCTGTCCAATAAGAAACTAGTTTTAATTTCACGTTGTGCTACTGAGTGCCCTAATGAATACGACCCAGGTGTGTTAGACCAGGGTTTCCCAAACTCAGTCCTGCGCCACCCCCCCCCCCCCCACCTTGTGTGCACGTTTTTTTTCTTCTTCCCCCTAACACATCACAGCTGATTCAAATAATCAAAGCTTGATGATGAGTTGGTTATTTGAGTCAGCTGTGTAGTGCTAGGACAAAAACCAAAACGTGCACTCAGGGCGGGCCCCAGGACCGAGTTTTGGGAAACCCTGTGTTAGACTGACTCACTTGATTCAAACCGGACTCTTCGGACTCCAGGCCGAGGTGACTCCCGGTCGGCTGGAACAGTAAGGTAGTGGCTCATCTGCAGAGACAATAGTGTTACAACATCACAAATAGGCTTCATTATTTCAACAAGGTAAAATCTCTACAGTGTTGGAGACATAGCCATGAAAGAACACTAGACTGTGGTCCATTCCATCCCACTGACCCTCCCCTTCATCATACTGACCCTCCTCTCCATCTTCCTCAGATGCACCTGACTCACGTTGTCCTCCTCATCGGCGTCGAACAGAGTGTGTCTGCTGTAGGAGAAGGAGCACATCTGAGGAGACAAGGGAACAGGGTGTATCTGCTGTAAGAGAAGGAGCACATCTGAGGAGATAAGGGAACAGGGTGTATCTGCTGTAGGTTAAGGAGCACATCTGAGGAGACAGGGAACAGGGTGTATCTGCTGTAGGTTAAGGAGCACATCTGAGGAGACAGAACAGGGTGTTTGCAGCCAGGAGATAAACATATCTAAGCAACTGTAAGAGTGCAGAGTATGCATCATGAACAGTTTACTTGTTGTCTCCACCGCTGGTGGTATTTCCTTCAGATATTCAACTGTAATTTAAAGTGCCCAACTCACTCTTTGCTTGTTGTTCTGTAGATTGGACCTCAGGATCCTTCTGATCTCTTCCTCACGTTTCTTAGAGAGCCGTGGAGTCGCTCTGGCCTGGATGTTCCTGGGAAGACACAGATCAGAAAGGAAAGACCAAAACGCCATCACACCCAAGTCAGGAACTCAGACAGAGCACTGTTAACCCGGTCCCAGATCTGTTTACACCGTCTTGCCAACTCCTGGTCATTGTCATGGAGCAGGACTCTGGTGGAGAGGAGGTGGACAGTAATGGGCCCTTACTGCATGGATGATAAGTACTAAGGACGGGTTGCACACAGGAACAAAATTAAGTATATTCTTTTTTTTTTTTTTTTTTATAAATAAATTGCAATGTTAAACAAACAGACAAACAGGAGCCAATACTTACTGCATGGAGACAGTGGAGGGGAGGGCAGAGGGCAGCTGCCCACTCTCCACCAGCATGATAGCCTGCTTCAGCTCCATCTTGCGGTAGAAGGCGATCAACTCGGGTTCCATGAAGTTCTCACCGGCTATCAGCCACCTCTTCACATAGATCTTGTTGAAGCGGTTCACCCTGATATGATAAGAGGAGAGGAATGGAAAGAGAGAAAGTGCGCGGGGAAGAGCGAGAAAGAGAATGTGCGGGGGAGAGAGAGAGAACGTGCGAGGAAGAGGGGGGGAGAGAGTGAGACAGTTGATGATATGTGGACATTTAAACATAAGTATATCAATCTTCCATGGCGTCCATACTTCTCCTTCCAGTGATAATGTCCATAATGACCACGGACACCCTCAACGCCTGTAAGGAGATGGTCCAGGAACTAAGAGAGAAAATTGTTTTACAATGTTTACAATGTTTCTGATTAAAAACACACTGAGTGTAGTAATATATATATAATATATATATATATATATATATATATAAATAAAACTAATAAATAATTTGTAGTATCCCATATAATACTGCTCTTCACCTCTGTGTGAATCTCCTGGTTGATGGAAGGCTTGCTCTCCTTCTTCCGCTTCACAGCCAGTAGCTCAACCAAAGGTCTGATTGTCATGCCCTGAAAACACCAACATAAAAGTGCTAGTTACAGTAGTTGTAAAGCACAGGAGGTTGGTGGCACCTTAATTGGGGAGGACGGGCTCGTGGCAATGGCTGGAGTGGAATGGTATCAAACGCATGGTTTCTATGTGATTGATACCATTCCATTTGCTCTGTTCCAGCCACTATTATGAGCCATCCTCCCACTCAGCAGCTGTTGTAAAGTGATCCCAGTCCACATAAGCAGGTCAAAGTGTGCTGTTTCCCTCTCTCACAGATACACAGTAGAGTCTAAGGCTATTTAAACTCAGCAGGGCTGTCAAACTCATTCCAATCCGACCGTCTGCTGGTTTTGGTCATTTCATTTTAATTTGTGTCCAATTAAGACCCAGACAACCAGATGAGGGGAGTTCTTAACCAATTAGTAACCTTAATTCAATCGAGTACAAGGGAGGAGTGAAAACCCGCAGACACTCGGTCCTCTGTGGAATGAGTTTGACACCTATGCTAGAGCATCACTCAGATTTGTTGCGTTCCCCTGGTGACACGTTGCATGCATCAACCAATTGTTGCGTACCACGTCATTGACTGTGCCGTCGGGCACCCAATTGATGCATTTGTATTTATTATGGATCTCCATTAGTTCCTGCCAAGACAGCAACTACTCTTCCTGGGGTTTATTATGGATCTCCGTTAGTTCCTGCCAAGACAGCAACTACTCTTCCTGGGGTTTATTATGGATCTCCATTAGTTCCTGCCAAGACAGCAGCTACTCTTCCTTGGGCCCAGAAAAATTAAGGCAGTTATACAATTTTAAAAACATTACAATACAGTCATAACAGATTTTACAACACACTAAGTGTGTGCCCTCATGCCCCTACTCCACTACCACATATCTACAACACAAAATCCACGTGTACGTGTGTATATAGTGTGTATGTTATCATATGGTAAGCTGTAAGATCTGGCATGCATCATCAATGCCTGGGCAGAGGAAGGCGCCCCTTGTCCGCCTCACCTGTACAAACACAGTGAAGAAGATCACAGTGATGATGGCTGTCAGAAACAAGTTCCTCTTCTGGTGATTACTTGACAGCAGGTAACCCAGGGAAAATGCTATGGCCCCTCGCAGGCCACCGTAGGCCACGATGAACTGGTCCTTTTTGGTCAATCTGACAATTCGGAACTTGTTGATAATGAATGTAAGGCCAATCACTCCTGAAACAAGATGGAGAAATAAGACATTTTTGTTTCAACTATAACTGATACGGTTACATTATAACATTCATTTATTTCAACTACTGTTTTTAACGTGTTAATTATTTCATTTGATGTCTATTTTACTGAAAAGTATATTGAGCTGTTTAAATGCGCATAAAATTAAAAGGTTAAATTGATTTAAACATTTTGCTTTATACTGACCCAGTACTGGTGACACCAGACAGAGGATGGTACTGGCCCAGTACTGGTGACACCAGACAGAGGATGGTACTGGTGACACCAGACAGAGGATGGTACTGGCCCAGTACTGGTGACACCAGACAGAGGATGGTACTGGTGACATCAGACAGAGGATGGTACTGGCCCAGTACTGGTGACACCAGACAAAGGATGGTACTGGCCCAGTACTGGTGACACCAGACAAAGGATGGTACTGACACAGTACTAATGACACCAGACAAAGGATGGTACTGGCCCAGTACTGGTGACACCAGACAGAGGATGGTACTGGCCCAAGACTCATGACACCAGACAGAGGATGGTACTGACACAGTACTAATGACACCAGACAAAGGATGGTACTGACCCAGTACTCGTGACACCAGACAGAGGATGGTACTGACCCAGTACTCGTGACACCAGACAGAGGATGGTACTGACCCAGTACTCGTGACACCAGACAGAGGATGACGGTGACGATGACGAATGTCCAGTTCCAGGCGTGCGGCCCGGCCACCGTGGACACGCCCAGGAAGATGAAGATAAGTGTCTCGCTCACACTGCTCCACATCTTCAGGAAGTACTTAATGGTTGTGTAGGACTTGTGGGATATGTTGGCCTCCACATAGGGCCGCATCACGACCCCACATGCTATCAAACTACGGGAAAAAACAACAAGTTGATTTTCATTGTAACTTCATGTTAATTTATTAAATTGATAATCTTCAGTTAATCTTCTAGCATGATGTACTACAGTGAGGGAAAAAAGTATTTGATCCCCTGCTGATTTTATACGTTTGCCCACTGACAAAGAAATGATCAGTCTATAATTTTAATGGTAGGTTTATTTGAACAGTGAGAGACAGAATAACAACAAAAATATCCAGAAAAACGCATGTGAAAAATGTTATAAATTGGCCAAGACCAAAGAGCTCTCCAAGGATGTCAGGGACAAGATTGTAGACCTTGGCCAAGACCAAAGAGCTCTCCAAGGATGTCAGGGACAAGATTGTAGACCTACACAATTCTGGAATGGGCTACAAGACCATCGCCAAGCAGCTTGGTGAGAAGGTGACAACAGTTGGTGCGATTATTCGCAAATGGAAGAAACACAAAAGAACTGTCAATCTCCCTCGGCCTGGGGCTCCATGCAAGATCTCACCTCGTGGAGTTGCAATGATCATGAGAATGGTGAGGAATCAGCCCAGAACTACACGGGAGGATCTTGTCAAGGATCTCAAGGCAGCTGGGACCATAATCACCAAGAAAACAATTGGTAACACACTACGCCGTGAAGGACTGAAATCCTGAAGCGCCCNAGGTTCCCCTGCTCAAGAAAGTACATGTACATGCCCGTCTGAAGTTTGCCAATGAACGTCTGAATGATTCAGAGGACAACTGGGTGAAAGTGTTGTGGTCAGATGAGACCAAAATGGAGCTCTTTGGCATCAACTCAACTCGCCGTGTTTGGAGGAGGAGGAATGCTGCCTATGACCCCAAGAACACCATCTCCACCGTCAAACATGGAGGTGGAAACATTATGCTTTGGGGGTGTTTTTCTGCTAAGGGGACAGGACAACTTCACCGCATCAAAGGGACGATGGACGGGGCCATGTACTGTCAAATCTTGGGTGAGAACCTCCTTCCCTCAGCCAGGGCATTGAACATGGGTCGTGGAAGGGTATTTCAGCATGACAATGAACCTACCATTAAAATTATAGACTGATAATTTCTTTGTCAGTGGGCAAACGTACAAAATCAGCAGGGGATCAAATACTTTTTTCCCCTCACTGTACAGTACCCATAATCCTCTGTGGAACACACCGAAGCCAACATAATGGTGTCCCATCTCCTTATCAATACACATCTGTTATCAGTCAAGTAGCTACTTACGCCATGATACCAGAGAGATGGAACATCTCGGAGGAGAGGTAGGCCATGTAGCTGTAGAGGAAGACGAAGAGAGGCTCGATGACGCGGGTGTGCGAGGTGAAACGAGATGTGAAGGCTGCCAGGATGCCGTATATGGCCCCCACAAGGACCCCTCCTAGGGACACCACGAAGAAACACACCACGCCTAGGAACACATCCAGTACGGTGACCGTCCCCACTTTGGAGAATTCCTCAAACAGGTTGTACAGAACCTGCATGAAGGGACGAAGGAGGGGGTCAGTGAAATTGCGTAGAGATCTATGGGCAAGTCCCAAATGGCACCCTATTAGTTATATAGTGCCCTTCTTTTGACTAGAGCCCGTTGGGTAGTGCACTCCTTAGGGGATGGGGAGCCATTTGAGACACAGATTTGTGAAATTCTATCAACTAGATTTAGCAATAGTTGTTGATTTGGTTCTGCTTCACGTTCATAACCACGGGAAGATGTTTGGGGGTGCCTATTGGTTGAATGGTAAAATGACTTATTATACATGGAATGTTTACAGCCCGATCACTACAGTATATAAATAGTAACCTTCTGCCAAGCTCCAGATACAAGGGTTGGGTCTTGAGTCACAAATTGAACCCTATTTTCTACATTGTGTATTGTGTACTACTTTTGACCAGTATGTACTATGTAGGGAACAGGGTGCCATTAGGGACGCACCCTAGTTGGCATCAGCCCCTCTCAGCTCCTCAGTCTTTGGACCACTGAGACCATTATCACTGCCAGGCAGTAAATACCCTCCTATTGGTTCACTGCTCCATTAACTAACATCCGCTTCAGTTTGGGTGATAAGGTTGTACGCTGAATCAGTGGCCCGGGTTGGCATAGAGTCAGAGACATTTGGCTGAGTAATATCTACACCTGCCAAAAGCATCCAAAATACCATTCGGCATCTATACTGAACAAAAATATAAAACGCAACATGCAACAATTTTAACGATTTTACTGAGTTACAGTTCATATAAGGAAATCAGTCAAGTAAAATAAAATTAATTTGGCCCTAATCTATGGATTTCACATAACTGGGCAGGGGCGCAGCCACGGGTGGGCCTGGGAAGGCATAGGCCCACCCGCTTGGAAGCCAGGCCCAGCCAATCAGAATGTGTTTTTCCCCACAAAAGGGCTTTATAACAGACAGCTGTAAGCTGATCCCGCAGGTGAAGAAGCCAGATGTGGAAGTTCTGGGCTGGCGTGGTTACATGTGGTCACGCAGTTGAGGCCGGTTGGACGTACTGCCAAATTCTCTAGAACGACGTTGGAGGAGGCTTATGATAGAGAAAAGGAACATAAAGTTATCTTGCAACAGCTCTGGTGTACATTACTGCAGACTGCATGCCAATTGCACGCTCCCTCAAAACTTGAGACGTCTGTGGCATTGTGCTGTGTGACAAAACTGTACATTTTAGAGTGGCCTTTTATTGTCCCCAGCACAAGGTGCGCCTGTGTAATGATCATGCTGCTTAATCAACTTCTTGATATGCCACACCTGTCAGATGGATGGATTATCTTGGCAAAGGTGAAATGCTCACTAACAGGGATGTAGTCTAGTGGTTAGAATGTTGGGCCAGTAACTGAAAGGTTGCTGGATCGAATCCTTGAGCTGACAAGGTAAAAATCTGTCGTCCTGCCCCTGAACAAGGCAGTTAATCCACTGTTCCCTGGTAGGCCGTCATTGTAAATAAGAATTTCTTAAATCATTTTTTTTTTTTTTTTTTTTTTTTTTTTTTTTTTTTTTTTTTTATGCGTGCACCAAATGAGAGAAATAAGCTTTTTGTGCATATGGAACATTTCTGGGATCTTTTATTTCAGCTCATGAAACGTGACAAACACTTTAACATGTTGCGTTTATATTTTTGTTCAGTACATTAAAATGTCAGTTTTAGGTATACAGTGAGCAGTTGAGTAAGCTACAGCCATCTCCCTGCCCTTAGAGCACCGTCATGGTTAATGGAAAATGCCTGTTAAAGGGGGTGGCTTGTGGCATTAGCCACGCGTCTGGAAATGAACACTGAATTTACACAGTTAGAATGGCAATATGGGGAAAAAAACAGATCCCATCATGTTAACTTGAGTTGAATGGGGTTGATTGAAACAAGCCAACAATTTACACAGAAACAGAGAGGCAGCAACCTGGCTAACAGTATCACTTGGAGTTAAAGACAGCCTCTCCCGTATGTATACAGGGCATTCGGAAAGTATTCAGACCCCTTGACTTTTTCCACATTGTTACAATACAGCCTTATTCTAAAACGGATTATATTCTCCCCCCCCTTCTATCTACACACAGTACCCTATAATGACAACAAAAAATAATGACAAAGCAAACAGGTTTTTATACATTTTTGCAAATGTATTAAAAATAAAACTTTAAATATCATATTTACATAAGTATTCAGACCCTTTCCTCAGTACTTTGTTGAAGCACCTTTGGCAGCGATTACGGCCTCAAGTTTACTTGGGTATGACGCTACAAGCTTGGCACACCTGTATTTGGGGAGTTTCTCCCATTCTTCTCTGCAGATCCTGTCAAGCTCTGTCAGGTTGGATGGGGAGTGTCACTGCATAGTTATTTTCTGGTTTCTCCAGAGATGTTTGATCAGGTTCAAGTCCGGGCTCTGGCTGGGCCACTCAAGGACTTTCAGACACTTGTCCCGAAGCCACTCCTGCGTTGTCTTGGCTGTGTGCTTAGGGTCGTTGTCCTGTTGGAAGGTGAACCTTTGCCCCAGTCTGAGGTCCTGAGCTCTCAGGAGCAGGTATTCTTCAAGGATCTCTCTGTACTTTGCTCCGTTCATCTTTTCCTCGATCCTGTCTCTCAGTCCCTGCCGCTGAAAAACATCCCCACAGCATGATTCTGCCACCACCATGCTTCACCGTAGGGATGGTACCAGGTTTCCTCCAGACCTGACGCTTGGCATTCAGGCCAAAGAGTTCAATCTTGGTTTCATCACACCTGAGAATCTTGTTTCTCATGGTCAGAGTCCTTTAGGTGACTTTTGGTAAACTCCAAGCGGCTGTCATGTGCCTTTTACTGAAGAGTGGCTTCCATCTGGCCACTCTACCATAAAGGCCTGATTGGTGGAGTGCTGCAGAGATGGTTGTCCTTCTGGAAGGTTCTCCCATCTCCACAGAGGAACTCTGGAGCTCTGTCAGAGTGACAATTGGGTTCTTGATCACGTCCCTGACCAAGGCCCTTCTCACCTGATTGCTCAGTTTGGCCGGGCGACCAGCTCTAGGATGAGTCTTGGTGGTTCCAAACTTCTTCCATTTAAGAATGATGGAGGCCAGTGTTCTTGAGGACCTTCAATGCAGCAGACATTTTTTGGTACCCTTCCCCAGATCTGTGTCTCGACACAATCCTGTCTCGGAGCTCCACGGACAATTCCTTCGACCTCATGGCTTGGTTTTTGCTCTGACATGCACTGTCAATTGTCGAACCTTACATAGACAGGTGTGTACCTTCCCAAATCACATCCAATCAATTGAATTTACCAAAGATGGACTCCAATCAAGTTGAAGAAACATCTCAAGGATGATCAATGGAAACAGGATGCACCTGAGCTCAATTCTGAGTCTCATAGCATATGGTCTGAATACTTATGTAAATAAGGTATGTTTTTTTATTTGTATAAATTTGCATAAATGTTTAAAAACCTGTTTTCGCTTTGTCATTATCGGCTATTGTGTGTAGATGAGGAAAAAATAAATATTTAATCAATTTTAGAATAAGGCTGCAACAAAAACATTTGGAAAAAGTCAAGGGGTCTGAATACTTTCAGAATGCACTGCATGTCTGGTTCGATTTGTCCTAATCTGCACTGCCAACACCCAACAGTTTAATAAACTGAAGTGGTAGTGGAAAGAGCAGTGTGCGGGTCTTTTTAAAAGATTTCATTGTGCTTTTCCAAATTTGAACACTCACCACAGTGACAGCGTCATTGAGAAGCGACTCTCCAAATACCAGGATGTGGACCAGCTCATTGATGTGGATCTTCTCGAACACAGCCAGCACGGCCACCGGGTCCACAGCCGAGACGATGGAGCCGAAGAGCAGGCAGGCCAACAGGTCCACGCTAGTCAGACCCACGCTCTCGATCTGGCACAAGGCATACAGCAATCCTCCCACAAAGAAGGCATTCCACAGGGTACCTAAAAGAGAGAGAGAGAGAGAGAGAGAGAGAGAATGGTTTATTTCAATAAGGCGACATTACATGGTATCAATAGCAGCGAAGGCTGAATTATTTGGTACAATTTTCACAGGGTACCTAGTAGTAGTAGAAGTTCACTTTATTTTCCCACAATGGGAAAATGGTAGCCTGGGTACCAGTCTGTTTGTGCCATCACGCCACTCCTTGACCAGGCTAGGAAATTGGTTTGCGGCAGTTTAAAAATACATGTCATGATAACATGAATCATAACAGCAGCAAATACATCTGTATACAAATTACACTGGAGGGATGGGATGAAGTTCAACTCTTGTTGACTCTGCTGGTCATCTATGAACATTTCAACATCTTGAAGAACAATCTGGCCTAAATGGTCATGTACTGTTAGAATCTACACTGGCACAGCCAGAAGAGGACTGGCCACCCCTCAGAGCCTGGTTCCTCTCTAGGTTTCCTCCTAGGTTCCTGCCTTTCTAGGGAGTTTATCCTAGCCACCGTGCTTCTACATCTGCATTGCTTGCTGTTTGGGGTTTTAGGTTGAGTTTCTATATAAGCACTTTGTGACAACTGCTGATGTAAAAATACATTTGATTGATTGAGCAGTCCATACTTAGCTTACCTATAACCGCAAACACCAAGATCGTGCCCACGTTCTCTGTGAAGGGCCGGATGGGTAGGAAGTAGCCAGCGTCGAGGATGATGGGAGGGAGGAGGCACAGGAAGAAGAGCTGGGAATCCAGTACAGGAGGCTCCTCTCCAATCACCTTGATGAGCCCCCCCACCAGCAGCCCCACCACGATCAGCAGGCAGCTCTCTGGGACCACGCCAGACAGACGCGGGATCAGATGAAAACCTGGGGGAAGATGGGATAGTTAATGTTATTTATATTAAGAAATATCTGTCTGCAATTCGACACGGACTGTATTCATGAAGTGTCTCAGAGCAGGAGTGCTGATCTACGATCAGGCCCCCCCCGTCCATGTAATCTTATTCATTATGATATGAAAGGCAAAACTGATCCTAGATCTTGCTTTAAGAATATGGGTCTAGGTCAGTAGGTTTGTTACTATGACATTGCCGTATCCAGGCAAGAATATGTGTAAATTTTCTCCCTATGTTGATATAGCCTCTGTTGCAATGGTCTTAAAAATGTGCACCGAATTATACAAAAAGACAGTGCCTGTCGAAGTGCATATAGGTATTTTACGTTCACAGCATACACATGTACTTCATTCTTTTATAAATTAAATCCTGAAATCAGTTACTTGTGCATCAATATCTGAGCTCTACTGAAAAATATAAAAAGGCTTTTTTAGACTGCTATTTTAGGCAACACACATGCTGCCGCTGCTGCAGTAGTTAGCCATAGGTCAACCATGCTGCTGCTGCTGCAGTAGTTAGCCATAGGTCAACCATGCTGCTGCTGCTGCAGTAGTTAGCCATAGGTCAACCATGCTGCTGCTGCTGCAGTAGTTAGCCATAGGTCAACCATGCTGCTGCTGCTGCAGTAGTTAGCCATAGGTCAACC
>QNTS01001834.1:183578-194431 GCA_003317085.1 Hucho hucho
CCCCCCCCCCCCCCCCTTGTGACACACCGGAAGTAGGTTTTGGTGTCAGTTTAGCCACAGTTTCTATCTTTGGCTTCGCCTTCATTTCCTATTCAGAATA
Organism: Hucho hucho; assembly: GCA_003317085.1. Classification (NCBI taxonomy): domain Eukaryota; kingdom Metazoa; phylum Chordata; class Actinopteri; order Salmoniformes; family Salmonidae; genus Hucho; species Hucho hucho. Next base: position 183,679 of record QNTS01001834.1, read on the forward strand.
ACAACAACAAAGACAGATTGATAACAAAAATAATTCTTCAGATCGTCTCAAACAAAGGAATAGAGTCTGAATCGGAGAGCTAAGAGCACAGCCAGCTATGCTGACAGATGCAGGTTAGTGCGCTATTTCCATACTCTGACGGTATTGTCTGACAGCTCAGCTAACTCTAGCCAGCCTAACAGCTAGCTAGCGGCACATTTGCATGTCCACATTGCTGTTAGTTTTGGGCAGCTGAGTAATGGTCGATGGGGCAGCACGTAAGCTTCATGTTGGCAATCTATTATTACATGAGAGGTCATGTGTTATGATTATTATACTTTTTTTTATCTAGGCTGTGACATGGTCACATTCAGTGATATGATATGTGGTCAATTTCCAGATTATACAGTGAATGCCTCAGGTGCTCGGCGTGCCAAGAAGAGGACAGCAATGGAGTCATCATCTGGGGATGGTCAGTCGTCCCTTCGCTCATCCGGTAGACAGGTCAACGTCAGAATGAAGCGCTGCAATAATCCTCCACCTGGACAGGTATATGTGCATCCTAATATTAGACTTCATACAGTTGCTTTGGGACTAACCAGAGCCGGCATATCAAGTATTGTACCTGAGTTGGGCACAAAACTAGATCTGTCTGCTCTGGCTAGTTTGGGACTGTGTGGTGTAGTGAGACCACCTTTTTTCAGTCATTCTCACTCACTTTACCCATTGCTATCCAGTCAGCCCATTAAGAGCCTCCTGCCTTTTACCAATCTCTCTGCTTTCAGTAATGAACATATTTTCCTTGATATTGAAGTCTGTCTGTCATTGGATTCCAGACTAAAAGAAAAGCCACTGACACAGAGGAAGAAGAGGACCAATCTGAGAAGAAGTACAGAAAGTGTGAAAAGGCTGGATGCTCGGCCACATACCCAGTGTGCTTTGCTAGTGCCTCTGAAAGGTATCATCAAATATTTTTTATAACTAAACCAAGATAGACCACAGCCTGTCGTTTCCAATGGGAACAAATTAGTCATAGTGGGCAGAACAAGCAATGAGGTGGGCAGAGCCAAGCACGAGCTAGCGTGATCCTATTGGCGCGTTCTAGTCACATTTGCATATTTCCGTTGGGGAACACCTACACTGTGAAGTGCGCGTGTGCAATAACTCAATTTGCCTTTGCACTCCTTCTAAACAACGCTGTTTTTTAAAGCTTTGGTGAAGGGTAAAGTCTACAAAACTTAGTCCACTCTGTTTGTAACAGATTGTAGTTTTGGGAACAGAAAACTGTATTGAGATCAAATGTTTCCTCGATGAGTAAATTATCAGAATGTCGGCCAAAATATGTCCACTGCTAGCCATTGGGCTTCCTCTCACTACCATATTTGGTATTGAGTGGGAACGCCAACCCGATGCTTCACATTTATACATCCGGTGAAATATCTGTCTCATTGTTCTATCTGTGGTATCATCTCCTGTTTTTACTTCACTGGTGGTTTCCAGAGAGAGTCATTGGCTGTGTCCGAAATCTGTATTGCCTACTACTTACTAAAACTACATACTGTGTACAAATTGTACTATGTACTATTTAGAACGTACTGTTTAGTACAAATGAATGTAGTAAACAACTAATATCAACATACTACTCATCCATACTGAGGATGTGTCATCTGATGAGCAGTTAGGTTTGATTCCTGCCATTCGTTCATTTTGGTACAGCGCGTCACCTTCTCTGATTATCAGCTGTTGTCAAACACACATGGGTCTGGAAAGACGATTTTCTTTCCCTCAATAGTGTGCAGTGAATTGTACTAGATGAAAAGCCGGAAATGAGTAGGATATCCTGCCATTTAAAGCATACTACGTTTTTGAAATTTCATATACTTCATATACGTTCTATTTTCGTATGCCCAAAATGCATACTATTTAGAACGCAAGTATGGGAGTTCGGCCAGTGTCTTACATCAAATAATGTGACGATTCTGCCTGCACTGATCAGTAGAGGGACAAGCATCCTGTATGACTGATGCCACCTGTTGGAACACAATGGAGAGAGAGTATGACATTCAGTGTGTTGAGTACTTGCTGACAGGTTTCTTACTGCTCTCCGTCTTTCTTTCAGGTGCGCCAAAAATGGCTACACTTCCCGGTGGTACCATTTGTCCTGCGGGGAGCACTTTTGCAATGAGTGTTTTGATCACTACTATAGAAGGTTAACAGTCTAATTAAAAAATAACATTGTCATTTTGTCAAACACGTCATCATAGACACCTGTTCTCTGTTGATCTGAGTGTAATGACGATATCTTTCCTTGGTTTATAAGTCACAAAGATGGCTATGAGACATATGCATCCTGGAAGAGGGTTTGGACTGGCAATGGGAAGAGTGAGCCCAGTCTGAAAGCTTTCATGGCAGATCAACAGCTTCCATACTGGGTGAGAGCAACACAGCTGCCTTTGAACCGGAATGTCTAGCTAACTGGCATAGTATTCAGGTCAATGCAGCCACTCTCCATTAAGTGAGTAATTCAAACACATTCACTCCAATGTGATTGGTTTCCAGGTACAATGCACTAAGCCAGACTGTGGGAAATGGCGTCAGCTAACCAAGGAGATCCAGCTCACTGCCTCACTAGCAGCCACGTATCGCTGTGGCATGAAGTTAAACAATGTCAAGGTAAACAGGAAGTAGCAGGAGGAAGAGACAACTACATAATCAACAATAACTTGATTGACATTTCATGATAGTGCCATAATATCATGTGTTTACATCTACAGACTGAAGGGCCAGACCAGTGCTCTCTGCCAGAAGATTTGGTGAGTGACTGTCTTTAAAAATGACCTTCTGAGTTCCTTCATGTTCAGTCAACAATTTAAAGTATCACTGAAGCCTTGTCCTTATTTGGAACCTTGTTGTGTTCCACAGAGAGTGGCGGAGGTGATCGACAGCTGGTGGCATTCCATGCTGATCCTGCCCCCGTTATTTAAGGACAGCCCGGCCAACCCTTTCCTCACAGCCTACTATCCCGACTGTGTGGGCATGAGCCCCTCAGGATCCACCAGCAACCACTCTCATGCTGAGTTGAGGGCAGAGCACTGCAGAGCCGTCCCACCACAGAGTAAGTCCATCCAGGGTGGGGAGAGAATCCACATCTCAACCCTACTTCACAGAGAAGGGAGTACAACCCAGAGATAAGGAACCAGTAAATCGGCAAGTAGTTAATATCCATAATAAAATGGGTGGTTCGAGCCCGGAATGCTGATTGGCTGACAGCCGTGGTATATCAGACCGTATAGCACCGGTATGATAAAACATGTATTTGTACTGACATAATTACGTTGGTAACCAGTTTATAATAGCAATAAGGCACCTCGGGGGTTTGTGGTATATGGCCAATATACCACGGCTAAGGGGTGTGTCCAGGCACTCCGCGATGCATTGTGTCTAAGAACAGCCTTTAGCCCTTGTATATTGGCCATATACCAAACCCCATTGTGCCTTATTGCTTAAGTCTAGGATACTTTTGTTTCTATTATCTTAGCTAGTCTGTTGAACCACCAGTCACTCATGGGCAGTAAATACATGTTCTATAACTCATACTTTCTGTTCAGTTCCAGGGCTGTGTCCCTACTTCCAGCCCTTTTACCAGCCCAACGAGTGTGGGAAGGCCTTGTGTGTACGACCGGACATGATGGAGTTGGATGAGCTCTATGAGTTTCCAGAGTTTTCCCGTGACCCCACCATGTACCTGGCCCTGCGCAACCTTATCCTGGCCTCCTGGCACAGAGGCTGTAAGGTAGACATGATAACAATAGATTTTTTTTGTTACAAACAAGAATCTCAAAGTTGCTTTGAAAACAAAAAGAAATGTAGAGATCTGTCAGTATATGGTTGATGGTCTTCCACAGCTTCAGAGGCAGTTGGGAAAGACAGTCAGTAGCTTGAGCGGAGGGAGCATCGATGATAGACAGGCAGGGAGAAACGTCAGTCAGATACTGGTAGACAGGCCTGGAGCTCTTCATCAGACACGCCGTCACCTGGATCATCCACTAGCATCCACCTGGTTTGTGTGGAGTACTTTCTTTTTCCACGTTATTTCACATACCCAGCCATCTAGTCACATACCTATATTTGATGAGAGACTAATAGAATAGTGAGGAAAAACAATGTAGTTACATGACCTAGGAGAAATGACATGACTTTTCTATCAATTTAACACAACCGGGCCTGGTGTTAATGATTCAATACGTCCCTTCCTCTCATGTCTAGGAGGTGCTGACACCCCAGAACTGTGCTCCACACATCATTGTGCGAGGGCTGGTGCGTGTGCGCTGTGTACAGGAGATGGACAGGGTACTTCTCTTCATGACCAGGAAGGGTCTGATCAACACTGGGGTTCTGTCAGTCAAACAGCCCCTGCTTCCCGAGCGCTACCACAACGTGAGTGTGTCTAATCTTCTACCATCGACTTTGTCCAGTTATGTTCTGCAGCTCATACAGAATTTTTGTTGGTCTTTGCAGAAGAACGTGATTGTGATAGGAGCCGGGGCATCGGGGCTGGCTGCTGCGCGTCAACTGCAGAACTTTGGCATGCAGGTAATATTTTAAGATTAAAATGTAGAACTACTTCAAGAGTTCATTTTTGTTTTCGATGTTTTGACCATACCCAGCTAGCACATAATGTTCTGAGAACCTTATGTTTCTTAGAGCTTGGTGAGAGAGTGGTTGTCCTATGGTTATTTAGCATACAACCTTCCAACAATGTTCTGGGAATGGTGCAGGATACCCAGCTAGCAGATAACATTCTGAGAACCATATGTTCCTTAGGTGGGAATTTCAGTACTTCAGCATAACGTTTCCTCATGATTCTATTTAAAATACATTTCTCAAATTGTTCAGAGAACGTTAAGAACAACGTTCTGCTGTGGGAATTTCAGTACTTCAGCATAACGTTTTCTACAGGTTTCCTCATGGTTCTATTTAAAGTCATTTTCTCAGAACATTATGAAAAGTTTCCATAAAAAACACAAGATAACATTAGTAACGTTCAAAGAACGTTCTGAGAATGTTATTTAAAAACATATACATTCTGTTCTCAGCCTCAACAAAACTCTCTCTTATCTTCTATCTTGTTAACTACTTAGGGAGTAGCGGCGCGCTAGCGGGCCACTCCTGACACTACCCGGTGAAATGTAAGGCGCCAAATTCAAAATCCAAAAGTTGAATTATTAAACATTCATCAATATACAAGTGTTGCATAGTCATCTAAAGCTCTGCTTCTTGGCAATATCACAGCGCTGTCAGATTCAAAAAGGCTTTACGGCGAAAGCACAACATTTGATTGTTTGAGGATAGCACCCCACATATTATCTACATTAGCATAAATTCATATCCAGCGCGGGTCACACAAAACCCATATAAGAGCTAAAAAATATAACTTACCTTTCGAAGAACTTCTGCTGAGGGCTTCCCAAGTGTCCAACGAAGACATCCAATGGTTCTTTTGTTAGAAAAAGTCATTTATATCCATAAATCTCTGTTTGGTTGGCGCGTTATGATCAGAAAATCCACCGTTGAGTCGCCCATTGAACCGTGAAGAGAACACGTTCAAATTATACCTATCAACTTTGTCCAAACAAATCAAACATAATTCTTTATGTATCCTTAGGTATCCTTTTATGTATATTTACTGTAATATTTAAACCGGACGATAACGTGAACAATAGGAAAGGAAAATAAAGGGGTGCGCGCTCACAATCTCGCGCCCGTCAAACGTTGTAAACAAAAGTGGTCCCCTGACTACTTCCTCTTACTATCCGTTCTGCTTAGAGCTAGACCTTCCAGACTCTGTATAAAGACTGTTGACATCTAGTGGAAGCCATAGGTACTGCAGTCTCAGTCCTACATAACATTGTATGCAATAGGCAGCTTGGAGAAAAAGGTCATCTACAAAAAACACTGCAAATCCGGATGGATTTTCCTCGGGATTTCGCCTGCTATATCAGTTCTGTTAATGTCTATGAGTATATCTTAACGGTTTTAGAAACTTCAGAGTGTTTCCTATCCAATAGTACTAATTATGTGCATATCCTATTTTCTGGGCCTGAGTGGCAGGCATTTTACTTTGGGCATGCCAGACTCTCCAAAGCCGTCACAAGTTAAGTGTGTTCAGGTGTGTTGGCCGAGTCCACTAATTGGCAGCACCTGATCTTAATGATCGCTTGTTTCCTTAGAAATGGGGTCTGTTTGAATAGATTAAAATCAACAGCTTTGTATGAGTAAAAGAACATGGCCTGCTAGCTCCATCCTAGTGGTGCAGTGGACTAATTCCATGGATAGAGAACAGAAGATCATACGTTTGAATCTCACTGACGCTGTGCCACAATAAAAAATAAAAAATGTTTGCATGATTAATGCCTAAGCAAATTCATTTCCATGTGTCCTATCTGTGCTTGGAATTCAAAAAGTGAACCCAAACCTAGCTTGAAGTGTTGTTAAAAGTCTTATTGAACGTCTTATGTTCTCAGAACGTTATTTAATTACCTTCAAATATCCTATCATTTTTGTTCTCAGAACCTCCCTGCAACCTAAAAATGTATGTTCCCAGAATAGGTGATATTTTCACTTCCATTCTCAGAACATTTAAAAAATGTTCAGTTTTACCCGTCAGGAAACGTATGAGTTCATTCCCAGAACCTATGGAAATCAAAAACATATGTTTCCACAACTTCCAAGGAAACAAATGTGCTAGCTGGGTGTCCTAATTTTAGGTTAATTCAGATATGGATCCTACTCCTATAATAACCCATAAGATGTTCTTGGTCCAAAATGCGGTATACATAAGATTGTTCACAACATATTGAATGAATAACTGCTGATGAGTTCTGTGGCTGTGCCTTCTTCATGAACTTTAACCTCAAGTGTTTGATCCAATCACAGGTGGTGATGCTTGAGGCGAGTGAGCGGATTGGAGGGCGGGTGTGGGATGATACATCGCTGGGCGGCGTCACTGTGGGTCGGGGGGCTCAGATTGTGAACGGCTGTGTGAACAACCCAATTGCACTGATGAGTGAGCAGGTGAGAGATTCTTTGTAACAACACTGACACAAACTACTGGCACTCAGTCATTCACTCACAAACTTTACCTTGAAAACAGGATTTTTCAATGTCAACATTTATAATCATTCACCCAAAGTACAACCCAAGAACTTTGTATTTTTTATGCTGCTGCCTCATTTCATTTAGTATTGCGTAACTGTTAGTAAATGCCTCAGAAGTCTTTCGGGTCCTACGAGTATTCACATACTCAGTTGCTTCTCTTGTATGTAGCTCAGCATTAATATGCACAAGCTGGGGGAGAGGTGTGACCTGTTCCAGGAGGGAGGGAGTGCCACAGACCCGGCCATCGATAAGCGCATGGACTTCCACTTTAACGCCATCCTGGATGTGGTGTCAGAATGGAGGAAAGACAAGTCTCAGAACCAGGACACTCCTCTGGGAGGTACAACACATTTCTGGTCACTCCTAGGGTTGCGAATTCTGGTAACTTTCCCCAAAATTCCAAGGTTTTACAGAAATAGCTGTAAAGCCTGGTGTATACACTACACGACTTTCAAAATCCTAACATTGCTTAACCTCTCACATGAAACAACCACCTTTCCTGTAGTGGTGTGGCATAGACAGGGGTCACACTAAACACTGTGGCACAGACAGGGGTCACACTAAACGCTGTGGCACGGACAGGGGTCACACTAAACGCTGTGGCACGGACAGGGGTCACACTAAACGCTGTGGCACAGACGGGGCAAAATCGTGTAGTGTACACCCGGCTTTTAGAGTAATCACAGAATTTATACTTATTTACTCCTGATTCCAGAAATATTCCAACCAGGATTTCTGGAAGACTTGGGAATTTTGGGACAGTTATTGTAATTTTGCAAACCTAGTCACTCCTCTCAATGATTTGCTTATATATGAAGTACAAAGTAGTGATAGACATTTGGGCAGTTTCTAGTTTCTATCATTTTACAATTCTAACTTCCAGAGAAAATCCAGGAGGTCTACAAGACATTCCTTCAGGAGTCTGGGGTCCAGTTCAGCCAGTTGGAGGAGAAAGTGCTTCAGTTCCATCTCAGCAACCTGGAATATGCCTGTGGAAGCACACTGGACCAGGTCTGAGGATGAGATCATTCCTACCCTGGCTCTTGTGACAGTCGATGAAGTGACCGTAGGAGAGTTATGACAACATAGTCAGGGGTTAAAGTTCTCCGTTACAGCAACGGATTTCCATCATAAGGATTCTGGATAAGTCAGTGAAGATGCTCAGTAAAATCTGGTTTGGAGATGACATAGAACAGACATGCTTGTCTGTATTAGGCTATGAAATATATTCCAAAATGAATGTATTCTCAAATATTTTATTTTCTATGTTACACTGTGTGCACTGAACTGACATAGCTGATTGTTGATGACACTCCAATGTTCAGATGAAGGGAATTAAATAGTCTGTAATGCACACCACAGCAGCGCTCAACTCAGACAGCGCTGTCTAGCCTACTGTAGCTACTGGTAAAGTCATTCAAAGACTATGCTACAAATTTGAATGTTATTAAAACTAAAGCAGACAACCCCATAGCAGAATATTTGACCTATTTACCAAGTCGGCTTGTTGTGTTTTATAAATATTCCTCTCGAGGCGCCTTTGCTAAAAGAAGAGTGGGATCCCAGTTTTCCATTACTACCACGTTTATTTGCATACTCCTTCAATTTCGCGTGGTGCAGTTTTACAACCAGAGTTTCAAGAATGGTTTAGGTGCAACTGTGCAACAGAGCTCTTAAAATGGGCAGTTTTGTCTTCAAAGGGCAGTGACATACTTTGTAATAGAAAAGAACTAGGAAAAAAAATGACATTTTCAAGTGAATACTAATTAATAATGATGTATTTATAATGACAATCAGGATGTAGTGTTCTATGGGGTAAATGCAGATGGACCAACCCATGCTTCAGCCTATGTACATTTTATAGCCACTATGCTATCAGTTGGGCTACAGGTGCTAATGCTTATTCCTGATAGCATACCTGATTATATAGACCATGCATAGGCTATATGAATGATCCAATATGTTCAAATTTGAACATCATTTTTATCAATAGTTATTGGGCCCGTTTTTGGAGGTGGAAATTATATTTTAGATCAGTGTCAGCGTCATTTTATTTTCATGCTTTTTTGAGTAGAATGTTTTTTGTTTTTTTTAAGTCGCCAGAACTGAGCTTCTCAGTCCTGGCGAAAAAATTATCCCATTGAGGACCCCAGACCACCTAAGCAAGGGCACATGTACATGTACAAAATGATCCTTGTTCCTGAAAGCATGATGGTCATGACTTTCTTACATGAAAGTGGAGGTTAACTTGTCCCCAGACAATCGATCTGAGATCGTCTTAAGTTTCAGTCATGGGATTTTTTGTTGTTGCTTTAAACCCTGAACATAGTCCTTACGTTTGTGTGTGTGTGTGTGTGTGTTCGCAGGTGTCTGCTCGATCCTGGGACCACAATGAGTTCTTTGCTCAGTTCTCAGGAGACCATACACTGCTGACAGAGGGCTATTCTTCTGTGCTTAACAAACTGGCTGAGGGCCTCGACATCCGCATCAAGAGCCCGGTGAGCTATTAAATACTATATCCCAATTATCTCTCCTTCCTCGCAAAGTGTGCACTTGTTCACTTCCCTTCACTGATTTGAAAGGAAATGACTGGTATGAGAAATATGCTGGAAACTCTTACTAGCCAATGCCTTCAGCAATTCAATGCTTTTTAGATGTGTGGCCAAGTGCACACTTAAGAAGATATTATTGGGATGCACCCTATGTTCCTTTCATTGCCTATTCTCCTCTCATCTTGGTTGTAGTGTATAGTTAGATAAAAGTGAGAGGTTTCTCAATTGTTTTGGTACCCAAGCATTTCGAGCAATGCCTCACTATCACAGTACACTTGTTTCATTGTAGGTTCAAGCTATCGATTACTCAGGGGATATAGTCAAAGTTACCTCATCCAATGGGACTCAGTGGACAGCACAGAAAGTAAGGACTCATTTGTTTATTTACAGAGTAATGATGCATGTTATAGTACCGTTGTCTTCTCTGACACTCCACTCTTACCTGTTATAGTACAGTTGTCTTCTCTGACACTCCACTCTTACCTGTAATAGTACCGTTGTCTTCTCTGACACTCCACTCTTAACTGTAGTTTTGGGAACATTTATTTTGTCATTTTTTTAGGTTCTGGTGACAGTCCCATTGACTTTACTCCAGAAGAATATCATTCAATTCAACCCTCCTCTTCCTGAGAGAAAGCTGAAAGCCATCCACAGTCTTGGAGCAGGTCTCATTGAAAAGGTAAGGGTTTAGAGCTGTAATACAGTCTGGGTGATGTAAATGAAACTGGTTCACCCTGTCACCAGAAACTGTCTTAGTCTGGAGGCGAAAGAAACACACACCCATTTAGGAGAGGTGCTGGCTAGTGGAGTAGAACAGTTGTTTAGGAGAGGTGCTGGCTAGCGGAGCAGAACACCTGTTTAGGAGAGGTGCTGGCTAGTGGAGTAGAACACCTGTTTAGGAGAGGTGCTGGCTAGTGGGGTAGAACACCTGTTTAGGAGAAGTGCTGGCTAGCGTAGTAAAACACCTGTTTAGGAGAGGTGCTGGCTAGCGGAGTAGAACACCTGTTTAGGAGAGGTGCTGGCTAGCGGAGTAGAACACCTGTTTAGGAGAGGTGCTGGCTAGC
>QNTS01001834.1:194835-212191 GCA_003317085.1 Hucho hucho
TGTTTAGGAGAGGTGCTGGCTAGTGGAGTAGAACCCTTGTTTAGGAGAGGTGCAGGCTAGTGGAGTAGAACCCTTGTTTAGGAGAGGTGCTGGCTAGCAGGGTAGAACACCTGTTTAGGAGAGGTGCTGGCTAGCGGAGTAGAACACCTGTTTAGGCGAGGTGCTGGCTAGCGTAGTAGAACACCTGTTTAGGCGAGGTGCTGGCTAGCGTAGTAGAACACCTGAAACAGAAAAGGAGAGCCGCACAGTAGGAGCTCAGATGCAATAATGTAATAACTTATTAACCAACATTTCAACAGACAAGTTGTCTTCATCAGAAACTGTCTTAACACACATTCCTACTCTCAGGTTGCTCTGCAGTTCCCGTTTCGCTTCTGGGACGGAAAGATCCAAGGAGCAGATTACTTTGGCCATATTCCACCCAGTCCTGACAAGAGAGGGATGTTTGGTGTGTTCTATGACATGGATCCACAGGTGAGATACCAGCAATAATCTTTGTACTCTAGCTATACTTACTAACTACTATGTAATCATCTGTTATTTCAAAGGAGAGAAATGCTGTTATGTAGACATTAGAGACAGCTGAGGTTTTTGCAGCATGTTCATTGAAGTGAACCTGTTGAATTGTGGACAGGAATGTATGCTGAATACGTAAAAAAAAAAAAAGAGGTTTCCTACCAGAGAAAAAGACGTGTTCCTATCTTGGCCCATTCCGCAGGGAAAGCGGAGTGTCCTGATGTCTGTCGTCACTGGTGAAGCTGTGCCCTCTATCAGGGACATGGAGGACAAAGATGTCGCTGATCAGTGCATGAAGGTGCTGCGTGAACTCTTCAAGGAGCAGGTATTACAACTGTCTACTTTGAAGAGAAAACCACACATTACATTAGGACTTAGGACTACTACAAATGACATTTCATGGTATTCAAAATGAATGTCAAATAAATAATTAATGTTGTACCTGTATCTTGGCGTATTTTTCCATTGTAGGAGGTCCCAGAGCCGGTGAATTACTTTGTGACTCGGTGGAGCAGAGACATGTGGTCTCAGATGTCATACAGCTTCGTGAAGACAGGAGGCAGTGGGGAGGCCTATGACATCATTGCTGAAGATGTGCAAGGAAAAGTGTTCTTCGCTGGGGAGGTAAGACCTGACCCCTTTTATCATCTTACACCAGTGGAGGCTGCTGAGGGCAGGACGGCTCATAATAATGTCCGGAACAGAGCAAATGGAATGGCATCAAACACCTGGAAACCATGTGTTTTTGATGTATTTGATACCATTCCACTGATTCCACTCCAGCCATTATCACGAGCATGTCCTCCCCAATTAAGGTGCCACCAACCTCCTGTGTCTTATACCAATGTATTACTACAGGCCTTCACTTGAAAGAGAACATCCATGAGAAGCGTCTCAGAATAGGATAGCTGATTTAGGATCAGTTTTGCCTTTTTTAGATCACAATGAATCAGATGACATGGACAGATGAGACCTGATCCTAGATCAGTACTCCTACTCTGAGACGCATGATAGATACGGCCACTGATTTAACATTTTGTTTTTCTCCTGTCTTTCTGTCTTCAGGCGACTAACAGGCACTTTCCTCAGACGGTAACAGGAGCCTATTTGAGTGGCGTCCGAGAAGCGAGTAAAATAGCTGCTTTGTAACTCCTTCCCTTGGAGCAGTCACACGATACCAGCATAAAGACATCTAAGTTGTACAGAGCAAATCATTCGTTCCCCAAGTTGCTCCTCTTTAAGTGGTGTCTTCTTCTTGTGTGTACTGTACCTCGTGTGAGCAGAGATGGCTAATGCTGCTTGAAATGTTATGGTTCAGTTTTTCTGTTATTATGAGTGAAATTTGATGCATCTTGTTGGTTTAGTTGGAGATCGCTATAATTCAGGATCCTAAACAATTAATTTTGATGTCCAAATGGACAAAAGGTATTTACATTCTATATGGATCTTCACCATTTGTTTGTCAATATCACACATCATTAATGGCTTTAAAAATAATAAAAATAGATGTTTTATAGTCAGATACACCAGCTAGGTGCAGTGAAATGTGTTGTTTTACAGGATCAGCCATAGTAGTACGTCGCCAGAGCAAATTAGGATTAAGTGCCTTGCTCAAGGGCACATCGACAGATTTTTCACCTTGTCGACTTGGGTATTCGAACCAGCAGCCTTCTGGTTACTGGCCCAACGCTCTAACCGCTAGGCTACCTGCCGCCCTTTTAAAGTTTCGATGTGTGTGTGGGGATAATGAGCGCTTAACTGTCAAGGGAATAATATGATCTTAGTTGAGACATTATGTAAATGAGTACTTCTTCATTTGTGTTTTTTTTTTTGGTTTTGTAATGATTAATTAATTCATTATAATTCACGTTTTCATAAAACAACTGGGCCAAATAAAAAACACCAAATAAGGATGGGTCATTTGGCTTTAATCAGTGTGTCTGGTTAGTTAGTGTAGCCTTCAATTGGGTATTAGTTGTACCTGCATTGTTTTTAGCAAGTAAAGTTGAAAACATTTGACAGTTCCCTCTCTTTCCGGGTTATTGAGGCTTTAGTCGGCTACCACACTTATCATGTTCCTCTGACTATATTCTGACACCATGTTTGAACATGTCATTTATTAAACATGTGTAGCTTAATAAATGTACCAAACTAACTACATTATGACTGTCTCACTTAATTGAGACTTAATGGACTGCACTGATTTGTCAGTAGCTGCGTAGTGCACTGCACGCTACAGGGGTGTGTTCATTAGTCCGAGTCCGTTGCAAAACGTTTAGTCTCTTGCAAAACATTTTTGCAACGGTAACCATTAACCATTTACTCTATGAAGCGAAAGGGAACGAAATGGGGAGGTACCTACCTAAATCTGTCCAATAGAAACTAATTTTCATTGCAATTGGAGGAAACGGTTGGAGTAAACGGTTTCTAATTGGAGTAAACGGTTTCCGTTGCGAAACCGTTTAATTGCTTACTCTAGGAACCAAACGGCGAAAACTGAACCAAACGGGGAGGCATCTACCTGAATTTATCAACTAGAAACTCTAGTGTATTCATTATGGAAACTGTTTATCGTTTAAGAACCAAACTGAAGCAAACACAAAAAACTTGGGCAAAATTCAGGTATGTCCCTCCTTGTTAAGTTCAGTTTGCTTGCGTTTAAGAAATGTTTTGTAATATAATCGGCGGAATGAATACACCCATGGAGTTTAGAATTCTTTACATTATTTTTTGGGGGGTGGGGGGGGGGGTTCGAGTAATCATCCTTTTTATAATTTTTTATGATTATTATTAACAACAAATTAATACAAAAAATACATGGGGGAACACAAGTATATATAAAGAACATAAAAAGAACAATTGGGCTAGGGAGTACAATATCACATTACACAAGGACCTTAAGGGACATACACACATTTATCATTCTAACAGCTTTTTTGTTGGTAGAGTATTTAAAATATAAGTTCTTGTAAGGCAAAAAAAAATTTTTTTGTAAACGTACATTTGTGAATATGACATTTGGCCAAAAGAAAAATTAATTACATACAATGGTTTAAACTTAAAAAGGAATCCAAGCAGTGCATCTCTCCACAATAGTGTAAAATCTTCCTGAATGTGTTCAGTTATAAATCTACTGATGTCTTGCCACAGTTTCCTTACATGAATACAATGCCAAAGAAGATGCAACACTGTTTCTGGGTGGTCATTACAAAAGGTACAATTTGAATTTATGTTTTTCTTAAACTTCTTCATATAGTGGTTGGCATTATAATATTTATGAATAATTTAAAAAGAAACGTCCTTAATTTTATTAATAAGTAGGTATGTGTGTGGCAACATCCAAACTTTTTAACCAAGATGATTTTATCAATAAAACCATTCCAATAAGGCATGACATAAGGTATAGATACAACATCCTGTTGAAACAAGGCTCGTATAGCTCTATTGTTGTTGGATGGACTAAAAGAAAACTAAATCTTTCCGACTGATGAGTCAACAGGGTTTACAGGGTTTATCGTAGGTATGAGGATCAGGTCTTGACACGTCCCTGAATAATAAAGCAACACCAGAGGGAATGGCATCTAAAACAATTGCAAAATCTATAGGTGTTACAGGGATCTTGTAAAGTGATAAGAATTCCTTATAATTAAGTAAAATACCCTCTTCATTTACAAATTGGCTCCCTATAGTTTCAATTTTGAACACAAAATGCTGGACCATGACGTCATCAAATAGGGACATCGAGCCTTCTAGTCAAAGATTGTCTTTTAGATTGACAAGATAGTCAAGTGACCGCTCTTATAATGGAAATACATGTCCTCAAAGATGGAAGGTAGACGTGAGGAGGTGACATCAGGTGGGACCATTCTAGCCAATGAGAGGGCAGAACAACATGCCATAGAGATAGATAGAGGACTCAAATGTGTAATTGTGCCATTATAGTGTCTGTGACAGCATGGGCAGCGCCAATTTTTTAAGTAGACAATTTTCTTCTTTTACATTGGCTGATTGCTCACAACTTATTGGAATCCCCTCCCAGTTGGCTACCTTAAAATGACGGAAGCCAACAATGGCAATTGTTATACTATCTATGATGAGTCCTCTATATAGCTCTATGACAACAGGCACAACTGCAATATAAAGTCGTTGCCGAAATGCCACGTAGGTCTACTTATATCAGTGCACTCAACCTAACCATTTCGAAACTTCATTTCGATCAAATAAGCCTCAGGTAGCAAATTAGCAATTACATTGTTTGTTGACCAAATTCGACACTCTCGTTCACCTACATACAAAAATTCCTCACTTCGTGGGTTTATTTCGTGGAAGGATTTTAGGCGGAGTAAAACCTCTCGCTTCGCCTTTTCCTCTCTGTTCTAGCGCAGAGCTGGGTGCTTCTAGCAAGTGTAAACAAAAGGAAATTGACATCTTGCAGTCTTGCATATTTTGGAAAAGGCAATCAGCGGATCGAGCTTTTTACTTGTTGAGTAAATCGCTAGCTACATTTACATAATAGTGTGTTATTTGAGTATTCAATTTTGTGTATATCCTCGCGCCTTTTAACTTGAGCTTCAGATTGAGCAGAAGAAGTGGAAACATGGTGGAGACACGCACAGGTGAATATTTTATTTTATTTATTTAACCTTTATTTAACTAGACAAGTCAGTTAAAAAAATAAGGTTAAGGACTCTAACGGTATGCCCCTCGAACATATGGAATGACTTATAGCTATCAGTTGTATTCTTTTAACATATTTTCTGACAATACCGTTAGAGTCCTTGGACGACAGCTCCGATGATAAACCACTAATTGCATTAGTAAAGAAGAAGCCGCAACACATTGAAGACAATGGGACTCAGGGTGAAAAAGACCAGAACCAACAACCTGAACCTGAGTCAAATAGCACTAGAAAAGATTCTGGTGAGCGAACACTGCAGTGAAATTAAATCCTTTTAAACACCTATTAAATATATTTATAATTATATATTTATATTATATATCATCATATTCACTCTTTTATGTGATTAGGGTTGGATGACACCTCAGACGATGAGCCCTTGACAAAGTTGGTGAATAAACTTCCCAGAACAAAAAAATCCACTGTACAAGCAAAGAGGCCAGGGACTACTAATATCAAAAGAGGAACAGGTAATGGCATCAAGAAGACAAACAACAAATTCACAGGTGGGAACCCCTCTCAAGCTCCTCAACATGTAGGCTATGCCCTGAATACTGTACAACACACACACAAACACACACATTACTATTCTGAATGGAAGGAGGTATCAATTTGTTTTGTCTGTGTCGTAATTGTAGGTTCAACCCAGAATGAGGACTCCTATGATAGCTCAGACGATGAGCCCTTGATAAAGATGGTTAAAAAGATCCCTAAACAGACATCATTGCCATTCAAAAAGAGACCCTTCAACACAGCCAGAGAGGTGAACGATGTGAAGAAGCGTAGAAATAACTCACAGAACACTAATAAAATAAGCACAGGTGAGACTAGTTCCTCAAATCTTGTATTTAGAATATATATACAGAAAATAGCTAAATGGATTTAGCGGGACTAAACTTGCTTTCCTCTTCATATTTTTTCTTCTATGTAACTAGACTCATCATCAGGTGACAGCTCAGATGACGTGCCCCTGACTAAGGTGGTTGACAAACTCAAGGCACAAATGCGAACAAAGACACCTACCACTACAGCCAGAAAAACACCTGGCATTAAAAAGCCCAGTAAAGTTTTTAAAAAACAGAACAGGAGTATAGGTGAGAATACTTATCG
Organism: Hucho hucho; assembly: GCA_003317085.1. Taxonomy (NCBI): domain Eukaryota; kingdom Metazoa; phylum Chordata; class Actinopteri; order Salmoniformes; family Salmonidae; genus Hucho; species Hucho hucho. The sequence continues at coordinate 201,140 of QNTS01001834.1, forward strand.
CCTCTTGGCTCCATGCTTTCACCATGACATAATATTTTGGAGAGATGTATCCTTGTTTCTAATTCAAATGTTTTGTTTTCTGATTGCATGATCAGAGACCTCAGATGACAGCTCTGATGATGAGCCATTAATAAATCTGACCAAGAAGTCTCCATCTAAAGAGACTGAAAGGACAATACTGAAGAGGTGTGTCACTAAGGAATCCAACAGCAACAACTGTAACAAAATTAAAGGGAAAATAAGCAGAGGTAACTAATTCTGCAGAGCAATTTTTAAAATTTATTGCGCAGTATGCTGGCAGATCAGTTTGGGTCATTGAATTTCTCTAATATTTTTGCCTCATCCTGTTTGAATTGTCAGAGGAAGAGGTGAGTTCTGATTCTGATGACGAGCCCTTGATAAATCTAGTTAAGAAGCCTCTTAAAGCTGTAAAGAAGACCACAACACCATTAAAGAAGAGGAGTGTATCAGGAAAGACTGTGGTAGCCAGAAAGAAGACGAGACCAGATATTGTGAACAAAGCAGTCATCAGATGGAGCACCAAAGTTGTTCAAAGCACAAGTGAAGGTGAGAATTATTTTTCAGCACAATACAAAATACACCCTAGAATAGAATAGTTTGTGTCTTGTTATGCAATAGTTGATTATTTGTATTGCTTTATCAGGGTCTTTGGATGACAGCTCAGACGATGGACCCTTGATTAAGAAGATGGTGAGAAATCCACCAATGAAGAGCCTAGTGGTTATTCTGGAGAGATGTGACACTAAAGAAGTCTTGGAAGATAACTATAGAGCCAACGTGGGAAACACCGGTAAAAGAAGTGCAGGTAAGAATTCCTCTTATCGTATATTTCCCTTCCCATATGGAATATCTTTGACATAGTCTACAGCTGCTTGATAGATAGCCAACTTCAATGTTATTCTCTACCTATTATGCAGCACCTATAGTTGTTGTTTATTTATTTGCCAGGGGATAAGGAGAACTCTGATGATGAACTCTTGATAAAGATGGTCACGAATCCCCCTCATTCTTCACCAGAAACTATGGCAGAGAAGGGAAATAAGTCACAAACTGCCCTAATGATGAACCTTTGATAAAGATGGTTGGAAACCCAAAGTCATGTTCAAGGGATATTATAAATACTGGAATAGTACTTTGTTTTGGGGAAACGTTGAGTAACAAACTTGTCGGGAAGATGGCACAATTGTTACTGACACAACAACCCCATTTTTTATTGCATGAGTTTACAGTGTTATGGTGAAAAGAAATATGTGAATTGTCTAAATATTTTGGTGATCTGGAATCACTATTTTCATGTTAGAATTTTTTAGTGTTTTAAATTTTGTAACTTTTTATAATTTTTAAAACTATTTTTTACCACTTGGATGCTAGTGGTTTCATGTCTATAACATATTTATAACCATGCAAAAGTTGACTCACTCAATAGGTCAAATTCTTTATTGTTGCCAATGCTGTCTCCAGCATAATGAATTATAGAGTACATTTGTGTGATCAAATGCAATACCTTACTCCTCCCTATTCCTTTTGACTGGAATGGGCCATCACTGGAAGCAGTACTATACATTGTAAATGTTCTTGTTTCAGTCCAAGTATAAGGGCTTACCATTCAATTGTGAGATTAATATTTTTTGTATTTTTATTCATGAATTGATTTGTTTTCAACAATTTTATTAAAAGAACCTAAGTTTCCCATTTTGTCTTGTTTCAATGGGCAGAAAGCATGTTTTAAAGACCACCAACAGACACAGCACCTATTTTTTTCTTTGCAAACACTGACACAATGTTCTTGAGTTTGACTGTCATTATTGAGGTATTTTTGGATTGCAAAGCATGAGGTATTAACATAGATTCAGTACAAAAATATACACTTTGTTACAAATAACTATGAATGTATCGTACAATAATCTATTCAGACAGAATAGTTTTAGGTCCTGCTGGCCATTTGAGTCTTTTTTTGTCAGTCATTCCCAATGAAACGCCTTCACTTCTATGGGAAATAATCGGCAAAGAATTCCAGTCTTCATTGAGACAGCATCTGTAAAACGAGGGGCAAATTTTGTGTCAAAGTTGAAACAATGTTAAAGGGAACTGGGGACTGGAAACCCTCCAGTGTCGATTTTAGCATGTAAATCTTGGTGGAGCAAACTCCCCAAAATGAGGGGGATGCATGCCAGCAAAGCCACAACACAACAAAACATTAATTCGACAATAACGGTGACAAACGGTGCCCACAAACTGTTAGGGCCTACATAAAGCTGTCCAAACAGCAGAGTCCCAACAGCAGTCCCAACACCTTACCACTGCTACCCCAGGTTATCTGTGGAGCCTTGTCTGGCAGCGAAACTGTTCATTCAGACTCATTTACTGCCTTTTTAAAAAAACATAGGCAATATGGCTGACTTGCTTAAACAAATGTGGTTTCTAATGACAATTGAAATGGCATAAGGGGACGATGAGCGGATAAGAGGCAATCCGTAATTTCGATTAAGACATTGAGCAAGCTAGGACACGGACCAAATTATTTGTGTGAGATACATGGGCTACTAACCTTCTTACTACACAACATACACTTAGTATTACTTTCTTAGCTACAATATACAATGCCTTTCAGAAAGTATTCAGACCCCTTCCCTTTTTCCACATTTTGTTACGTTACAGCCTTATTCTAAAATGTATTAAAAAAAAAAGGTTTTCTCATCAATCTACACACAATATCCCATAATGACAAAGTGAAAACAGGTTTTTAGAAAATGTTGCTAATTTATAAAAAATGTAACAACAGAAAAACCTTATTTACATAAGTATTCAGACCCTTTGCAATGAGACTAGAAATTGAGCTTGATCATCCTTGAGATGTTTCTTTAACTTGATTGGAGTCCACCTGTGGTAAATTCAATTGATTGGGCATGATTTGGAAAGGCACACACCTGTCTGTATAAGGTGCCACAGTTGACAGTGCATGTCAGAGCAAAAACCAAGCCATGAGGTCGAAGGAATTGTCTCTAGAGCTCCGAGACAGGATTGTGTCGAGGCACAGATCTGGGGAAGGTACCCCAAAAATTCTGCAGCATTGAATGGTCACTCCGACAGAGCTCTAGAGTTACTCTGTGGAGATGGGAGAATCTTCCAGAAGGACAACCATCTCTGCAGCACTCCACCAATCAGGCCTTTATGGTAGAATGGCCAAACAGAAGTCACTCCTCAATAAAAGGCACATGACAGCCCACTTGGAGTTTGCTAAAAGGCACCTAAAGACTCAGACCATGAGAAACAAGATTCTCTGGTCTGATGAAACCAAGATTGACCTCTTTGGCCTGAATGCAAAGCGTCACGTCTGGAGGAAACCTGGCACCATCCCTACGGTGAAGCATGGTGGTGGCAGGAGCATCATGCTGTGGGGATGTTTTTCAGCGGCAGGGACTGGGAGACTAGTCAGGATTGAAGAAAAGATGAACGGAGCAAAGTACAGAGAGATCCTTGATGAAAACCTGCTCCAGAGCGCTCAGGTCCTCAGACTGAGGCAAAGGTTCACCTTCCAACAGGACAACGACCCTAAGCACACAGCCAAGACAACACAGGAGTGGCTTCGGGACAAGTCTCTGAATGTCCTTGAGTGGCCCAGCCAGAGCCTGGACTTGAACCCGATCGAACATCTCTGGAAAAACCTGAAAATAGTGCAGCAACGCTCCGCATCCAACCTGACAGAGCTTGAGAGGATCTGCAGAGAAGAATGGGAGAAACCCCTCAAATACAAGTGTGCCAAGCTTGTAGCATCATACCCAAGAAGACTCAATGCTATAATATTTGACACAGGTTCTTTAACAAAGTACTGAGTAAAGGGTCTGAATACTTATGCAAATGTTATATTTCCGTTTTTTTTTTTTTTTAAGTTGTATTTATTTTTTCCTTTTTCCTACAAACAAACAAACAAATATATTTTTTAAATAAAACATTGTACAGCATAAAAACATTGAGCATGACATCCAGACATATCCTCCAACAAAGCACACATACACAGTCAAATAGTATCTCACAAGCTACAATACAGAACTAAATGGGTTCACAAGCCTAAGTCATCACCTTCCCAGTCTTAGAAACACCATGACAAATAAAACGCGCCCAGCTTCTAGAATTGTCATTTCTACCAGGGATTCTAGCAAGCATTTGTTCATAAGATGCAACCTCCAACATTGATTATATCCACTGTTTCAGAGTAGGAGTGGCATGACCCTTCCAACTTCGAAGTATTACTTTAGCTGATGTAACCATTCCAACAGTGATCAGTGCAAATTCCTTATTTGTTACATTAGGTAACTGTTCTAACTTTTCCAACCTTTCCTCCAGATATTTCAAAACATCCTTCCAGAAAGGTAGCACTAATGTACATTCCCATATTGTGTGTAAAAATGTCCCGGTGTCTTTTTGGCATTTCCAACATAGAGAGCTGTTGGTCAGCCACATCTTATGAAGCCTTGTTGGGGTCCTACATTGGGGTCCAATGTAGTATCTTATATTGAGTAAGTTATAGTGAGTTGGACAATATCTTCAACCAGGTATCATCCTCAATTTCACACTTAAGGTCAATTTGCCATATTGTTCTGAGGTTTTTACAGTCTTTACTCAGCAGATGACTAAATATTGAGTAAAAAATGTCTGCTTTACGGTTTGGTAATTCCAAATACTCAGCTATTGGGTTCTTTCCTGGATTTTGTTGATAGCTGGTTAACAAACATTCTCTTAATTGTAAATATTTCCAGAAATGTCCCTTGTCTCCCACATCATGTTTTTGTACCAAATCTGAGTATGACATTAAAACATCTTCATTGTTCAGATCACCTATAGTATGAATTCCTTTCATTAGCCACTGTTTCCAGTACACAGACTTCTTTCCTATCCGTAGCCTAGGATAGTGCCACAATGATGAGTATCCTTGTTTTAGATGTGAAGTTCCACATATCTTGTGTACTGTTCTCCACACCTCTTGAGTGTAACAAAATTGGGTTAGGAGTTTCAACAGACCTCTCCCCTGTAAGACTATGTGACAGAGTATCAACAGGGGTGAAAGGATAATTTGGTTCCCGTTCTATTGTTATCCAATCCAAGCCAGCATTCCTTTTTCCCCAATGCTTTGCCAATTCAGCCATTTCAAATGATAAATTTAACATCTGGTAAAGCCAAGCCTCCTAGATCCTTTGGTGAGCACATCTTCATATTAATCCTGGATCTGTTCTTATCATTGTCACAAGAGGCTCTAAATGGTAAACAGGAGAGGGGAGAGGGAGCAACCCTGCCTTGTGCCTCTGTAACAGTGTTTCTTCCATCCCTCTTCTCGCCCCTACCTGGGCTCAAACCAGGGACCCTCTGCACACATCAACAACTGCCTCCCACATAGCATTGTTACCTATCGCTCCACAAAAGCCTCAGCCCTTGCAGAGCAAGGGAAACAACTACTTCAAGGTCTCAGAGTGAGTAACGTCACCGATTGAAACGCTATTAGCGGCACCCCACTAACTAGCTAGCCATTTCACACCGGTTATACCTCTAGAAAGACAAAAAAAGGAGACATAATTACATTCATAAGTACTGTTGCTTTAGGATGAAATAGAGGACCCCTATCAATTTACAAAAGTCAGATCCAAAGCCAAATTTGTCTAGAGTTCTTAAGAGAAAAGCCCACTCTACCCTATCAAATGCCTTCTCAGCATTTAAGGAGACAGCAGATGTAGGAACTATATTTGTGCGGTTTAACCACATGAGATGTAAGAGCCTCCTCATATTATCAGTTGAGGTCCAGTTTTTAATAAATCCTACTTAGTCACTATGTATAATATTAGGTAGTGCCTTCTCTAATTGTATCACAACGGTCTTAGTAAGAATCTTACAATCCACATTAAAAGGAGGCTGATAGCTCTAAAATTCCCAGGTTCTGTAGTATCTCTTTCCTTTTTAGGAATCAGCGGTATCAAAGCCTCGTTAAAGGTGTCCTGAAGGGAGACATTTTTTAATTATTCCTGGTTAACCACTGTCAATACAGGTACAATAATGTCAATATATTTTTTATAATATTCTATGGCAAGTCCATATTATGGCAAGAACAGCTCAAATAAGCAAAGAGAAACGACAGTCCATCGTTACTTTAGTAAAGAGTTCAAGTAACAGACACATCTCAACTTCAACTGTTCAGAGGAGACTGCGTGAATCAGGCCTTCATGGTCGAATTGCTGCAAAGAAACCACTACTAAAGGACACCAATAATAAGAAGAGATGTGCTTAGGCCAAGAAACACGAGCAATGGACATTAGACTGGTGGAAATCTGTCCTTTTGTCTGATGAGTCCAAATTTGAGATTTTTGGTTCCAACCATTGTGTCTTTGTGAGATGCAGAGTAGGTGAACGGATGATCTCTGCATGTGTGGTTCCCACCGTGAGCATGGAGGAGGGGGTGTGGGGGTGCTTTGCTGGTGACACTGCCTGTGATTTATTTAGAATTTAAGGCACACTTATCCAGCATGGCTACCACAGCATTCTGCAGCGATACGGCATCCCATCTGTTTTGAGCTTAGTGGGACTATCATTTGTTTTTCAACAGGACAATGACCCAACACACCTCCAGGCTGTGTAAGGGCTATTTTACCAAGAAGGAGAGTGATGGAGTGCTGCATCAGATGACCTGGCCTCCACAATCACCCAACCTCAACCCAATTGAGATGGTTTGGGATGAGTTGGACCACAGAGTGAAGGAAAAGCAGCCAACAAGTGCTCAGCATATGTGGGAACTCCTTCAAGACTGTTGGAAAAGCATTCCAGGTGAAGCTTGTTGAGAGAATGTGCACAGCTGTCATCAAGGCAAAGGGTGGCTACTTTGAAGAATCTCAAATATAACATATATTTTGATTAGTTTAACACTTTTTTGGTTACTACATGGTTCCATATCTGTTATTTCATAGTTTTGATGTCTTCACTATTATTCTACAATGTAGAAAATAGTAAAAATAAAGAAAAACCCTTGAATGAGTAGGTGTGTCCAAAAACCTTTGACTGGTACTGTATATATATATATATACTGACACAATTTGCATCATTTTGGCTCTGTTCACCACCACAATCGATTTCAAAGGAAACAATCAAGATGTACTTTAAGTTTAGAATTTTCAAAAATAGTATATGAACCGTGTAGGAATTACAACCATTTTTATACATAGCCCCCCAATTTTATGGGCTCAAAAGTTATTGAAAAGTTATTGAACAAACTAATCATACATTTAATTGTGTTGGTTGCAAATCATTTTCAGCCAATAACTGCCTGAAGTCTGGAACCTATAGGCATCACCAGATGTTGGGTTTCTTCCCTGGTGATGCTCTGCCAGGCCTTTACTGCAGCTGTCTTCACATCCTGCTTGTTTTTGGGGCATTTTGTCTTCAGTTTTGCTTTCAGCAAGTGAAATGCATGCTCAATTGGATTCAGGTCAGGTGATTGACTTGGCCATTGCAGAACATTCCACTTCTTTGCCTTAAAAAAGTATTCGGTTGCTTTCGCAGTATTCTTCGGGTCATTGTCCATCTGCACTGTGAGGCGCCGTCAGATGAGTTTGTAGCATTTGGCAGAATCTGAGCAGATAATATAGCCCTAAACACTTCAGAATTCATCAATAAATACAAGGGAACCAGTTCCATTGGCAGCCATACATGCCCACACCATAACACTACCTCCACCATGCTTCACAGATGAGGTGGTATGCTTCGGATCATGAGCAGATCCTTCCCTTCTCCATACACTTCTCTTCCCATCATTCTGGTACAAGTTGATCTTTGTCTCATCTGTCCATATGATGTTGTTCCAGAACTGGACGGGCTTTTTAAGATGTTTTTCGGCAAACTCTAATATGGTCTCCCTGTTTTTGAGGCTTACCAATGGTTTACATCTTGTGGTAAACCCTCTGTATTTACTTTGACACAGATACGCCTACCTCCTGGAGGGTGTTCTTGATCTGGCCAACTGTTGTGAAGGGGTTTTTCTTCACCAGGGAAATAATTATTCTGTCATCCACCACAGTTGTTTTCCGTGGTCTTCTTTTGTTGGTTTTATCTTTTACCAGATCTATTGTGTTATATTCTCCTACATTAATTTCACATCTCCACAAACTTAAAAGTGTTTCCTTTCAAATAGTATCAAGAATTTGCATTGCCTTGCTTCAGGTCCTGAGGTACAGGCAGTTAGATTTGGGTATGACATTTTAGGCGGAAAAAGTTTCTTCAGTCTTTCAGGAGCTCATCCATTGTTGGTTTCCTGGTCTTAACAGGTGGCTCTTCATCTGAACTGTCATCAGTGATTCCATCATCAACTCCGGATCTGTAACCAATTAAACCAATAGAGGATGACAACGAAAATACTATAGGCCTACACGAATTCCGTCATTGCTATGAAACAAATATACTCCAAGAGATATGTAATCTGGTGTCATTATCTCCATCATAATCGTCCTGCATCATACCGCCCTACCTTCCTCCTCTTCTTCTATGGCATATTGGTTTGATTCGAAATTAGCATCCACTTCCGCCATCTTTTTCCTCTTGGGTGTCTATTTTGTCACGGGGCTGCCATTTTCTCTCCTCATTGTTTCAAGCTGAAACATGTTTGGACAGTTTATATCCTCTCCAGCAAATAACACAATATTGACACCTACTGGTGAAATGACTAAACACACACATCCATACACTGCTATATCAAGATAATTGTATTTTTTATTTAACCTTTATTTAACTAGGCAAGTCAGTTAAGAACAAATTATTATTTACAATGACGGCCTACTATTCCCTCTGCTAGAATGTACTGGAATGCAGCCCTAGGACAAGTGGACTGGAACAAAGTCTTGTTGCCTGGCAAATATTGTAAGGTGAAAGAAGTATCATACAAACTCATTAATAGAATCTACCCTGTAAAGCCCTTTATTATACACAGATTTTAAATAGCCATTGATAACAAATGTGTATTTTGTGGTTGTGACCCAGAAACTCTTGACCATTTATTTTGGGACTGTTCTTGTGTCAGAAGATCTTGGTGTGAGTTGGAAGATTTTATTTGAAAAGAAACTACTATTAATGTTAATTTGAAAGACTCTGATATTATGTTTTATTGTGATCCAAATGGCATGGACCCTGATTTAACTTTCATTGTTCATTTGTTAATTTTTCATGGCAGATTCTTTATCCATAAAATGAAGTGGGCAGAGAAACCCCCCTCTTCACATTGTTTAAGATAGAATTGAAATATTATTTTTGAAATTATCAGTAAGTGTAAAAACAAAAAAGCAATATGTACCATAAAACCTTTTAGACAAATTGAAATGTATCTCGATATGTAATACCCTTGTCTGTTAGGTTTATGTACTCTGGTTTGTATATTTGTTTTTGTATTTGTTTTGTTCATAATAATAACAACAACAAAATATTAATGAAATTAAATGTAAATAAATAAACTGATATACAGTGTCAGTATGGTACTTTATTTTGCATAACCCATTAACACACAGATTTGAGATGAGATACAGTGGGGCAAAAAAGTATTTAGTCAGCCACCAATTGTGCAAGTTCTCCAACTTAAAAAGATGAGAGAGGCCTGTAATTTTCATCATAGATACACTTCAACTATGACAGACAAAATGAGGAAAAAAAATCCAGAAAATCACATTGTAGGATTTTTAATGAATTTATTTGCAAATTATGGTGGAAAATAAGTATTTGGTCAATAACAAAAGTTTATCTCAATACTTTGTTATATACCCTTTGTTGGCAATGACAGAGGTCAAACGTTTTCTGTAAGTCTTCACAAGGTTTTCACACACTGTTGCTGGTATTTTGGCCCATTTCTCCATGTAGATCTCCTCTAGAGCAGTGATGTTTTGGGGCTGTCGCTGGGCAACACAGACTTTCAACTCCCTCCAAAGATTTTCTATGGGGTTGAGATCTGGAGACTGGCTAGGCCACTTCAGGACCTTGAAATGCTTCTTACGAAGCCACTCCTTCGTTGCCCGGGCGGTGTGTTTGGGATTATTGTCATGCTGAAAGACCCAGCCACGTTTCATCTTCAATGCCCTTGCTGATGGAAGGAGGTTTTCACTCAAAATCTCACGATACATGGCCCCATTCATTCTTTCCTTTACACGGATCAGTCGTCCTGGTCCCTTTGCAGAAAAACAGCCCCAAAGCATGATGTTTCCACCCCCATGCTTCACAGTAGGTATGGTGTTCTTTGGATGCAACTCAGCATTCTTTGTCCTCCAAACACGACGAGTTGAGTTTTTACCAAAAAGTTCTATTTTGGTTTCATCTGACCATATGACATTCTCCCAATCCTCATCTGGATCATCCAAATGCTCTCTAGCAAACTTCAGACGGGCCTGAACATGTACTGGCTTAAGCAGGGGGACACGTCTGGCACTGCAGGATTTGAGTCCCTGGCGGCGTAGTGTGTTACTGATGGTAGGCTTTGTTACTTTGGTCCCAGCTCTCTGCAGGTCATTCACTAGGTCCCCCCGTGTGGTTCTGGGATTTTTGCTCACCGTTCTTGTGATCATTTTGACCCCACGGGGTGAGATCTTGCGTGGAGCCCCAGATCGAGGAAGATTATCAGTGGTCTTGTATGTCTTCCATTTCCTAATAATTGCTCCCACAGTTGATTTCTTCAAACCAAGCTGCTTACCTATTGCAGATTCAGTCTTCCCAACCTGGTGCAGGTCTACAATTTTGTTTCTGGTGTCCTTTGACAGCTCTTTGGTCTTGGCCATAGTGGAGTTTGGAGTGTGACTGTTTGAGGTTGTGGACAGGTGTCTTTTATACTGATAACAAGTTCAAACAGGTGCCATTAATACAGGTAACGAGTGGAGGACAGAGGAGCCTCTTAAAGAAGAAGTTACAGGTCTGTGAGAGCCAGAAATCTTGCTTGTTTGTATGTGACCAAATACTTATTTTCCACCATAATTTGCAAATAAATTCATTAAAAATCCTACAATGTGATTTTCTGGATTTTTTTTC
>QNTS01001834.1:212344-240568 GCA_003317085.1 Hucho hucho
CAACTCGTCGTGTTTGGAGGACAAAGAACACCATACCTACTGTGAAGCATGGGGGTGGAAACATCATGCTTTGGGGCTGTTTTTCTGCAAAGGGACCAGGACGACTGATCTGTGTAAAGGAAAGAATGAATGGGGCCATGTATCGTGAGATTTTGAGTGAAAACCTCCTTCCATCAGCAAGTGCATTGAAGATGAAACGTGGCTGGGTCTTTCAGCATGACAATAATCCCAAACACACCGCCCGGGCAACGAAGGAGTGGCTTCGTAAGAAGCATTTCAAGGTCCTGGAGTGGCCTAGCCAGTCTCCAGATCTCAACCCCATAGAAAATCTTTAGAGGGAGTTGAAAGTCCGTGTTGCCCAGCGACAGCCCCAAAACATCACTGCTCTAGAGGAGATCTGCATGGAGGAATGGGCCAAAATACCAGCAACAGTGTGTGAAAACCTTGTGAAGACTTACAGAAAACGTTTGACCTCTGTCATTGCCAACAAAGGGTATATAACAAAGTATTGAGATAAACTTTTGTTATTGACCAAATACTTATTTTCCACCATAATTTGCAAATAAATTCATTAAAAATCCTACAATGTGATTTTCTGGATTTTCTTTCCTCATTTTGTCTGTCATAGTTGAAGTGTACCTATGATGAAAATTACAGGCCTCTCTCATCTTTTTAAGTGAGAGAACTTGCACAATTGGTGGCTGACTAAATACTTTTTTGCCCCACTGTATATGATGGAAAAAGGCAGTCCACGATAGGATTCCATGGATATTGGTCATGCAAATACCATTTTAGATTCAATAAGTGCTTTACAGGGTTTACCATATTGTTCAGCTAAAGCATGGTGAAGGTCAGACTGCCCTATATACATTTTGGAATTCAACAACATTTCAATTTTTTTCCCTTCCTCATTGGACATATTACACATCATTAATAAATATCAGTTTGGATCATAATCCCAGATACATCATAGATTGCTAGACTGTGTTTCCAACAATGTGGCCTCTGCTCTCCTGTGTTTCTGTAGTGTGACCTGCAGCTGCCAGTATCTGAGCTAAGACTATCGTTCTAGCGCTTGTCCATGTTCAGGGACGTCCAGCTGGGTGAGAGCCTGTTCCCTGCCAGCTCTGACCAGCACGTCCTTCTCCATTTCCAGCCTCTTCTCCCAGGGCACCAGGATGCTATAGAAGGCCTCCTGCCTCTCCACCAGACCCTCCTTCACCTCCCTCAGAGCAGCCACAGCCCCTCAGTGCCACTCTCTCTCCCTCTCCAGAGCCATGTGGAAGAGGGCCCTAGCGCCGCCTGTCTGCAGTAGCGGGTTCTTCTCCCCAGTCAGGGATTCCTGCTCCTGGCTAAGCCTCCTGCATTCCTCCATCAGCTGCTGGCTCTGGGAGGCTATGGCCTGGCGGTAGCCCTGCACACGGTCCTTATCCTTCTCCAGGTGGACCGTCTCCCGTCGGTTCTCTCTCAGTGTCTCCTTGTACTTCAGCTCGATGTCATCGCGGATAGCCTGCATGCACTTGTCGGACCTCCCTCCTTGACTCCCTGGAACAGATCAACCCTGAAAGATGGACACATTTAGCTTGTTGTCTGTTACCTGTGCCTTACAAGTTATGGAATGTTGCCACTTGTTCAGACCTTATCTTACCAAATGAGAGTAAGGATCATTTGTCATCTGACATGCCAATCTTGGATTGCAGGAAGTGCATTGAGATAGTTAATGTATTTCATAAGACATCAACAGTACAGTATATATTCATTGGCCTAAAATGGATGTCTGTAAACTGAGCACAGTGGCCTTCTCCTAGCAAAGTAAGGTTGAGTCAGCAACGTTACACGTAATTAACTTATGTCTAGTCAACAGACAAGCTGCTCTGTACTCCTGCAGAGGTCCTTGAGCATGCAGCTTGTGTACAGTGAGGGGAAAAAGTATTTGATCCCCTGCTGATTTTGTACGTTTGCCCACTGACAAATAAATTATCAGTCTATAATTTTAATGGTAGGTTTATTTGAACAGTGAGAGACAGAATAACAACAACAAAAATCCAGAGAAACGCATGTGAAAAATGTTATAAATTGATTTGCATTTTAATGAGGGAAATAAGTATTTGACCCCCTCTCAATCAGAAAGATTTCTGGCTCCCAGGTGTCTTTTATACAGGCAACGAGCTGAGATTAGGAGCACACTCTTAAAGGGAGTGCTCCTAATCTCAGTTTGTTACCTGTATAAAATACACCTGTCCACAGAAGCAATCAATCAATCAGATTCCAAACTCTCCACCATGGCCAAGGCCAAAGAGCTCTCCAAGGATGTCAGGGACAAGATTGTAGACCTACACAAGGCTGGAATGGGCTACAAGACCATCGCCAAGCAGCTTGGTGAGAAGGTGACAACAGTTGGTGCGATTATTCGCAAATAGAAGAAACACAAAAGAACTGTCAATCTCCCTCGGCCTGGGCTCCATGCAAGATCTCACCTCGTGGAGTTGCAATGATCATGAGAACGGTGAGGAGTCAGCCCAGAACTACACGGGAGGATCTTGTCAATGATCTCAAGGCAGCTGGGACCATAGTCACCAAGAAAACAATTGGTAACACACTACGCCGTGAAGGACTGAAATCCTGCAGCGCCCGCAAGGTCCCCCTGCTCAAGAAAGCACATATACATGCACGTCTGAAGTTTGCCAATGAACATCTGAATGATTCAGAGGACATCTGGGTGAAAGTGTTGTGGTCAGATGAGACCAAAATGAAGCTCTTTGGCATCAACTCAACTCGCCGTGTTTGGAGGAGGAGGAATGATGCCTATGACCCCAAGAACACTGTCAAACATGGAGGNGTGGCCTAGCCAGTCTCCAGACCTTAATCCCATAGAAAATCTGTGGAGGGAGCTGAAGGTTGGAGTTGCCAAACGTCAGCCTCGAAACCTTAATGACTTGGAGAAGATCTGCAAAGAGGAGTGGGACAAAATCCCTCCTGAGATGTGTGCTAACCTGGTGGCCAACTACAAGAAACGTCTGACCTCTGTGATTGCCAACAAGGGTTTTTCCACCAAGTACTAAGTCATGTTTTGCAGAGGGGTCAAATACTTATTTCCCTCATTAAAATGCAATTCCATTTATAACATTTTTCACATGCGTTTTTCTGGATTTTTTTGTTGCTATTCTGTCTCTCACTGTTCAAATAAACCTACCATTAAAATTATAGACTGATAATTTATTTGTCAGTGGGCAAACGTATAAAATCAGCAGGGGATCAAATACTTTTTTCCCTCACTGTATGTGTAATACAGTACTCACGGAAGGCAGCTAGGTCAATCATGGCACCAGTAGGGCGTTCCCATTGCCCCCGCTGAGACTTCCTTAATATTAGAGATCGCGCACCAGCTGTTACTGACAAATAGACACAGACCACCACCCCTTGTCTTACCCGAGGTAGCTGTTTGTCTGATGCACGGAAAACCCAGCCAACTGTATATTATCCATGTCGTCGTTCAGGCACGACTCTGTGATATAAGTTTTTAATGTCCCGTTGGTAGGATAGTCTCGAACTGAGTTCTTCCAGTTTATTCTCCAGTGATTGCATGTCGGCCAATAGGACGGATGGTACAGGCGGGTTACCCAGTCGCCGACGAATTCTCACAAGTCACCCGGATCTGCAGCCTCTGAATCTCAGTCTCCTCTTAATGCGAATGACAGGGATTTGGGCCTAGTCCAGGAGCAGCAGTATATCCTTAGCGTCAGGTTGTTTGTCTGGCCTGCAGAGGTAGCATACAGTAAATTCAATGAGTGTTATCATCTCTGACTAATGTGAATGAGCAGCTTACCATAATAGAGTTAACTGCTCTGGTAACGTTATAAGAACTCTATCATGAAACAATTTATTGACGTACAAATGGGGTAATTTGTGCAAAATGACCACATCATTCAGAATTGAGGGGGCATATCTTTACTGAAGATAAACTACACAGTTGACAGATGTGTTGACTGCCAAGCTATAACTGTCATACCAAGGAGATCGATCACACAGACACAATTTTGCAAAAGAAGGTTTTGCCTCATCTTGACAGCTAGCTTTGTTTTGGAAAGTCTAATCTGTCTCAATACATTTTGCATTCAATTCCATTCAAACCAATTTGGTAAAAAATGGTTACCAAAAGGAAAGCGTGGATCAAATAACCTTGCAGATACCTTTAAATTCAAGATTGTCTCTTCAATCGAACCTCATTCGTCTCTCTTCTAAAATAAACATTCCGTAATTTCCCACCTAGAATTCACAGAGGGGAGTTAAAATTCAGTTCATTTAGATATCGTCAATATAATGACGGAAAGCGAATTATTTGGGTTGTAAAATATGATAACCTTTACATATAAATTACTTGACTATATAATTAATTCTGTATTTCATAAATGAGAATTATTTATTTTTCCCTTGACCAAATGAATCCCTCTCTTGAGATGGTATACTCCGGCACCGGCATAAACTGGGACCCAGTTAGAGCGGTTTGGTACCGTTGATTTGATCAGACGAAACGAGGACCCATTATGGCTGCGCTGTCTACTGCCTCCCGTGTCCTCGCCAAAAAGGTGCTGTCAGCCAAGGCGGTAAGTATTTGGAAACAAACTGTTGCTTTAGTATATCACTATGACCTACTTTATATGTTGGCTTTCGTGAATGTGTTCATGTGAGCTGGTATTCGCAGCACCCTGTTTGGGGTTTCGTAACGTAGCTACTGTAGCTATTATTTTCTATTCAATACGAAGAGGGAGCCTAGCTTCGTTTCTGTCGCAGTTTCAAAGTTGTCATTTTGTTCATTTCCATGGCAATTCGATTCTGACGAATAACTTGATTTAATATACTTTTCATTGCTTACGTATTGTGGGTGGATTGAGTCTTGCGGTCGCCATAAACATCAGTGCATTGAAGGTCAAGCAAGGCAAGTTATTTAAGAATCTGTGGCTAACCAAGTATTAGGCTAGTTCCCAGTGGGCGAGTTCGTTTTGCATGGCCCGGTGCCCCGAGAAGGCGGTGTTGCTGTTTGCGACAATTCCATTGGCCCTAAGGAGTAATCTCCACTCACCGGGGCACCGGGCCATGCAAAACGAACTGATGGCGGAGTTTGTGTTGTCAGTCAGTCACTGATTTTAATTTTTTAATTTGATCACAAATAATGTCTCTCGACTGTTTTTTTTCTTTTGAATGCATGCTGTGTTTTAATAGGAGATGTTGAGACTGGTTGCGGAAGAATAAGCGAAGAAGCTGTTTGTTTAGATAGGAGGAAGTGAGAATAATCTGCGATGCCAGAGACATTTAGCTAGTTATATGATTTTGAAATCTCTATATTTGTCACGACATAATGTAAATGAGTCCGGACTCTCCTTACACATTAGTCTGTGTTTACACACGTAAAAAGGTGTATCTCTCCTCTCATAAATATTGGTTGGAATGCTTTTACGAAGCACTATACATGTTGTGTAATGATTTCTTTTTTAAACACAACTTTGTTGCTGCAGTGTTCTCACCTTAGTTATATCACAATGAGCTGGATGGGTTTCTGCTGCATTTGAAAACAGTGCGCAAACTAGACTAACATTAGAAACCCATAGTAAAGGCATACATTGACTTGAAAAAACCCAATGCCATTGTGTGGATTAGCCTAGTGTTCTTAAGCAATTGAGTACTTTCATGGCCTATATTCTCTCCCCTGCCATTTAGCTTCCGGCAGTATCCCAGAGCTCCAGGAAGCTTCACTTCTCAGTCTACGGGAAGAACAACTCTAAAGTGTCAGATGGCGTAAGTCTGCATACTCCCATGTTCATCATTGACAGTACTGTATGAATGGATTCAATGTTTTTTTGCACAAAACTATATAGACTTTTACATTTGTATTTGTCTCAGTGCTTGTAGAGGCAATGTGTATAAACAAAACTCTAACTAGAGAAAAGACTGTAATGCAGCTATATGTTTTGTGGGTCCTTGCTTACAGATCTCCACACAGTACCCCGTGGTAGACCATGAGTTTGATGCCGTGGTTGTGGGTGCCGGCGGAGCAGGGCTGCGTGCTGCTTTCGGCCTGTCTGAGGCTGGCTTCAACACAGCATGTGTCACAAAGCTGTTCCCCACCAGGTCACACACGGTGGCTGCACAGGTAGGTCAAGTTATATCTACAAGAATCAATGGAATGTGACCATGTCACAGGAGGGGATATTCCAGATTCCCCTTTTAAGTGTAGTGTTGCATTTTTAACTGTTCATTATAATGAGGCCGCTTTCACTCTGTCCACAGAAGGCAACAATGCCATTTTAAAGTCACAACAAATCAATCATATCCCACTGCAGTGGCGTTATCAGCCACCTTAATGTGTTACACTTGTATTAAGCCTACCTCCATGCGGTCATAAAGCCGTCCAAAGTTCATGCTGATCATGCACTTTGAAACTGCCCTTGACCCACTCTCTGCACTGACAAAATGCCCATTATTCCTTTAAGATTATTTATCTTTCCAGTGGTCCTAAACAGTTGTTTTTGCATTTAGGGTGGGATCAACGCAGCCCTTGGAAACATGGAGGGAGATGATTGGAGGTGGCACTTCTACGACACGGTGAAGGGATCTGATTGGCTGGGAGACCAGGATGCCATCCACTACATGACAGAGCAGGCTCCACATGCTGTGGTGGAGGTGAGACACACACGGTAACTTAAATTAAACTATGCCTCTGACAGTTCTTCTGTAGAAAATATTGCCATGTATGGAAACCTAACCAACAGCTGATTGAAAGGGGAGGTGGAAGAAGGGTCCATCAGGGGAATGTGGACTGCTAACAGGGGAGGTGGTAGAAGGGTCCATCAGGGGAATGTGGACTGCTAACAGGGGAGGTGGAAGAAGGGTCCATCAGGGGAATGTGGACTGCTAACAGGGGAGGTGGAAGAAGGGTCCATCAGGGAGGGGAATGTGGACTGCTAACAGGGGAGGTGGAAGAAGGGCCCCTCATACTTGGACTATTCATGGGATGTCCTTTTTCAACCCTTATGATGTATCAAAACAAGTGGAAGTGGCCTTTCAATGCCCTTAATCTGTTCTGCAATGTTGTGTAGCTGCCTTTTTGTAGACTTAAACAATTTGATTTAATACATTCTGTGTAATTAAATATTGAGCTAAAATGCAAATGTTATTATGTAGCCTCTAATTTTGGGGGGATTCAGTTGAAATCCCCCTACTCACAAAGGATTGGCACAACATCAACACAAACACTGATAGGCTGATCAAATTAAAACATTCATGTATTATTTCTTAGCTAACTTAATGTCTAGCTTCCTGTTATGAAAATAACTGTTGTGAAGCAGTGAGTTGACTTTTGTTTTGTGTCCCCAGCTGGAGAACTTTGGCATGCCCTTCAGCCGTACCGAGGATGGTAAAATCTACCAGAGGGCTTTTGGAGGCCAGAGTCTGAAGTTTGGCAAGGGAGGCCAGGCCCACCGGTGTTGCTGCGTAGCTGACAGAACTGGCCATTCCCTCCTGCACACACTCTACGGACGAGTACGTCACACTCTCTGGACTCAAAATCCCATAATTCACCACTTGCAGTCCTCTGAATTCCCTTTTGCTCACACACTGCTTTTAGAATCTCAAATCTCACATTCTGGCCTCTTTATGCCAGTCAGTCATCTATCACTCTTCTATGCTTCTCACTTATTTAGTCTCTGAGGTATGACACCAGCTACTTTGTGGAGTACTTTGCCCTGGACCTGCTGATGGAGGATGGAGAGTGCAAGGGAGTAATTGCTCTGTGTATGGAGGACGGGTCGATCCACCGCTTCAGATCCAAGAACACGGTCATTGCCACAGGGTATGTATTCAGGTCTGTTTCTCTGTATCGGGTGTTTCTGTAGCGAATAAGTATAGTTAGAAGGCTTGTTCCAAGTAATCTGGGTGTGAGAGCTTTGTTTTACCAGTTATACCCAGTTTATAATGTTACGTTTTTAACAATCTGCACCTGAACAGAAGGTGCCTCCTTGATGACAATTTAAAGTGCTCCTATTGTGCCCTGAGTCTTACTCCTGCCTCTCTGCTCGATCTAGTGGTTATGGCCGTACCTACTTCAGCTGCACCTCAGCCCACACCAGCACAGGAGACGGTAATGCCATGGTGACCCGTGCAGGCCTGCCCTGCCAAGACCTGGAGTTTGTCCAGTTCCACCCTACAGGTCAGTCCCATATCAGCTTGGCAATACAGGCCTGTCTGCTGGGGAATGGACTTATAAGACGAAAATAACATTTAAATAAACATTTTATTGGAGAAGAATGGATTAGCACTCAGAATAGGCCTATCAGAAGTGTCGTCTTAAATGTTTCTGTGCTTAGTCGGAAGGTAACTGCTAAATAATCCTGTGTTTCATAACATAGTATCGTTGATGTCGGATAAGTCAATCACATGGTGATGTAAGTCAGAGGGCTGGCAGACTAACCCTTTACATACTGTGGATACATAATCGTACTATAAATATCATTGGGTGTGAAGTGCCCTCCCTCAGTGCTGATTTCATATAACGTTATCCCTCTAGGCATCTATGGAGCCGGCTGTCTGATCACAGAGGGTTGCCGTGGTGAGGGAGGAATCCTCATCAACAGTGAGGGTGAGCGCTTTATGGAGCGGTACGCTCCTAACGCCAAGGACCTGGCCTCCAGAGACGTGGTGTCCCGCTCCATTACCATAGAGATTCGAGAGGGCAGGTAAGATCACCGCCACGGCCCTGTCTTCCCTGAGCACCCACAGAATCATTGCACTGGATAACTGATACATACAGTGCCTTCAGAAAGTATACAACTGCTTTGTTATGGCAAGCCTAAATAAGTTCAGGGTTAAAAATTTGCTGGACAAGTCTCATAATAAGTTGCATTGACTCACTGTGTGTAATCATATTTTAATTACTATCTCATCTCTGTAACCCACACATACAATTACCTATGTGGTCCCTTAGTTGAGCAGTGAATTTCAACCACAGATTCAACCGCAAAGATCATGGAGATTTTCCAAAGCCTCGCAAAGAAGGGCACCTATTGGTAGATGGGTAAAAAATGTAAAAGCAGATATTTAATTTCTCTTTGAGCACGGTGAAGTTATTAATTACACTTTGGATGGTGTATCAATACACCCAGTCACTACAAAGATACAGGCATCCTTCCTAACTCAGTTGCCGGAGAGGAAGGAAACTGCTCCGGGATTTCACCATGAGGACAATGGTGACTTTAAAACAGTTACAGAGTTGAATGGCTGTGATAGGAAAAAAACTGAGGATGGATCAACAACATTGTAGTTACTCCACAATACTAACCTAAATGACAGAATGAAAAGAAGGATCCTGTACAGAATAAAAATATTCCAAAACATGCATCATGGTGGAAATAAGACACTAAAGTAAAACTGCACAAAAATGTGGCAAAGAAATTAACTTTATCCTAAATACAAAGCATTATGTTTAGGGTAAACACAACACTGAGTACCACTCTTCATATTTCTAAGCATAGTAGTGGCTGCATCATGTTATTGGTATGCTTGTCATCGGCATCTTTTTATGATAAAAAGAAACAGAATAGAGCTAAGCACAGGTGAAAACCTGGTTGTCTGCTTTCCAACAGATACTGGTAGACAAATTCACCTTTCAGCAGGACAATAACCTTAAACACAAAGCCAAATCTACACTGGAGTTGCTTACCAAGACGACATTGAATGTTCCTGAGTGGCCTAGTTACAGTTTTGACTTAAATCTGCTTGAAAATCTATGGCAAGAATTGAAAATGGTTGTCTAGCAATGATCCAACAAACAAATTGACAGAGCTTGAATAATTATTTAAGAGATTAATATGCAAATATTATACAATCCAGGTGTGGAAATCTCTTAGACTTACACAAAGACTCACAGTTGTAATCACTGGCAAAGATGATTCTAACGTATTGGGTGTTAATACTTACAGTATGTAAATTAGATATCTGTATTTCATTTTGAATAACTTAGAAAAAAAATCTAAAGATGTGTTCGCTTTGTTATTATGGGGTATTGTGCATAGTTATTATGGGGTATTGTGCATAGTCATTATGGGGTATTGTGCATAGTCATTATGGGGTATTGTGCATAGTCATTATGGGGTATTGTGCATAGTCATTATGGGGTATTGTGCATAGTCATTAAACATTTTGAATTCAGGCTGTAACACAACAAAATGTGGAATAAGTCAAGGGGTATGAATACTTTCTGAAGGCACTGTATGTGGGACGCTGCATGCTCCATGGCTGTCAGACCAGTGATTGATATCGGCATACACAGTTTTAAAATGGCTTCAAATAGATAGTCAATCTAGAATCCATTTAGAATGCTTTGGTAAACAAAAATTGACCTGCAAGAAATGCACTTGAATTTGAATGACAGGAAATTTAATTAATTTGTAATCTACCCAATAACTTCCAAATTCCAAAGGGGATGACCCCACCTTGCTATGAGTTTCAGTTGTGAAAGACTACTGTCATGCTAACAGCCCTGTATCTGTGTCCCTAGGGGATGTGGCCCAGAGAAGGACCATGCATACCTGCAGCTGCACCATCTCCCCCCACAGCAGCTGGCCACTCGTCTACCTGGCATCTCTGAGACTGCCATGATCTTCGCCGGCGTGGACGTCACCAAAGAGCCCATCCCCGTCTTGCCCACTGTCCACTACAACATGGGAGGAATCCCCACCAACTACAGGGGACAGGTAACTAGCAGTACCCATAGCAAATAAATGCACCAGATCTGCATATCTTTCTTTTTAAAAGTCCTGTTGAATAACTCTAACATAAGTAGACAGATACAATGAGAGCTCTGTGTAGTCTTAAAACTGGGCCTCCCCTAGTTTGATTACATTAGACCTTTTTATTCTATAATTATTTACCGTCCTGTTCTCCACAGGTCATCACCCACACGCCCGAGGAGGGTGACAAGGTGGTGCCAGGGCTGTTTGCCTGTGGCGAGGCTGCCTGTGCCAGTGTCCATGGTGCCAACCGTCTGGGAGCCAACTCCCTGTTGGATCTGGTGGTGTTTGGACGTGCCTGCGCTCACACAATCGCTGACATCTGCACTCCAGGTAACAACTCCATACTCTCTGTTTTTTCAAACCTTTGCTCGTATAGACAAAAAGCACATGCATTAATGGATTGTCCCACAGCTTTTCAATGTAAATGCCAAGACTCCCTTGAAAAATTATCGCAGTGGGACAAACCTGGATGAATAACAGATTTTAAATAGTTAAATACATTTTTACAATCCTGGCAATGTGATGGTTCTGCAGGAGAGAAGCTCTCCCCCCTGAAGACCAATGCAGGAGAGGAGTCTGTGGCCAACCTGGACAAGCTGAGGTTTGCTGATGGCAACATGAGAACCTCTGAGATCAGAGTGAACATGCAGAAGGTATGGATCTTAAAAAAAAAAAAAACATAATAGGGAATTGACCTTGGATGTTTGTCAAAAGTACAGGTAATGGGCTTTAATGAGGACTTGTACAGTACCATCATGTCTTCTCTAAGCCTGTGTTCCTCTCTCCACTGTCAGACCATGCAGAACCACGCCGCTGTGTTCCGTACCGGAAAGGTCTTGAAGGAGGGATGTGACAAGATGGACGCCGTCTACCAAACCCTGGACGACATCAAGACCTTCGACAGAGGTCAGCATCTCATTCCCTCTGCTGATGTGATAAGAATAGACTTTCAATTGCCCTTTCTCGCAGAGGCCGATCTTTGTTGTCCCATTGTTGGGCTTGGTTGTAAAAACATCAAACATACACGTCGTTCACTCCTCCCCCTCCGGCGTTCACTCTGTCTCCTCCCCCTCCGGCGTTCACTCTGTCTCCTCCCCCTCCGGCGTTCACTCTGTCTCCTCCCCCTCCGGCGTTCACTCTGTCTCCTCCCCCTCAGGCGTTCACTCTGTCTCCTCCCCCTCAGGCGTTCACTCTGTCTCCTCCCCCTCAGGTATTGTGTGGAACACTGACCTGGTGGAGACCCTGGAGCTGCAGAACCTTATGCTGAACGCTGTGCAGACCATAAACTCTGCCGAGCAGCGCCAGGAGAGCAGGGGAGCCCACTCCAGAGAGGACTTCAAGGTAAGAACTGAAGACACAAACCACTCCTATAGTAGCCTGGTCCGCTATGACAATTTGGTGTCTGGTAAAGTGAGAGTACTTCTTCTATGCATCCAATGGTTGCATTTTGTTTCACAGTAGTGGTCTCGATGTGGACATTTTTTTTTTTTGGAGCTGAAAGTAATGCATATTGACAGACAATGCTTTTGTGTAAACATCCACCATAAAAAAACTATAGGCGCTCTCTCCAGCAGTAGTTGTAACAGTATGTAGACTGATGTCATTCTGAAAGAGGCCTATGTAACATTGCAGGACCGTATGGATGAGCTTGACTACGCCAAGCCTCTAGCGGGACAGGTGAGGAAGCCCTTTGAAGAGCACTGGAGGAAACACACCCTGTCCACTGTGGATCCTAAGACCGGGAAGGTAAGTATGCTCATAAAACCAAATTGATGCCTAATGATTGTGTTAACTTCAGATTTAATATATATATTTTTTCTAAATATAAATGACAGGATTAATTGTAACTAGGGTTGGGCGGTATAACTGGGAAAGCCAAGCCAGGGTAAAAATGTGTTGTGATAATTGTGTTGCTCTATAACCTGCTAGTTCATATGCCTTGACACTGTGATATAAAGTCAACCATTTTGTTTCATCACAACTAGAGCAACATCTGTCCGGTGAAGTCCAGAAAACACATTGCATGTAACAAACAGTTAAATGACCTACAGCATGGTCAATCAAGTTAATGTTGCTGACATTTTCCAACCACTAAACAACTATTGATTTAGAACCACAGTTGCCACAAGTCTCAAAGAAAA
Organism: Hucho hucho; assembly: GCA_003317085.1. Classification (NCBI taxonomy): domain Eukaryota; kingdom Metazoa; phylum Chordata; class Actinopteri; order Salmoniformes; family Salmonidae; genus Hucho; species Hucho hucho. The sequence continues at coordinate 225,270 of QNTS01001834.1, forward strand.
CCGGAGCTGGCTCCACTACTCCAGAACCGTTTCAACTTCAACATCATCAAATCACATCTGCTTAGTCTAATAGTGACAACTAAAAGATTCCAAAAACAATTTAGTCCAATCAACGTAAGCGAAATGTGGCTATCCATGGTGCTGATTTCTGTGTGTGTTGATTCACCCTACTTGTAGAGAAATGCCAATGCCATCCTCTCTTTCATGTTAGCGAAGTGGTCTATGACTCTGTCATAATGTACACGCTTTTATTTTTTTGTTGTCCTAGGCTAACTGGCTAAAATACTTGCTTGCTAGCCCAACTTGATTTCATGGGTAACGATTACCCAGCTAGTTAACATTGGCCTACTACGTTGGCACAACGTATGAATTTAGGGTTGGATCAGAATCGCCGTTCTAATCATTGGCCAGTACGGACAATTTTAGCCCACCGGAGGACAACCACACAACAAGATTTCTGTCAATGACGTTTGGCTTGGTGTGATTGGTCTGAAGCCAAATCCAAACTGGCTTCCCTTGACACTTTTTGTGGGCCAGGACCATTTTATAGCTGAGCTCACTCAGTTTAGCTCAACACTGATTGGTTATTATTGTATAAAACATTTTCAGCAAGGGAGGCCAAATACTCGCTAGCTTCACTTGCATTCAATGCTACGGGCGGCAACAATTACATTTTTTGTTGTTGACCAGACAGTATCAGATAGATGGGCTACACATACAGAGACCAGGTCAGTGACATACATTCAGCCCTTTGCTAATTGAAGGAAAATCATGAAACGCAGACAAAATATTTATTTATATTTATTATTAGTTGGTCAGTTTTTCGGGGGGGAAGCCTGGCTTCCCTTGGAATACATGCAACTGTAGTTATACTTAACTTATAGTTAGTTATAAGCAGTGGCGTAGCACNCCCCAATAAAAAGCATACATTGGTATACGGTATATCCCTCAAGCCTAATTGTAACATACGTTCATGCTTAACAGCACAATGATAGCGGAGTCTAGGTACATGTCAATGTACATTTGCCATCACTCACTAATTTCTCCCTTCTGTGCTTTTGTTACAGGTAACTCTTAAATACAGACCGGTTATTGATAACTCACTGGATGCAGAGGACTGTGCTGCTATCCCTCCCGCCATCCGTTCCTATTAAGCACATACCGATCCAATGCAGACTTTTATTCATGATCAGAATGAACGCTTTTGCAGTTGAGTGTTTTGTGTGTACTTTTGCTATAGTTCTTACAGGAAAATAAATATTGAATGATTCTAGAAATCTGTGTAAAAAGAAGTGTAATCACTGTTGGGGGGGATGAAAACCATGTTAAGATATCCACACACAATGCCAATACAATACTCAATTTGTTCACTCTGTGGCCTTTGCTCAAGAAAACAAATCATTTTCTCAGCTGTATGTAAAGTTCTGTTCATCTTGCATGCTTAATGTATTGTTGGTTTTATCTCTATAATAAAGATGCTGAAATAACTAAATGCCTGCTGTCTTAGTGGTGGTAGTGCATCTCCACAATGTCATGTTCCATCTGAAATACAATAATCAGTCGCCGGAGCAAGCACCAACACACCCGAGTTAAATGTGTCTTGAATAAAAAACGTGTATTTGAAGATGAAAGGAATAGAGAGAATGACATGTAATTATTTTAAACCACTTTCACTTATGTAAATTACCTCTGACGCGGGATGCGTTGCATTTACACTGGCTGTTAACATCCACTCTCTGACAACACCCCATACAAAGAATAACAAAACAACCCCTTTCTATTATCAATTGCATTATAATACTTGTAAAAAAAAAAAAAATGAATTCCGAGAATCCTGTGAACGTTGTGCATGTTTCACATCACCATATACATCTGCCCTTCGGGTTCACAGAAATACATGGACGGAACCGGACTTTCCTATTCATTTCCGCTATCTGGTCCGTCCAGTAAAACCTTCCTCCAGACAGATGAACAATGGCTGAACGAGGATATAGTTTCTCCCTCACTACCTTCAGGTAAAGTAAAATAAAAATAGATCTCTGCATCGCAAAACGTTGTCAATTAACCTCTTACTGTGAGGCCATAGTCTGCTATAATTGTGATCTTGCTCTTGCTCAATGGCCATTAAAAACACTTGAGGCAACTCTGCAAGAGATGCAGTGTCACGCCGATGCTAACTAGCTAGCATCTTACCGGGGGCTGTTGAGTTCAAGCGGGCTAGCTAGCTTCTTACCGGGGGCTGTTGAGTTCAAGCGGGCTAGCTAGCTTCTTACCGGGGGCTGTTGAGTTCAAGCGGGCTAGCTAGCATCTTACCGGGTTGAGTTACATATCGTCCTTGTTCCTTCCAGCCCCTCTGGGAAGCTGGTCCAAATTGAATATGCCCTGGCAGCAGTGGCCGCAGGTGCACCCGCTGTAGGAATCAAAGGTGAGTAGTTAGATTAAAACATTTGATGCAGGTAGTTTACATCCACCATGTCTATATTGTTTTTATTGTTCAAATTAATCAGTACCCATCCAATAAACACCTCAACAGACTTATACACAACTAAACATTCACTTTCATTATCACCTAAAGTTATGAGAGTTGATTCCAAGCATTGTAATTTCATGTAATTTTTCTCCCCTTCCTACAGCCTCAAATGGAGTTGTCTTGGCAACAGAGAAGAAACAGAAGTCCATTCTGTACGACGAGACCAGTGTTCACAAAGTTGAGCCTATAACCAAACACATTGGTATGGTGTACAGTGGCATGGGACCTGACTACAGGTAATGAGGGAATGGGGAACTCATTCTTACTGTAAATCAACTTCAGCATATAGTACTATACATGTGTCACTAACAATGCACTCTAGTATATTATATATAGAAACATGATGTAGTTGTTTATAGAAAGGCCTAGATCTGATGTCTTAGCATACATGCTAAAACAAGTAAACTAAAGGTACAGTCCTTGACTGTAATGAGACGACTGGACTCGGAGAGATGCTCTTTGTTGTGTTGACAGGGTGCTGCTCCGGAGAGCCAGAAAGTTGGCCCAGCAGTACTTCCTGGTGTACCAGGAGCCCATCCCCACAGCTCAGCTTGTTCAGAGGGTGGCCTCCGTCATGCAGGAGTACACACAGTCAGGGTATGGAGTACAATACTGTAGCTACTTATTGAGGATTAATGGGTTGCTTACCATGACTGAGTCACAGTTCTCTCTTAGCTTAAATGACCAGAATATAAATGTGGAGTAGTCCACATTTTGTTACGTTACAGCCTTATTGTAAAATGGATTTAAAAAATCCAATCTACACACAATACCCCATAATGACAAAGCAAAAACAGGTTTTTGTAAATGTTAAAAAATAAAAACACCTTATTTCCATAAGTATTCAGACCCTTTGCTCTGATATCCATGCACAGACTTGAGAGCATCTCTTTATTCTCCATTACATGTCTACTTAGCCTTAGAAAAAGCTGTTTGGCATAGACACAATCATTCATACTGCAAATCTAGTAGCTTCACTAGAATAGGTCATCCTGAAAGGCCTAATTCATGACTTTTTGGAAACGCAAATGTCTCTCTCGATCTCTCTCGCTCACATACCCCTCACACACATACAGTGCCTTTGGAAAGTATTCAGACCCCTTGACATTTCCCACATTTTGTTACAGCCTTATTCTAAAATGGATTTTTAAAAAACCTCAATCTACACACACTACCCCATAAAGACAAAGCGAAAACAGGTTAAGACATTTTTGTAAATGTATGAAAAAAAACATACCTTATTTACTTAAGTATTCAGACCCTTTGCTATGAGACTCGATATTGAGCTCAGGTGCATCCTGTTTCCATTGATCATCCTTGAGATGTTTCTACAACTTGATTGGAGTCCATCTGTGGTAAATTCAATTGATTGGACATGATTTGGAAAGGCAAACACCTGCCTGTATAAGGTCCCACAGTTGACAATGCATGTCTGAGAAAAAACCAAGCCATGAGGTCGGAGGAATTGTGTCGAAGCACAGATCTGGGGAAGGGTACCAAAAAATGTCTGCAGCATTGAAGATCCCCAAGAACAGTGGCCTCCATCATTCTTAAATGGAAGAAGTTTGGAACAACCCAGACTCTCCCTAGAGCTGGTCGCCCAGCCAAACTGAGCAATCAGGGGAGAAGGGCCTTGGCCAGGGAGGTGATCCGATGGTCACTCTGACAAAGCTCCAGGATTCCTCTGTGGAGATGGGAGAACATTCCAGAAGAATAACCATCTCTGCAGCACTCCACCAATCAAGCCTTCATGGTAGAGTGGCCAAACGGAAGCCTCTCCTCAGAAAAGGGTACATGACAGCTTGCTTGGAGTTTGCCAAAAGGCACCTAAAGGACACTGACCATGAGAAACAAGATTATCTGGTCTGAGGAAACCAGGGACCATGCCTACAGTGGAGCATGGTGATGGCAGCATCATGCTGTGGGGATGTTTTTCAACGGCAGGGACTGGGAAACTAGTCAATATCGAGGGGAAAGATGAACGTAGCAAAGTACAGAGAGATCCTTGATGAAAACCTGTCCCAGAGCGCTCAGGACCTCAGACTGGGGTGAAGGTTCACCTTCCAACAGGACAACAACTCTAAGTACACAACCAAGACAACGCAGGAGTGACTTCAGGATAAGTTTCTGAATGTCCTTGAGTGGCCCAGCCAGAGCCCAGACTTGAACCCGATCGAGCATCTGGAGAGACCTGAAAATAGCTCTGCAGCAACACTCCCCATACAACCTGACGGAGCTTGAGAGGATCTGCAGACAAGAATGGGAGAATCTCCCCAAATACAAGTGTGCCGAGCTTGTAGTGTCATACCCAAGAAGACTTGAGGCTGTAATCGCTTCAAAAGGTGCTTCAACAAAGTACTAAGGAAAGGGTCTGAATACTTATGTAAATGTAATATCAGTTTTTTTAAATATATTTCTAAAAACTTATTGTTTTGTCATTGTGGGGTATTGTGTATAGATTGAGGGGGAGTAAACTATTTAACCAATTTTATAATAAGGCTGTAACATAATAAAATGTGGAAAGTCAAGGGGTCTGAATACTTTCTGAATGCATTGGAAGCAGATGTCACAGAAGTGCTAATACAGACACCCAGCCTAAAACCACAAAGCGCAAGCAATGCAGATGTAGAACACAGTGGCCAGGGAAAACTCTCTAGAAAGGCAGGAACCTAGTGAGAAACCTAGAGGAACCAGGCTCCGAGGAGTGGCCAGTCCTCTTCTGGCTGTGCCTGGTGGAGATTATAAAAATACTTCAATGTTCCTTTTCAGACTATCAAGTAAGAATCATAGGATGTAACGAAATGACTCTGGGGGGGGAGTTATTCTAATGTAGTTCATTTAATTTAATCAATGAATGCATTCACGATGGAGTCAATTTGCTTCATGTAAGCTTAAATGTTTTTAATGTCTCTTTGAAATGTTTTGTCTTACGTTGCAGGGGTGTCCGTCCTTTCGGAGTGTCCTTGCTGATCGCAGGTTGGGATGAGGACCGACCATACCTTTTCCAGTCTGATCCGTCTGTAAGGGCTGGTTACCACCGTTTGCTATCTGAGCATATTTGTCTGTCTGTTGTGAAATCATGATAAATTGATAACCATGTCTGGATTTCTCTACTCAGGGAGCATATTTTGCCTGGAAAGCAACTGCTATGGGGAAGAACTACGTCAATGGGAAAACATTCCTTGAGAAAAGGTATTTCAATTTATCCCCCCACCCCCCCGTACAATGACGGCCTACCCTGGCCAAACCCCTCCCATAACCCTGGACAACGCTGGGTCAATTGTGCGCCGCCCTATGGGACTCCCGATCACGGCCGGTTGTAATACAGCCCGGCATCGAACCAGGGTCTGTAGTGACACCTCTAGAACTTAGACCGCTGCGCCACTCGGGAGCCCAACTGCAGCGCTTAGTAACCCTTTAATAAATGTGGGGTAAAGTAACGCGTGTCTCCTCACTCAGATACAACGAGGACCTGGAACTGGAAGACGCCATCCACACAGCTATCTTGACATTGAAGGTGAGTTACTCAATTGTAGACGTCTCCTGCTGGGCTTCCATGTGGAAAGGGCTATACATGAAATGTCCTCATAGCCCTTCCCCTTCTATGCTCTCCTGTCATCACATACGTCTGTTAAGAGATCACTCTTGTGATCTTTCGGTTATTAGCAGAATCCTGAATGCTATATTCTATTCACAGGAAAGCTTTGAGGGTCAGATGACCGAAGACAATATTGAAGTGGGGATCTGCAATGAAGCAGGCTTCAGGCGACTCTCACCCGCAGAAGTGAAAGACTACTTGGCGGCCATTGCTTAAAAAAAAGTGACTCTCGTTGGTGTGATTGTTCGTATTTGGTTATTACTGAAATAATTTAGACTCTACTGTATTTTCAACATAACAGCATTTATTTTCTTTCTATTCCAGTTCCTCCTTCCCCTCTGACAAGTTCAGTAACTATCAATAAATGCCAGAAACTAAAGCTCCCATGTTTTTATTTACATCTTGTAACTTGTGCTTATCTCACAAAATAAAACATTTCCACAAAGACAAATGCATTAATTGCTTAAAAATGACCATAAGATACATTTTACAACTCATCCCTGTAGTTTGTTGCTTCATATACATTGCATTTAACTATACACAATGTGTAATAATTTAGTTTGTGCCATCTGTATTTATGGCTTAGACATATTCCTATGGCTTCCTTCTGCCACCAGGATAAGGAACGTAACATTGAGATTTGTTATTTCCTGGATTGTGACCCTGTAGTAGGCAGAACATATCCAGCAGGTTAACCACCAATCTATCTGTATGAAGTATATTAATTTCAAACCAGCAAAATCATCATTTTTCTGCAAAGTGTTTGACAAATTCAGAGAGACTATATACATGTCCACATCCCATTTTGGAATCCATACTGATGAAGTCATCCAGGTTCATTTTAGAGTCTAGAACAAAAAACCAATTCTTCCGTTAGACAATCCTCACACAGATAAATGTAATTTCCATTCAAATATTGAGTTTTGCAAGAATAAATACGTAATAGGCCTGAGATGTACCTGTTGTTTCAATACAAGGATACAGCGGTGGAGGCATGCGCCATGTCCCATCGGCATTTTTCATATGTGACCGGTCCGAGGCAAAATTCTTCAGGTAGGTATCTGCAGGAATAACTCGCAACTTCCTGTTGAATAGACAAGTGTTAAAGTGTTTATCATTGAAGAGAACCGATTACCTTGAAACACATACTTGCTTAGAATATAAAAAGGTAAAATAACAATATGAATACTGGCTTACCTCCAGAAAGCTGGTTTAAGGCCATGATCTGTATGGAAGGCTTCTGTAGTGTAAACATGGAAAGGACAGGAGAAAGGAAGGACTGTATCCAGGTCATAGAAAAAGCTCTTTCCCTGCTGATTCTGATGAAGTAGGACAACGTGATAATCCTACAAACAGAATGATGAATGTTATATTGTGACCGTTGTAATAGTTTACAGTGTAGGCTACAATATTTTTCCCATTATGCTAAAGAAAAGGCTAGTGTGTGGCTTCATATTTCCTCGTTCTGGTTTCCTCCATCCTCTGAAAATGAAAGCCAAGGGACAGTGCCTACCCAAACAACAGGTTCATCTCCACGACTGGACTTCTGTTTCCATATAGGGATCTGAGAGTAATGGAAATTCATCAATTATTATAACAGAGTAAAGGGTTAACAAAGACTCACATAATTTCACAATCACTTAACGACCTACAACTCACCATTTTTCTTTCATTTGATATAAAGACTGCATACACCTCGTCCAAAGGTATTTGCGTTTGAGTCTTGATGTGTTCACATAGTTTCCAGACATTTTCCTCACTGAAAAAGCAAGATTTTAAAATGTAATTCATGCACCCATTATATTAGCGGACTACTTCACTCCATGGTGAATTAAATTCATGGTGAACTTCACCAAGCTTCCTTCACCATGGAGTGGAGATTATTCCGCTACCATTATGTATTTAGCTAGCAACATAGCTTCATTCTGAGCATGCATGCATTGCTGACAATTACCAGTAACAGCTTGTGTACACGCATTCATCCCTGGATGGAGTGATGTTGATATACTTTGATGAAACGTGTTCTTTATGCATGTCTTCCCTGAAAATGTAACAGACTGCCCCTACAAAACAATCAGCAGTTGATTTTGAAGCAGTCTACATATTTCGGTGTTACATTTTTATGTATCCGCCGGAGGACGAGAGTCGTCTTTTTCTGTAGTATAATGGCGGTCCGCTATTAAGATGCATGACGCCACCTATTGGGCTGGAGTGTGCGATCAATCATGGTTTGGTCTAATTATGTACTACTCATCTTTATTCTTTTTAAAATACTAACTTCTAACAAACCCTCCCCAAAACCCCACCAACCTCTTCAAACTATCTCTATCATACTGAGACAATCCATCCTTGCGATTATTCAGCATAAAAAAACAACAACATGTAGACAGTAAAAATGTTACCCATAATAACTCTGTTGCCATATCCACAATAATCTTCAACCTGGCATTTCTGCTTTCCACAATCCGAGTCGTGAATTTACTACTGAAGTGTCCTTTGACACAGCACATTTATAGGAGCAAGATTTCTGAAAAGGCCTCCAGACCATGTCAGGACTAGTAGAAGCACCAGTTCCTTCACATGTTCTTTAATATCATCTATGGAGATAGTGGGACCAAATCAACGACTCCACTCAATTTAGCATAAACTCCAGGGACATGGCTTTTGATCTTCTTCCTATTGAGAGTTTCCCATTTGAAGAATCTTCCCTTGCTGAGCATGGCTACCATCTCTTTCTTTACGTCATTGGTTAATGGGATAGGGTGTAGATGCAGCCCTGTGGTCACATCAAACACACCATCACAACTTTTCAGCTGCGGATTCTCCAATCTTCTCTCCATATCCTCCATCGCCGCATTCTCTGAAAACCACTTTGTAGCCACACTAATAAAGGTAGGCTAGCAGTAAAGAGTGTTTTGCCAGTAACCGAAAGGTCGCTGTTTTGAAATCTCAGAGCCGACTGGTTGAACAATCTGTCGATGTGCCCCTGGGCAAGCAACTTAACCCTAGTCGCTCTGGATAAGAATGTCTACTAAAAATGTACATGTTTCTATCACTGGCTTGGACATGAATCGGTAGGGAGTGACATCACATTGCAAAATGTGAACTTGTTCCAAATTTTCCCTTACATAATTTGCTTTAACACGTTCATGTGAGTCAGGCAAAATTAGCATTTTTAGGGTAGTGGTATTGTCCCTATAATTTGTTTAATTTCCATTACAATATTTTGCAAGACTCCCTCTCTCTCTCCCCCTGTCCTAGAGACACAGAGACACAGAGACACAGAGAGAGTACCGTATAAACTAAAGGCCTCCTTTTTGCAGAATGGACATCTCTGGCCTGTTATCATACACTGAGTACGACTGAACAGCATCCATTCTTCAGATGTTCACCTCTTCTGCTGCCCTGGGTGCCATGGATGTGGAGCTCATTGTTAGTGTCGACTTGTTTCGTTCTCAACTCACTCAAAAAGGCGGTAAGAATGTGAAAAAGCGGGCTTCTCACAGTTTCTGCTCCAAGCTGCTATTGTTAGTCTCATTGATTTTCTTATTGATTTCCGGTGTTTTCACTCTCAAACAAGGATTTTGCTTTGTGTTTGCCTCTGTAAGTGAGGTTAAAGATTGTATTTCCCATAGTTGTCTCAGATTCTTCCCACCTCAAGTTTGACATACTGTAGCTGTTTGTTTATCACAGTTTGTAAGCCTAGTAGTATCAGCCCTTTCCATCAGAGGGTAAAACAACATACCCAGGTTTGGTCCTTGCTCTGTAGAATACATATCAGCCCAGGAAGCCCTTCGAATTACTCCTGGTTTTTAACCACTGGGAACCTCGTTAATGATAAAATATATTGTTTCACCTGAATGAGTGACTGTTTTTTTTTGTGGGATGTTGTTATAGATTTTATGTTTTGATGACTAAATGTTTGTACTTAATACTAAGAACATTCCATTCTGAAAGTGTATGCAATGGAGATGGGGTTGCAAGACAAATGGCAGTCCAATTAATATGTGTGTGTGTCTAGATATTAACTTGGTGTGCAGAAGTATGACTTCATTTAGGGGGTGTCTGTGTGAACAAAGAATTCTTTGATTCAACCAGACACATGCGAGAGGCCCGTCCTTGAGAAGAACCTCCCAACACCTCCCAAGTTTGACTTATTTGCAAAGATTGTGATAAGGAATGAATGGGTACTGTGGGAAGAGACTATGTTCTTGGAGAGGGTGGGGGGAGAGGTGGGAATTTTGCATCTTTGTATTTCAACATTGTACCATATAAAAGACTGTGTAAACCTTTTAGAGCTCAGAGCTCTCCCATGAATAAATAATCCACATTTGANATGTGTGTGTGTCTAGATATTAACTTGGTGTGCAGAAGTATGACTTCATTTAGGGGGTGTCTGTGTGAACAAAGAATTCTTTGATTCTACCAGACACATGCGAGAGGCCCGTCCTTGAGAAGAACCTCCCAACACCTCCCAAGTTTGACTTATTTGCAAAGATTGTGATAAGGAATGAATGGGTACTGTGGGAAGAGACTATGTTCTTGGAGAGGGTGGGGGGAGAGGTGGGAATTTTGCATCTTTGTATTTCAACATTGTACCATATAAAAGACTGTGTAAACCTTTTAGAGCTCAGAGCTCTCCCATGAATAAATAATCCACATTTGACCATTATAGATTGGGTTCCTGTCTGTCTTATTTCAACCTGTATCTTACAAATTATGGGTTACAGACGGAGTTGCTTAATTGAAGTTCAGTTTATGAACATTGAGAACTAAATTTCTATAACAGATGTGCCATTTTTTTTTTTGCATTACAAAAGCTTTGTACATGTATAAATTAAATCACATTTTTAAAAAATCATGAGACCAAGCAAGAATGTCAAACCACTGACATTAATAACTTGTTCTCTAAAGCAGATCATATGAAGAGAAGTAATTGTTGGAGAGGAGAGCAGGGAAACAGTCTCTCCCCCTTCCTCTCTCTCTGTCTCCCCCCCTTCCTCTATTTCTGGCTTTTCCTCCTCCTCTCAAACAGCTGCAGATCATAAATCAATCATTTTATTCCAGATGCCACAGAGTCAGAACAGGCTGTTCAGAGAACCACAGAGAGTCAGAACAGGCTGTTCAGAGAACCACAGAGAGTCAGAACAGGCTGTTCAGAGAACCACAGGCAGAGTCAGAACAGGCTGTTCAGAGAACCACAGGCAGGCACGGAATAACAATGAAGCCTCAGCATAAATTCTCTCTCTCTCTCTCTCTCTCTCTCTCTCTCTCTTTTGTTACTCTCTCGCTCGCTCTCTTTCTCTCTTGTTGCTGAATCATCCCACTTCAAACTACCACAACTAATCCCCTTCAGCAATGTTCCCTTTAATTTTTGGGGGCACTGAGCGGAAACCTGAAGGTTGTGAGAATTTTGTGCAACTTCCAGGGTGCGTTTATAGTAAACACTGAGGCTATACCCTAACAGTTTTAGACAGCAGCCAATAGGCTATTATGGCTATTTGAGAATAATGTCGGCCTTACAACAAAACCAATGGAGCAAATCCCATAACATTTTCACATGGAAATAGCTTTTGATTTCTATGATATAGCCTATATGTGTTCAATGCAGGTCTACTTTGCATGAGACTTTTAAAAACGTTTTTACATGATTTTTTACTTGGTCTGTAACACCATGGACCAAATAGGTGACTGTAAATTGCCATGTTTTATTACAAAATAAAATGAATTATTATTACCATACAGAGAATTATACAATGTAGCCTACCCCTAAAATTCTACTCTATTGTGCTCTGGCTCTGCCTACAACCAAATTACAGACTCAATCTTGCAAAGTTAGATTTGTTTTGTTTTGTTGCATTGAAAAGGAAAAAAACGTTGATCTATATAGTGCAAACTAATGGGGCGAGTCTCTGTGCCGTAGTCCTGGAGGAGGTGCACGGCCGCGCACGTGCGCAGTTTAGAGGGAACATTGCTCTTCAGCATGTCTTTATATTCTGTGCCACAGTGGTTGTATGATACCGAGATTCATTTACAAGCCAGTGAACTTGAAGTGGTTGTAAAATTCAGCTCACCATTCAAGTCTTGATCACTGGCGATATAAAGACGTTTGGCTCATTGTCTCAAGTGGCTGAGCCAGGGCTGAACGCACTCGGCCAGTTCCCTCAGGACTATGGTGTGGGCGCAGGACCAGCTCTCTAACCAGCTCTCTCTTTCGTTCATTCCCAGATGAATATGAGCGAGAGGGAGAACACAGGTCGTCATATGTGGACGGTGCTGTGCTGCGTGCCAGGGTCACCCAAGTTGCCTCCGCCATTAGAGCTGCTTTTATTCCCTCCTTGTGCGCGCGCGTGTGTGCCCCCAGGTGTGTTCGTGCTTTTTTCCTCGTTCTGTGGCCATCTATCCCCAGGCAGTCACTCCACTAATTGGCTGCTGCTCTGAAGTGGCAGTGCTGTTATCTTTCAATATCACAGAACTTTTCATTAGAGAGAGGTGAGGTCTCGGCAAGAATGGACCGTCCACATATGCCTTAGATTAGATTTAAACGTATCGCTGGACTTGTTCTGGCGTGGTTCTATATTATGGTCTGATACAGTGTGGGTTGGTATAGGATATAGTCATAGCATTAAATATAAGAAGGAATATGGTTATAGGGTTGTCCTTTATTAGGGTCTGGTATAGTGGGGGTTCAAAGGAGCTTGGTGGCACCTTAAATGGGGAGCACGGCTCATGGTAATGGCTGGAGTGGAATCAGTGGAATGGTATCAAAAACATTAAACACATGGTTTCCATGGTTTCCAGGTGTTTGATTCAATTCCATTAGCTCCGTTCCAGACATTATTATGAGCTGTGCTCCCCTCAACAGCCACCTTTGATGCGGTTAGTAGTGTGTAGTACATGGTTTAGTGCAATAGTGTTGTCCTTTATTAGGGTCTGGTATAGTGTAGTCCTGTATGCGCAAAGACATCAACTGTCCCATGTGGCTCACTTGGTAGCATGGTGCTTGTAACGCCAGGGTTGTGGGTCTGAGTCCCACAGGTGACCCGTATGAAAATGTATGCACACACTACTTTAAAGAGCAGCGACGTAAACATAAATGATGTTGAGCTCATTTGTACTTAGAAAGTATACATCATATTTTCTTATTGGATCCGAGCTGAGTTCTTATCCTCCGTTGCTTTGTGTGCGGAAAATGAAAGCATGGGGAGACGAGGGCCATTCAGTGTAGCTGGAACCCTACGGTTATGTCCCCCCTATACAATGGTCCCAAATGGCACCCTATTGCCTATATAATGGTCCCAAATGGAACCCTATTCCCTATACAATGGTCCCAAATGGCACCCTATTCAGTATAGAATGGTCCCAATTGGCACCCTATTCCCTATACAATGGTCCCAAATGGCACCCTATTCCCTATATAATGATCCCAAATGGCAGCCTATTCCCTATATAATGGTCCCAAATGGCACCCTATTGCCTATATAATGGTCCCAAATGGCACCCTATTACCTATATAGTGCAATACTTTTGATCATGTCCCACATGGCTCTGGTCATACGTAGTGCGCTATATAGGGAATAGGGTGTCGTGATGCCTCCCTGATGCTGCAGGCCTTTAAGTTAGACACGGTTGTTTCCCTTTATCCCTCAATAGTAGAAAAAAACGTATTTATTCTTAAGTTTCCAAGTTCAATTTCCTCATCCATTGTTGTTGCTGTTTTCGCCAACGAGGGCAGCCGCTGTGGCACAGCGAAACATTTGTGTCTGTTTAATGAATACATACATACATAAATACACATATAAAACAGGTGCACAGTGGATTAGGAATGCCTGGCTGCTTTGGGGAAATAAGCTGCTTAAACAGAGAGCTCTCACGATAAGTCCTGGCATGGTAGGGTATAATATGTGTTACAAGTCAATCCTCACCCTCCCTTTTTGCCTCTTTGTACTTTTTTTCTCTGCAATGTGAAGCTTCTAACTTTTCATTCTCTGTGGAAGAGACCCAATGCTTCCCATTGCATTTCACACATTAATGTGAATTTCACAATATGAAAGCAACTTGGTGAAGTTTTCTGTTAAGCTGGATTCTGTTTTTAATGTTTTGTTGCTCAGATATCTTTTGACAGTTAAGGTACATGTCACATCGGACAAGCACTTATTTCACAGAATATTTATTTTCTATTAGAGAGGTCACAGACGAGACTTGAATTCACGCACTCTTGCATTCCCATCCTTCAAACTTAAAACTCTTAGCAACATCTTTCCTTAGAGGATACATTGAATTAAATCACTGCCAAGTAAACGAGCCATAGAACTGAATACTGCTTGGTGCAGCAACAAAAAAGTATACCAGTCAATTAAACTCCAATTACTCAGGCCACATAGATTTGGGTTCAATTGACTGCACATTATGCTGTTTGCCAATGATAATGATCTGGGAATGGTTTTCTCTTTTCCCAGTCATAGTTACCAAGAATAAAAGGTTTCGAGAAGATAGTATATCACTTCAATAGGTTACCATATAACTAGGTCCCTGTAGTGCTTTGTGTAGACCAAAAGGGGGCAGAAGCAATTCACTGAAAAGGGTATCTAAGAGTACAAGTGTTGGCATGTATGTTGGGTTTCTAGTTTAAACAAAGCTATGTACTTCAAGTGGAAGTCTGGAGGGTTGTAGAGGGGAAGGAGGAACATGTACAGAGAGTTTCCAAGGCTTGGTTAACTTCATACCATTATATCATTCATCAGGTTCCAAGGGTTGGTTAACTTCATACCATTATATCATTCATCAGGTTCTAAGGGTTGGTTAACTTCATACCATTATCTCATTCATCAGGTTCCAAGGGTTGGTTAACTTCATACCATTATATCATTCATCAGGTTCCAAGGGTTGGTTAACTTCATACCATTATCTCATTCATCAGGTTCCAAGGGTTGGTTAACTTCATACCATTATCTCATTCATCAGGTTCCAAGGGTTGGTTAACTTCATACCATTATCTCATTCATCAGGTTCCAAGGGTTGGTTAACTTCATACCATTATCTCATTCATCAGGTTCTAAGGGTTGGTTAACTTAATGCCATTATCTCATTCATGAGGTTCCAAGGGTTGGTTAACTTAATGCCATTATCTTCAAAGTGGTAGGCATGTTGTGTAAATCAAATGATACAAAT
>QNTS01001834.1:246537-265020 GCA_003317085.1 Hucho hucho
AGGAGAGATGAGAGGGAGAGAGAGAGGGACAGAGGAGAGATGAGAGAGGAGCTAACTGTCTTGGTCACCTGGCCCTGATCTATACTAAGGCTGGGTCCCGATTCTCCAACTTAGAGTGCACACTTTGCGTAATGGATTTAACAATGGTGTAAACTGTCACGTCAGCTACCACAGCAAGTTAAATCACTGCAACACTTAACAAAGAGCTGTAGTCAGTTTTAGAGTGGGTGGCAAGGAATAAGCTAGTACTAAATATTAAAAAAACTTGGGACAAACCATTCGCTAAACCCTAAACCTCAACTAAATATTGTGCCATTGAATAATGTGGAAATTGAGCAAGTTGAGGAGAGTAAACTGCTTGTCATAGGCAAATGACATTTGGCTCAGATCAAAGCAACACGGCTGGCCCTTAAACGTACACAGAGAGCAAACGTCAATGATATGCATGCCAATCTCTCCTGGTTTAAAGTAGTAGTATCACTGCTGGTCTTTGGGAGAGGTGTTGACATGTTGAAAGCACCGAGCTGTCTGTTCAAACTACTAACACACAGCTCAGACACCCATGCATACCCCACAAGACATGCCACCAGGGGTCTCTTCACAGTCCCCAAGTCCAGATCAGATTATGGGAAATGCACAGTACTACACAGAGCCATGACTAAATGGAACTCTATTCCACATCAACTCATGCAAGCAGTCCAATCTGATTTAAAAAACAGATACATTTCAACCTTATGGAACAATGCAGACTGTGAAGAGCAACACACACAGGAGCCCCCTAGGGGTCTTACACGTTCTGTTGTATTATACATTTTGTACTGTAGATATGTAGTGGTGTAGTAAGGCTATATGATGTACTGTTTTGTTGTATGATGCAAGTGCCTTAATGTATTTGGAACCAAAGAACAGTAGCTGCTGCCAAGGCAGGAACTGATGGGAATCCTTAATAAATACAAAACACACACTCAGATGCCATGGAGTAACTATAAGTGTAAGAGCCAGTCTGTCTGGTTACAAACTCCTGGCCGTAGAGACATGTTGCATTCTACTCCTCCTTTTCTCCTCATTTTCACGTCAACGTCAGCACGATGTCAAAGGAAACAAAGTCCCAGTTTGTTGTGGAGCTGGAGTATGCATAGAATGTGGGATGTTCATCATTCATGTACATATGAATATAATCTCTAATCTTCATTGTCTCTCTCTCTCTCTCTCTCTCTCTCTCTCTCTCTCTCTCTCTCTCTCTCTCTCCCATCATCTCTCCCTCTCTCCCTCTCTTCTCTCCTCTCTACATATCCTCTCTCCCTCTCATCTCTCTCTCTCTCTCTCTCTCTCTGCGTCCCTCAACAGTCCAGCAAGGCACCGACTTTGGAAAGTTGTCCGTTTTCTGCTAAGGCAGTCGTCTCTTCTTCCCTTTTTTCTCTTCCAGCGGTAACAGGTCATGCTGGGGGGGAAATGAGCGAGAACTCAATCGGGTTAAATCGTAACTGAAATGCAAAATGTGCAGAAAGATGTTTGGGAGTGTGGGTAGGTAACGGTTCTGGTACCTTACAGCAGTATTTGGTCTGTTAGAAGCCCCTGGCTAACAGCCCTGGCTGTGATTTATTGTAAGCATCAGCACTGTTCATCTGTGGCTATTTCTGAGAGATACCACGCCAGCGGGAGCTGAAAATATTTTTGGTATCTCAGATTGTTCTGGCAATTCTCACATAGAAACTTCCACCAATTTGTGGAAAATCATGAAAGTGGCCATTTTAGGCCCTTTTTAGATTCCTCATCTAAGATCCTATGATCTGTGAAGCGTACATGATACCGACATCATACTGGTGTTATTACACTTGTATAATGCTGTATGTGCGTATATACAGTATGTGCTGTAACATATGGAGTAAGTCTAGATTCTGAAAAATAAATGCTACATTCATTTCTTCAACATTAAAACTATTACTTTGAATATCTCAAAACAACCATTTTTGATTTAGCTCATTTTCTGACATATTGTTTGGAACAGTACAGTCTTCAACACATAAAAAGGATAACAAATGCTTTCATCACGATCTTGTCAAAATGGTTTGTGATACAAATATAAAAAACATTTTACTGTGTGAGAATTGCCAGGACAATCTGAGACACCCAAAATATTTACCACTGCTGCTGGCGTGGAATTACACTACTGGTACATTTAAATGGGTGGAAGTCCTGAATAAGGGAAGAACACATTTTAGCTGCACGTATCTAGTCAATTGACAAAGTTTGTTCTGTAGTTACAGTTGAAGTCGGAAGTTTACATACACTTAGGTTGGAGTCATTAAAATTCGTTTTTCAACCACTCCACAAATTTCTTGTTAACAAACTATAGTTTTGGCAAGTTGGTTAGGGCATCTACTTTGTGTATGACACAAGTCATTTTTTCCAACAATTGTTTACAGACAGATTATTTCACTTATAATTCACTGTATAACAATTCCAGTGGGTCAGAAGTTTACATACACTTAGTTGACTGTGCCTTTAAACAGCTTGGAAAATTCCATAAAATGATGTCATGGCTTTAGAAGCTTCTGATAGGCTAATTGACATCATTTGAGTCAATTGGAGTTGTACCTGTTGATGTATTTCAAGGCCTACCTTCAAACTCAGTGCCTCTTTGCTTGACATCATGGGAAAATCAAAAGAAACCAGCCAAGACCTCAGAAAAAAATTTGTAGACCTCCACAAGTCTGGTTCATCCTTGGGAGCAATTTCCAAATGCCTGAAGGTACCATGTTCATCTGTACAAACAATAGTACGCAAGTATAAACACCATGGGACCACGCAGCTGTCATACCGCTCAGGAAGGAGACGCGTTCTGTCTCCTAGAGATTAACATACTTTGGTGCAAAAAGTGCAAATCAATCCCAGAACAACAGCAAAGGACCTTGTGAAGATGCTGGAGGAAACCGGTACAAAAGTATCTATATCCACACTAAACGTGTCCTATATCAACATAACCTGAAAGGCCGCTCAGCAAGGAAGAAGCCACTGCTCCAACACCGCCATAGAAAAGCCAGACAATGGTTTGCAACTGCACATGAGGACAAAGATCGTACTTTTTGGAGAAATGTCCTGGTCTGATGAAACAAAAATAGAACCGTTTGGCCATAATGACCATTGTTATGTTTGGAGGAAAAAGGGGGAGGCTTGCAAGCCGAAGAACACCATCCCAACCATGAAGCATGGGGGTGGCAGCATCATGCTTTGGGGGTGCTTTGCTGCAGGAGGCACTGGTGCACTTCGCAAATAGATGGCATCAGGAGGAAGGAAAATTATGGGGATATATTGAAGCAACATCTTAAGACATCAGTCAGGAAGTTAAAGATTGGTCGCAAATGGGTCTTCCAAATGGACAATGACCCCAAGCATACTTCCAAAGTTGTGGCAAAATGGCTTAAGGACAAAAAAGTCAAGGTATTGGAGTGGCCATCAAAGCCCTGACCTCAATCCTATAGAAAATGTGTGGGCAGAACTGAAAAAGCGTGTGCGAGCAAGGAGGCCTACAAACCTGGCTCAGTTACACCAGCTCTGTCAGGAGGAATGGGCCAAAATTCACCCAACTTATTGTGGGAAACTTGTGGAAGGCTACCCAAAACGTTTGACCCAAGTTAAACAATTTAAAGGCAATGCTACCAAATACTAATTGAGTGTATGTAAACTTCTGACCCACTGGGAATGTGATGAAAGAACTAAAAATCTGAAATAAATCATTCTCTCTACTATTACGCTGACATTTCACATTCTTAAAATAAAGTGGTGATCCTAACTGACCTACGACAGGGAATTTTTACTATGATTAAATGTCAGGAATTGTGAAAAACTTAGTTTAAATGTATTCGGCTAAGGTGTATGTAAACTTCCGACTTCAACTGTAAATACTTGAACAGGGAAGCACAGTCTTCTCTACAGTAAAACTGAGGGCTGCATTTGTTTTCATACCACCATACATCCAATAAGATAGTGGGGTTTCTCTCACGAGGTCAGTTGGAAACAGTATGTGTGTTTCTATGTGTGAGTGAGTGTGTATGTGTTGTGGGCGTGTGTGTATTGTGTGGGAGAGATGAAAGCTCTGGTATTGTGTAAGCTCTACGGAGGGAAGGTCGGACACACACACGCGCCACAACACATACACACTCACACACACACACACACACACAGTGTTGTTATTAAGCAGATAGCTGGTTATATGTTGAATTCACCAGGCTCTGTACATTCAAATCAATAGTCCTTTCCCTGCTTCATCTATAGGCCTGGGATGAGTCCTTTCCCTGCTTCATCCATAGGCCTGGGATGAGTCCTTTCCCTGCTTCATCCATAGGCCTGGGATGAGTCCTTTCCCTGCTTCATCCATAGGCCTGCGATGAATCCTTTCTTTGCTTCATCCATAGGCCTGGGATGAGTTCTTTCCCTGCTTCATCCATAGGCCTGGGATAAATCCTTTCCCTGCTTCATCCATAGGCCAGGGATGAATCCTTTCCCTGCTTCATCCATAGGCCTGGGATGAATCCTTTCCCTGCTTCATCCATAGGCCTGGGATGAATCAGATTTTCTGACTCTGGCTGTCTTCGGCCATGCTTGACTTGTTTTCTCCACTCCACTCCGGATCCTCAACAAAGAAATCATGCAAAAAGGTCTGGTCCCCCTCTCTCTGTCTCTCTCTCTCTCTCTCTCTCTGTGTCTGTGTTTTATTGTCTGTAGTGTGATTAAAGGTGTCTGCATGGGGTGAACATGCAGACATAAAGTGGCATCCTCATCATCCTCATCATCCTCATCATCCTCATTATCCTCATCATCCTCATCATCCTCATCATCCTCATTAACATATTGCATTATTTCCTCAACCTCCATTTCCCAGGACATCCTGGTTTTGCATCACAATGATTTGATTAAATGGATTGTGTCCCCTGGGGGAAACCTATAGGCTACATTACAACATGAAGGATTACAACATGACCTTTAAAAATAGCATTTTGTGGTTTCAACCTTGTTTAAACTGGACTGGACAGACAGACAGGCTGACTTATTTGTGTCTGTATGTGTACTTGTGTATTTAAAGCAGCACAGAGAGAACAGAGGACTGCTGTAGGTCTCAAAACAACCAGCCACAATAATACCAGGAGGGAGGGAAGGAGGGAGGGAGGAAGGAAAGGAGGGAAGGAGGGAGGGAAGGAGGGAGGGAAGGAAGGAAGGAAGGAAGGAGAGAGGGAAGGAAGGAAGGAGGGAGGAAAGGAGGGAGGGAAAAACGGAGGAAAGGAGGGAAGTGGATGAGGCCAGCGACCAATCGGACTGACCAGTGCGGGCAGGGCAACGGGTCAGTGCTTCGGTCAGATTATCCTGTGGGGGGGACGTTGGTCAAACCTTGTTATGCTGGCAATTTGGCCTGTCCTGCGGTGGGCTGTAATGAGGTGGTGAGTGTGTGTAAATTAGGGAGTGTGTGTGGTCTTCCACTAGCAACACCAAGCTAATGAGATTATATTTGGCTACTTCTACAGTTCTACCTCAGGCGCAGGCGTTGCGGGACGTGTGTGTGTGTGTGTGTGTGGAAGCGCTGGAGCGATTAAATAATACATTATCCGTAGCGGGTTTCTACCCAACCTCCGGTCATGTTGGGTTAAGCTTGGGGACGTTGGGTGAAGATTGATATTAATGAATGCTGTTTTTACTATTTGTTATTGTTTGTGAATCTTATTTGTAAGTTGTAGAAGTTATTTTGTATTTCCATAGAGGGAAAAGCCCATGGATGACATCATCATATCACAGTTTTGCAAATAGTAACTTTTTGATCTTTACATTCATTGGAACATTTTGATAAGTTGTTCTTACAGACTTTTAACTTACAGGTCATTCATATCTATAATGGAGCGCTGTTATTTTACGCACTAGCATATTACCCAGCTAGGATGTTACCTAGCTAGAACAGTAACCAGCTAGGACACTACCCAGCTAAGACACTACCCAGCTAGGACACTACCCAGCTGGAACACTACCCAGCTAGAACACTACCCAGCTAGAACACTACCCAGCTAGAACACTACCCAGCTAGGAAACTACCCAGCTAGGAAACTAACCAGCTAGGACACTAACCAGCTAGGACACTAACCAGCTAGGACACTATCCAGCTAGAACACTACCCAGATCGACACTACCCAGATCGACACTACCCAGCTTGGACACTACCCAGCTAGAACACTACCCAGCTAGGACACTACCCAGCTAGGACACTACCCAGCTAGGACACTACCCAGCTAGGACACTGCCCAGCTAGAACACTGCCCAGCTAGGACACTGCCCAGCTAGAACACTACCCAGCTGGAACACTACCCAGCTGGAACACTAACCAGCTAGAACACTACCCAGCTAGGACACTGCCCAGCTAGAACACAACCCAGCTAGGACACTGCCCAGCTAAGACATTACCCAGCTAGAACACTACCCATCTAGAACATTACCCAGCTAGCATACTTGGTACCTAGCTAGCACAAATAAGTAACAGAAAAATGAAGTTTCATATTGATATATAACTTGTGTATCAACTCTAAGAAATTAGCGCAGGTGAGGAGAACTAGTTGCAGGAGGGGAGCCTTATTTATTACTGCATTTATCATGGAGAGTGATGAGTGGATGCAAAACCCTCTCCTCCTCCTCTTTCCTTTTCCCTAATGAACACTCTTGTTCCCCTTACCTACAAAGACTTCAGTTTAACCCCTGTGTCCTCACTCCTTTCCTCGTCCTCTTTCCACTCATCCTCCACTACTCCTCTCTCCTTTCTTCATCTTTCCAACTGGCATCTCCCTTAAAAAACAAAGGCATGGTTTTTGAACACATACGTGTACACACGTGTGAACAAATTGTGTGAAAATGTTCACATGAAAAAAAATATAAATATATAAATGTATACAGTTGAAGTCAGAAGTTTAAATACACCTTAGCCAAATACATTGAAACTCAGTTTTTCACAATTCCTGACATTTAATCATAGTAAAAATTCCCTGTCTTAGGTCAGTTAGGATCACCACTTTATTTTAAGAATTTGAAATGTCAGAATAATAGTAGAAAGTGATTTATTTCAGATTTTATTTCTTTCATCACATTCCCAGTGGGTCAGAAGTGTACATACACTCAATTAGTATTTGGTAGCATTGCCTTTAAATTGTTTAACTTGGGTCAAACGTTTTGGGTAGCCTTCCACAAGCTTCCCACAATAAATTGGGTGAATTTTGGCCCATTCCTCCTGACAGAGCTGGTGTAACTGAGCCAGGTTTGTAGGCCTCCTTGCTCGCACACGCTTTTTCAGTTCTGCCCACACATTTTCTATAGGATTGAGGTCAGGGCTTTGTGATGGCCACTCCAATACCTTGACTTTGTTGTCCTTAAGCCATTTTGCCACAACTTTGGAAGTATGCTTGAGGTCATTGTCCTTTTGGAAGACCCATTTGCGACCAATCTTTAACTTCCTGACTGAAGTCTTGATGTTGCTTCAATATATCCCCATAATTTTCCTTCCTCATGATGCCATCTATTTTGCGAAGTGCACCAGTACAACGACCCTTGGCACACAGCCAAGACAATGCAGGAGTGGCTTCGGGACAAGTCTCTGAATGTCCTTGAGTGGCCCAGCCAGAGCCCGGACTTGAACCCGATCGAACATCTCAAGAGAGACGTGAAAATAGCTGTGCAGCGACGCTCCCCATCCAACCTGACAGAGCTTGAGAGGATCTGCAGAGAAGAATGGGAGAAACTCCCTGAATACAGGTGTGCCAAGCTTGTAGCGTCATACCCAAGAAGACTCAAGGCTGTAATCGCTGACAAAGGTGCTTCAACAAAGTACTGAGTGAATGGTCTGAATACTTTTTTATTTGTAATACATTTGCATAAATATCTAAAAACCTGTTTTTGCTTTGTCATTATGGGATATTGTGTGTAGATTGATGAGGGGGAAAAAAACGATTGAATCCATTTTAGAATAAGGCTGTAACATAACAAAATGTGGAAAAAGTCAAGGGGTCTGAATACTTTCAGAATGCACTGTACCCTACCCATTCCCCTCCCCCATACCGCAATTTATGCAACGCATAAGTGAGAAACCTTACATGCCAAATATAGACCATATATTGTGAACTATCCGTTCAGATCCCAGTCCTGCCTACCTATAGGTTATGGAACATTTCTCCAGTAGGTTTCCTGAAGGAGAAAGCCTCCACTTCTATGTCAATGATAATGAAACACAATAGTGAATCCTACAGTAAAGTCCCCAAAAACACAACAGTGAATATTATAGTATTTATACCATAGTATACTATAGTATTTTTTTATGTGGGAAGTTATATTCTTCAAGAATCAATGGGTACACATCATTAATTTACAAGTCCAAAAAGGCATGTACCAACTAAGGATTGCCCCTTTTAACAGGCAGTGACCTTCATACAGCAGAACTATTTCACCATTTAAACGTGATCCATTAACTTGCCCCCCCCCAAAAAAAATTATTCTGTCTACTGTTCCACGAATGTACCGCAAAATCATTCCCTTGTCCCGCATTTGGGCTTTTTAGATGTGGTCACCCTAATTTGACCGGTGGAAACATTACGACTACTGCAACATCTTTTCACATGTGAGGAGAATAACATTATTTCAACCCCACATATGAATCTGCAATTCCAAGTTTCACATGTGGAGTTTTATTACATGTGAACCTGCAAGTTAGATTATCACATGTGAAACTGTAATTCACGTGAGGTAAAAACATCTAAATTTAATGCATGTGAAAATATGGTTTCACGTGAAATTTAAGCTCAACATGTGTAAACAGCTATTTCACATGTGAAACTGCGAATTTGACATCTGCTTTTTCTGTAAGGTTCAGCCTGGTCTTTTCAGACCAACCTCTGTGTGTTCAGTTTTGTGTGTTGGCCTCTCATAATCCTAATCCTGGTTGACGCTGGCTGTTTACTGGCCTGCTGTGTCTCATGATGCTCTGTTAGATGGGCTCTGGGCTGGGAGCTCTGCTCTGCTCTGGAGGAGGACTGCTAGGATGGGGCTGCCTCCAGCTGTCTGCCTTAATCTCCTCTTTCTCCTCTCACCTGTCGTTCCTCTGTCTGTCTGTCTGTCTGTCTGTCTGTCTGTCTCTCTCTCTCTCTCTCTCTCTCTCTCTCTCCTCTCCTCTCACCTGTCGTTCCTCTGTCTGTTTGTCTGTCTCTCTCTCTCTCTCTCTCTCTCTCTCTGTACTCTCTCTCTCTCTCGCTCTCTCTCTCTCCTCTCCTCTCATTCTTCTGTCTGTCTGTCTGTCTGTCTGTCTGTCTGTCTGTCTGTCTGTCTGTCTGTCTGTCTGTCTGTCTGTCTGTCTGTCTGTCTGTCTGTCTGTCTGTCTCTCTTCTCTCTCTGTCTGCCTCTCTGTCTCTCTCTTCTCTCTCTTCTCTGTCCTCTGTCCTTTCTCTCCTATCTCCCCTCCCATCACAGATAATTGGTCCTGTCAAATATCAGGCAGTCAAATTTTGGGAGGATGTGATAGCTGTAAAATCTCCAGGCCCCCCAACCTTTCCTCTCTTATTTTTTGCTAGCGAGCCGCTGAAATTTGACGACTGCGTCTACGAGTCCTGTTGCAGGTTTGAGTTGCGACGTGCTGGTTTAACACAATGCTGGATTTGGCTGTCACTCTGGCACCGGCATCAGGTCCTCCATCTTCCCAGCATGCAACAGCAGGGAATCACACAGAGTGGCTGAGCAGGGCTTATGCTGGTGTGTGTGTGTTTGTGTGTGTGAATACCCAGCTAGCACATTTGGTTCCTTGGAAGTTGTGGGAAAGAAAAGTTTTTGGGTTCCTATTGGTTCTGGGAACGAAGCCATAAGTTTTCTGACCGGTAAAACAGAATTTTTTTTCAACATTCTCCAGTAGCGTGTATTCATAGATACCAAGGGAAGCCAGGCCCCCCCCCCCCCAAAAAAAATAACAAAATAAAAAAGAAGCAAAGATGTATATTTTAGTCTCTCTGTGTTTCATAAATGTCCTTAAATTCGCAAGAGGCTGATTGTATCTCACTGGAGAAATCATCCAAGCGAGCGAAACAGCGCCCCTCTGTCTCTGTATGTGTAGCCCATCTATCTGATGCTGTCTGGTCAAAAAGAGTATGACATTGTTGCTGCCCATAGCGTTGAATGCACCTCCCAAGATAAAAAAGTATACAAATTTGCCAATCAGTGTTGAGTGAGCTCAACTGTAAATGGTCCTGGCGCACCAAAAAAAAGTGTAAAGGGAAGCCAGTTTGGATTTGGCTTCAGACCAATCACATCAGATGCCAAACGTCATTGGCAGATTTTTTTTTTGTTGCATCTCGTTGTGTGGTTGTCCTCCGGTGGCTAAATTAGCAATGGATGGAGATATGGTTTTGGACTTGTTGTTTTACCTAATACTCCATACTGGCCAATGATTGTAATGGTGATTCTGATCCAACCATACATTCACACATTGCTCCCCTGGCCTGAGAGGATGGTAGTTCAACATGTAGCTAGATGTAGTAGGCTAATGTTAACTAGCTGGCCTGGCTCATGAAAGGAAGTTAGGCTAGTGAGCAAGCATTTTAGCCAGGTAGCCTAGGACAACAAAAACTAAAAGCGTGTACTGTATGACAGAGTGATAACCTGTTTAAGCAATATGAAAGAGAGGAGGATGGGGTGAGTCAACCTGTATTTTCCAGACACACACCACACACACA
Organism: Hucho hucho; assembly: GCA_003317085.1. NCBI lineage: Eukaryota > Metazoa > Chordata > Actinopteri > Salmoniformes > Salmonidae > Hucho > Hucho hucho. The sequence goes on from QNTS01001834.1 coordinate 257,274, forward strand.
GAAATCAATACCATGGACAGCCACATCATACTTACTGTAGCTTAAATTGATTGGACAAAATACTTGTTGGTATCTTCTAGTTGTCACTATTAGACTAAGCATAGGTGATTTGATTATCAAATCAAATCAAATGTTATTTGTCACATACACATGGTTAGCAGATGTTAATGCGAGTGTAGCGAAATGCTTGTGCTTCTAGTTCCAACAGTGCAGTAATATCTAAGTAATCTAACAATCCCCAACAACTACCTAATACCCACAAATCGAAATGGGTAAATGAGAATATGTACATGTAAGTATATGGATGAGCGATGGCCGAGCGGCATAGGCAAGGTGCAATAGATGGTATAAATACAGTATATACATGTGATATGAGTAAAGTAAGATATGTAAACATTATTAAAGTGCAGTTATTTAGAGTCGCATTGTATAAAGTGACTAGTTAACCATTTATTAAAGTGGCCAGTGATTGGGTCTCAATGTAGGCAGCAGCCTCTCTGAGTTAGTGACTATTGTTTAGCAGTCTGATGGCCTTGAGATAGAAGCTGTTTTTCAGTCTCTCGGTCCCAGCTTTGATGCACCTGTACTGACCTCGCCTTCTGGATGGTAACGGTGTGAACAGGCAGTGACTCGGGTGTTTGATGTCATTGATGATCTTTTTGGCCTTCCTGTGACATCGGGTGCTGTAGGTGTCATGGAGGGCAGGTAGATTGCACCCAGTGATGCGTTGTGCAGACCGCACCAACCTCTGGAGAGCCTTGCAGTTGAGGGTGGTGCAGTTGTTGTACCAGGCTGTGATACAGCCCGACAGGATGCTCTCGATTGTGTATCTGTAAAAGTTTGTCAGGGTTTTGGGTGACAAGCCAAATTGATTCAGCCTTCTGAGGTTGAAGAGGCGCTGTTGCGCCTTCTTCACCACACTGTCTGTGTGGGTGGACCATTTCAGTGTGTACGCCGAGGAACTTAAACTTTCCACCTACTCCACTGCTGTCCCTTCTATGTGGATAGGGGGGTGCTCCCTCTGCTGTTTCCTGAAGTTCACGATAATCTCCTTTGTTTTGTTGACGTTGAGTGTGAGGTTGTCTTCCTGACACAACACTCAGAGTGCCCTCACCTCCTCCCTGTAGGCTGTCTCGTCATTGTTGGTAATCAAGCCCACTACTGTTGTGTCGTCTGCAAACTTAATGATTGAGTTGGAGGTGTGCATGGCCACGCAGTCATGGGTGAACAGGGAGTACAGGAGGGGGCTGAGCACGCACCCTTGTGGGGCCCCAGTGTTGAGGGTCAGCGAAGTGGAGATGTTGTTTCCTACCTTCACCACCTGGGGGCGGCTGTCAGAAAGTCGAGGACCCAATTGCATAGGGCGTGGTTAAGACCCAGGGCCTCTAGCTTGATGATGAGCTTGGAGGGTACTATGGTGTTGAATGCTGAGCTGTAGTCAGTGAACAGGATTCTTACATAGGTATTCCTTTTGTCCAGATGGGATAGGGCAGTGTGCAGTGTGATGGCGATTGTGTCATCTGTGGACCTGTTGGGGTGGTATGCAAACTGAAGTGGGTCTAGGGTGGCCGGTAAGGTGGAGGCGATATGATTCTTGACTAGTCTCTCAAAGCACTTCATGATGACAGAAGTGAGTGCTACGGGGCGGTAGTCATTTAGTTCAGTTATCTTTGTCTTCTTGGGTACAGAAACAATGGTAGCCATCTTGAAGCATGTGGGGACAACAGACTGTGATAGGGAGCGATTGAATATGTCTGTAAACACACCAGTCAGCTGGTCTGAGCATGAGGACACAGCTAGGGATGCCGTCTGGGCCAGCAGCCTTGCGAGGGTTAACACGTTTAAATGTTTTACTCACGTCAGCCACGGAGAAGGAGAGGGGGGGGGGGTGCAGTCCTTGTTAGCGGCCGCGACGGTGGCAATGTATGTGTTTAGTTTGTCTGGAAGCGTGACATCGATGTCCGTGACGTGGCTGGTTTTCTTTTTGTACTCATTGATTTTCTGTAGACCCTGCCACATACGTCTCGTGTCTGAGCCGTTGAATTGCGACTCCACCTTGTACCTGTACTGGCATTTCGCTTGTTTGATTGCCTTGCAGAGGGAATAACTGCAGTGTTTATATTCAGTCATATTCTCAGTCCTCTTTCCATGGTTAAATGCGGTGGATCACGAATGCCGCCACCCATCCACAGTTTCTGGTTAGGGTAGGTTTTAATAGTCACAGTGGGTACAACATTTCCAATACACTTCTTTATAAACGCACTCACCGAGTCAACGTATAGGTCAATGTTCTTCTCTGAGGCTGACCAGAACATATTCCAGTCCACGTGAACAATACAATCTTGAAGCGTGGCTTCCAATTGGTCAGACCAGCGTTGAATGGTTCTCGCACTGGTACATCCTGTTTGAGTTTCTGCCTATAAGATGGTAAGAGAAAGATAGCACCATGATCGGATTTGCTGAAGGGAGGGCGGGGGAGGGCTTTGTATGCATCGCAGAAGTTAGAGTAGCAGTGGTCGAGGGTACTGCCCATGCACGTAGCGCAATCAATATGCTGGTAGAATTTAGGTAGCCTTGTTCTCAAATTTGCTTTGTTAAAATCCCCAGCTACAATAAATGCAGCCCCAGGTTATATGGTTTCCAGTTTGCATATAGTCCAGTGAAGTTCCTTGATGGCCATCTTGGTGTCTGCTTGAGGGAGAATGTACATAGCTGTGACTGTAACTGGAATTCCTAGGAATTCTAGGTCGGGTGAGCAGAAGGACTTGAGTTCCTGTATGTTGTTATGATTACACCGTGAGTTGTTAATCATGAAGCGTACACCCCGCCCTTCCTCTTCCATGCATTGTCGGCACAATGCATGGAGAAGCCCAGTGGCTGAACTGATTCTGACAACATATCCCGAGAGAGCCATGTTTCCGTGAAACAAAGAATGTTACAATCTCTGATGTCTCTCTGGAAGGAAACCCTTGCTTGAATTTCGTCTACCTTGTTGTCAAGAGACTGGACATTGGCTAGTAGTATACTCGGGAGCGGTGGGCGATGTGCACGTCTAGGGAGCCTGACCAAGTGGCCGCTTTGTCTGCCCCTTTTGCGGCACAGTTGTTTTGGGTCGACTGATGGAATTAGATCCATTGTCCTGGGTGGTGGTCCGAACAGAGGATCCACTTCTGGAAAGTCGTATTCCTGGTCGTAATGTTGATAAGTTGACGTTGCTCTTATATCCAATAGTTCTTCCCGGCTGTATGTAATAAGACTTAAGATTTCCTGGGGTAACAATGTAAGAAATAATACATAAAAAAATGAAATACTGCATAGTTTCCTAAGAACTCAAAGCGAGGCGACCATCTCTGTTGGCACCATCACGATGTTAAAATGTTTAAGTTGAAATGGTGCTGGAATAGTGGAGCCAGCTTCTGTTTTCTTTGCTACTTGTGGTAACTCTCCGTGGTTCTAAATCAATAGTTGTTTAGTAGTCAGAAAATGTTGGAAACATTAGCTTGCTTGACCCTGCTGTCGGTCATCTAACTGTTTGTTACATGCAATATGTTTTGTGGACTTCACCAGAAATACAGTTGTGGCTAAAGGTTTTGAGAATGACACAAATATTAATTTTCACAAAGTCTGCTGCCTCAGTTTGTATGATGGCAATTTGCATATACTCCAGAATGTCATGAAGAGTGATCAGATGAATTGCAATTAATTGCAAAGTCCCTCTTTGCCACGCAAATGAACTGAATCCCCAAAAAACATTTCCACTGCATTTCAGCCCTGCCACAAAAGGACCAGCTGACATCATGTCAGTGATTCTCTCTTTAACACAGGTGTGAGTGTTGATGAGGATAAGGCTGGAGATCACTCTGTCATGCTGATTGAGTTTGAATAACAGACTGGAAGCTTCAAAAGGAGGGTGTTGCTGGTAATCATTGTTCTTCCTCTGTCAACCATGGTTACCTGCAAGGAAACACGTGCCGTCATCATTGCTTTGCACAAAAAGGGCTTCACAAGCAAGGATATTGCTGCCTGTAAGATTGCACCTAAATCAACCATTTATCGGATCATCAACAACTTCAAGGAGAGCGGTTAAATTGTTGTGAAGAAGGCTTCAGGGCGCCCAAGAAAGTCCAGCAAGCGCCAGGACCATCTCCTAAAGTTGATTCAGCTGTGGGATGGGGGCACCACCAGTACAGAGCTTGGTAGCAGGCAGGTGTGAGTGCATCTGCACGCACAGTGAGGCGAAGACTTTCGGAGGATGGCCTGGTGTCAAGAAGGGCAGCCACTTCTCTCCAGGAAAAACATCAGGGACAGACTGATATTCTGCAAAAGGTACAGGGATTGGACTGCTGAGGACTGGGGTAAAGTCATTTTCTCTGATGAATCCCCTTTCCGATTGTTTGGGGCATCCGTAAAAAAGCTTGTCCGGAGAAGACAAGGTGAGTGCTACCATCAGTCCTGTGTCATGCCAACAGTAAAGAATCCTGAGACCATTCATGTGTGGGGTTGCTTCTCAGCCAAGGGAGTGGACTCACTCACAATTTTGCCTAAGAACAGCAACTTCTCCCAACCATCCAGCAAACAGTTTGGTGACGAACAATTCCTTTTCCAGCATGATGGAGCACCTTTCCATAAGGCAAAAGTGGCTCGGGGGAACAAAACATCGATATTTTGGGTCCATGGCCAGGAAACTCCCCAGACCTTAATCCCATTGAGAACTTGTGGTCAATCCTCAAGAGGCGGGTGGACAAACAAAAGCCCACAAATTCTGACAAACTCCAAGCATTGATTATGCAAGAATGGGCTGCCATCAGTCAGGATGTTGCCCAGAAGTTAGTTGACAGCATGCCAGGGCGGATTGCAGAGATCTTGAAAAAGAAGGGTCAACACTTCAAATATTGACTCTTTGCATCAGCTTCATGTAATTGTCAATAAAAGCCTTTGACACTTATGAAATGCTTGTAATTATACTTCAGCATTCCATAGTAACATCTGACAAAAATATCTAAAGACACTGAAGCAGCAAACTTTGTGGAAATTAATATTTGTGTAATTCTCAAAACTTTTGGCCATGACTGTATGTTGATCTCCGGTTTTGTAATGAAACAAATGTGTGGTTGACTTTATTCTGCAACTGTGTCTTCTTATTATCTCGGCCTTAGGCCTATATATCACGCTGGAAAGGCATTTGAACTAACAGGTTTTAGAGCAACAACACAATTATCACAACACATAGGTTGTAATATGGCTTTTACATGGCTATCCCAGTGATTTACCCACACACAGCTACTGACATTCTGAGAATGGAAGTGAACATTTCACCGGTTCTGGGAACGTACATTTTTAGGTTGCAGAGAGGTTCTGAGAATGTTTTACTATGGTTCCCTGAACGTTTTCCTGGGAGGTTTTAATAATGTTCTGAGAACGCAAACTATAGGTTATTAAAAAAAGCTAAAAAGCTTAAAACCTCTTAAAGATCTGACAATTTTTTTCAATTTTAGCCTAAAATGACATACACATATCTAACTGCCTGTAGCTCAGGACCTGAAGCAAAGATATGCATATTCTTGGTACCATTTGAAAGGAAACACTTTTAAGACTGTGGAAATGTGAAATGAATGTAGGAGAATATAACACATTAGATCTGGTAAAATATAATACAAAGAAAAAAACATGCGTGCTTTTGTACTGTTTTTGTTCAATCATCTTGAAATGCAAGAGAAAGCCATAATGTATTATTCCAGCCCAGGCGCAATTTAACTTTTGGCCAATAGATGACAGCAGTGTATGTGCAAAGTTTTAGACTGATCCAATGAACCATTGCATATCTGTTCAAAATGTTTTATCAAGACTGCCCAAATGTGCCTAATTGGTTTATTAATGCATTTTCAAGTTCATAATTGTGCAATCTCCTCAAACAATAGCATGGTATTATTTCACTGTAATAGCTACTGTAAATTGGACAGTGCAATTAGGTTAAATTCTTGTTAATCTTTCTGCCCATATCAGATATGTCTATGTCCTGGGAAATGTTTTTGTTACTTACAACCTCATGCTTATCACATTAGCCCAACCGTTCCACAGGGGGACACCGATCCCATAGAGGTTAATTGTGTTGAACTCCAAACACAGATATGACACATGGAAATTAATTTTATTAGGCATTAATCATGAAAAAACATTAATTTATTGTATTGTGGCATGGCATCAGTGAGATTTGATCCTATGATCTTCTGTTTTCTATCCATGTAATTCCACGAATAGCAAACTGCACCATCAGGATGAAGCTAGCAGGCAATGTTCTTTTACTCATACAAAGCTGTTGATTTTAATCTATTCAAACAGACCCCATTTCTAAGGAAACAAGCGATCATTAAGATCAGGTGCTGCCAATTAGTGGACTCGGAACAACACACCTGAACACACTTAACGAGATAGAAGATAAGAGAGAGTTTTGTTGAGGCTGAGAACAGAATGTATATGTTTTTAACACAGGAGGTTGGTGGCACCTTAATTGGGGAGGACAGGCTCATGGTACTGGTTGGAGCGAAATTAGTGGAATTGTATCAAATACATTAAACACATGGTTTCCATGGTTTCCATGTGTTTAATGCCATTCCATTAGCTCCGTTCCAGCCATTATTATGAGCCATCCTCCCCTCAACAGCCTCCACTGGTTTTTAAATCACATTCTTCGAACAGTCTCTGAACGTTACTAACGTTTTTTTTTGTGGTTTTGAATAAACGTTTTTTTAAAGTTCTCGGAACAATTTGAGAACATGACTTTAAATACAACCATGAGGAAACCTATAACAAACATGCTGCTTAAGTATTGAAATTCCCACAGAAGAACATTGTAGTGGACAGTAATATTTGTTATACGTGTATCTTATATATACCTCAACCATAGTGATCTATTACTGTAAATCAACTATAGAACACTATGTTTGAGTTACAGTAATATAACACTATGATTGAGTTACTGTAATAGACCACTATAGTTGAGTTACAGTAATAGCACACTATAGTTGAGTTAGAGTATTAGAATACTATAGTTGAGTTACAGTAATATAACACTATGGTTGAGTTACAGTAATAGAACACTATGGATGAGTTACAGTAACATAACACTATAGTTCAGTTACAGTAATAGAAAACTATAGTTGAGTTACAGTAAAAGAACACTATAGTTGAGTTACAGTAATAGAACACTATGATTGAGTTACAGTAATAAAACACTATAGTTGAGTTACAGTAATATAACACTATGGTTGAGTTACAGTAATAGACCACTATAGTTGAGTTACAGTAATATAACACTATGGTTGAGTTACAGTAATATACCACTATAGTTGAGTTACAGTAATATAACACTATGGTTGAGTTACAGTAATAGCACACTATAGTTGAGTTACAGTAATAGAAAACTATAGTTGAATTACAGTAAATGAACACTATAGTTGAGTTACAGTAATATAACACTATGGTTGAGTTACAGTAATAGAACACTATACTTGAGTTACAGTAATAGAACACTATAGTTGAGTTACAGTAATATAACACTATGGTTGAGTTACAGTAATAGAACACTATGGTTGAGTTACAGTAATAGAACACTATAGTTGAGTTACAGTAATGTAACACTATAGTTGAGTTACAGTAATAGAACACTATGGTTGAGTTACAGTAATAGAACACTATAGTAACAGTAATAGAACACTATGATTGAGTTACAGTAATAGAACACTATAGT